>VZRI01003323.1:0-35425 GCA_013397515.1 Upupa epops
CAACCTGAACCATTCTATGAGCTTATGAATGAAACAAAAAAGGAAAATTACATAGGTTACAGGAAGAGGTACAACGAAAGTACCAGTGCTTACAGCAGTTTTTGTATAACCTGTGTCAGTAACTGCCGTGGTGCTGACTGCCTCTGCATATAGGCACCAGCACATTTATCTAGAGGGTCTTCTGACTTCCCTCTGTTCTCAGCATTGTGTAAGCATATATACATTTACATCTTTCCTGGTTCTGCCCTTCTCACATCCTCACATGTAAATGCTGTATATAATGAGGCTAAAGGATCTTAAAGAATACCTAAAAAAACTTTCCACTTTTGGGTGAACTAGGGAATTATCTCCTCATTGAGATAGCTGCTCTCAAAGAGACTGCAAAAGATAAAGCAGTAAAGGCAACCCAGGGAGCAAATTACTTAACAACTGTACCTTAAATTAGCTGATTTAAGACCAAACTAGGATATTTCTGATGAGAACTTCTTTAGTCTTGCTACTGTGACAAAACTGTTCCTCCAAATTCTCCATGAAAAAAAAAAGTCCTATGCCACCTGCCTGGCTATCTACAGTCAGTAGCTGGAATATGTGCAGGATTTTCACAGCACCTAGTAGCCAGCTCTGGCATGACAACAGTGAAGCACACACACAAACCTTAGTGCTAGCCCAGAGCTATTTTACACGGTTCAAGTACACCAAAAAAACAGGTAGGGTTTACAAAATCACAGAATTATTGAGGCTGGAAAAGACCTCTGAGTTCATCCAGCCCAGCCCATGACCTAAAATCAGCACAAGACCAGGGCAGCAAGTGACACAGACACTCTTTTCTTAAATGCTTCCAGGGATGTGGACTCCACCACCTCCTTGGCAGTCCATTCCAATGTCTGATTACCCTTTTCATGAGGAAGGGCTTTCTAACATCCAATCTAACCCTGCCCTGGTGCAGCTTCAGGCCCTGCCCTCTCATCCTGTCACTAACTGCCTGGGAGAAGAGCCTGACCTCCACCAGACTACAACCTCCCTTCAGGGAGTTGTAGAGACAGAAAGGGTCCCCTGAGCCTCCTCCAGGCTAAACAACCCCAGCTGCCTCATAAGACTTTCCTTCCAGTCCCTTCACCAGTCTTGTCACTGTGTTTTAAAACACTTCTTAGAGCCCTTGCTGTGTTAGAGCAGAGGACCACTATTAGTTAAATAACTGTTAAGAACTCTGGAGAACAGTAACTGAACGTGGGTTCTCAGTCTCTTTTCATCAGACTTTCCTTCCAGTCCCCTTCCACAGTCACAGTGCTCCTCTGGATCCACTCCAGCACCTAAATCTCTTGAGAGACCCAGAACTGCCCCCAGTACTTGAGGTGAGGCCTCACCAGCGGCCAGCACAGGAGGAGAATTACACCAATAGTGCTGCTGGCTTTCATGAGAAGTGATGCAATGCATTTCCCAGAGGTACTAAAAATACAGCCTTTTATTTTCACAGCACAAACGATGCACTGGTAGAGGTGCAGAGTCCCTGCTCCTATCTTAACTGACATTCTGGATCTATGAGTTAAAACACATTTGTCATCCCCCAGCTTACAATCTGCATATCTCACCATGGACTACCTATGCCTGGGCAGACACATTTTAACATCGCACTGGTGTAAATGTATTCTAACTCATTGTTCTGGGGTCACCAAGGTCAGCAGCCCCCTTCCACCCCCCTCTGTCTCCTTCGATCGTTGCATAGTTTAAGAGCAACAGGGAAGTGGTGAATTGCTCAACTTTAAACCATGTTAAGGCTCAGCTGGATAGGGTTCTGGGCCGGCTCACTTAAACTCTCTGCTGCTTTAAGAGGTCGGACTGGGTAATCCCTGAGGTCTCTTTCAACCCTCAAACCCGTAAAGGTGTAAAAGACCACAGAAGAGAGAACTTCTGCTTTCCTGTCTGAAGAAGTAGCTCCTGACGGGTTAACGAGCCCCCGTCAGAAAGTCCGTATGCAGCTTCGTAACAAACCTCTCCTGACAGTTCCAGGTCAGTAAACAAGGAACCACCACTAAAACACGCCTGCAGTTGGATCTCGGGGATTTTGGTCTGGTTTTACTCGGAAGAGGTGGGTGATGAGAGGATCGATGCGCATCTGAAGGACGTACAAACATTCCCTGCTCCGCGCTCCGCATGGGAGTACGGACGCGGCTCTCCCGGCGACTCCGCCAGCCCAGCCCCGCTTCCGCGGCTGCCCCGAGCGCTCCCTCCGCGCCACCCCGTCCCCGGCAGCAGCCGATGGGCAGAGCCCAGTCCCCCTCTCCGACCCGGCACTCACCCCTGCGGACCAACGATACAACTAAGTAGAAGGACGACCTACGAGCAACGGCCGAGGGCCCCCTCCGCGGCCCGCCCTGCGCCCAGCTCCTCCTCACGCGGGCCGGGTTTCTTTTTCACCAGCGGGGCGCGGGGGAAGGTGCGTGGATCCCGCCTTCGCCCCGTCTCAGGAACTGCCGCCCTTTCCCTCAGCAGAAAGCACCAGGTATCCTGTGACAGTTTGCACCACGAGTCTGGCAGGATATCGCGTTTTCTTCTTGCTAAACACCCATTCAAAAATGAAAAGGGGTGCCGATGCTGAGGAGCGTGCTCATGTGGAGTTCCACCCACAGAGAATTCGTATCCATTTAAAAACAACCAACCACTGAAAGCCCCTGTTACTTCCCCTTACATGAGTAACAGTGATATTCCTGAAGAACACGAGGACAAACAGGTGTTTGGTAATCACAGCTTTATTTCCTCCATTTCAGATGAGGCAGTGCTAATGCAGGAAGTACCACATTTCACTGCAGTCACCACTCCCAATACTAGAAACAGGTGTATGACACGAGAACAGCACCTACTTGCCCCTGTCTAAAGTTTAGTTAAGCTTTTTATGCAGGGGAAAATACAGTGAACCTGTGACTTGATCATTTATGCAAGCACAGAAGATAAGTCAAGAATTTAGGTGAAATCTTCTGTTTCCCATTTTCCCTACAGACTAATGTCAGGGGTTACCAAATACCATGAAGATAAGTATTCTAAATCTTATAAGAACTTGCAGTCTTTCAGGAGATTGTCAAAGCTGGGGGGAAAAAGAGAAGTCAAGACTATTCATCTAGCATTTAATAGACAAAACCATGAAGTGCTCAGACTCACAGAAGCCTTCCCAGTTTCACTGGACATGACACCAAAGCCCAGGTAAGTAGAAAAGGTATTTTAACAGAAACATGGAATTATCCAACTAAAAATTGTTTAAAATTGGTGATACTGAACTAGTTCACATATGATTACCAGACATATAAAGGAAGAGGCAATTACACTTTGAATGCGCTCATTTGCTAAATGTTACCTACAGTCCTGTGTTGCCTTTTGGACTAGCACGAAGTAATTTGTTGACACTTTGTTACCTGTGTAAACAGGAACTCCACAGCTTCAAAATACCTTGGGTTTTAAGCCACCGAGAGGAACAGAGTATTTAGTTTGGGTTTGGTTTACAATTTTGAGTCTACTTTGCATCTATCACATCTCTGAAACTCTTGGCAATTTGTATATACCATTTAAGAACAAACAGCCAAATCCTGCAGTTCTTAGTTCCACCAAAGGCAAGAGATGCCAATACTCATCTAGACGGCCTTCTTTTAAAAAGGTCAAGAAACAGGATACTAAAGCACAAATTTGCATGCAGCACTGCATGATAAAAACAAAGAAAATTTCTGTCTGGAAAAACTTAAGCAGGTATTCATGCTATATGTATACACAAAGCAAAGTAGTTACTCATGTCATTGTGTCTATGGAATCCAGATGCAGCAGATGCATGACAAAGTCATATTTGCTTGATTGATCTCCCTGATCAGCACAGGGAGAAGAGGTATCTAGATTAAGATGAAGAGCTGAGCGAGTGCAGAGGTATTCTACGCAAAATTTACTTTCTCTGCTTGAATAGCAGCTTCAATCTTTTCCATGATTGGCAGTGGCCCTACATAGTTATTAGTTTCAATAGCTTCTAATTTCTTCTGATAGTCAGTTGGTAAGTCATTCTGTTTTGCACCCATGCAGATAACCTATAATCAAAAGGAAGAAAAAATAAAAGTCATCCAGTAAGTGTTAGGAAGGACACACTCCATCAAACACTCACTTATATGGGAAGAGGTACTTAAAAATTAATCCCAAATAATGTTACTTGCACCTAAAGACAACCAAAGGTCCTTGAAAGTGAAAGTCCAAAGATCTTACTATTGTCAAAAAAAATAATCTGAAAAGGCTTGTAAGTACCAGGAGATACCCCTAATGCTCAGAAACATTGCTGATATGCACAAAACTGTACAAAGCTGTTACGTAGTTACTCCATTCTTCCACTAAGGAAAAGAACTAACATTTATGCTCTAGCCAGCCTTAGTATCACAGCTGATTGAGAAGCAGCATGTATTATTGAAGTTATTTTTAAAACTTAGATGTTCAAACCCAAACCAGAAGTACCAGTTGCTAAAGAGGTTATGGGAAACAGAGAAACAGATTCCTTAGAGCTTCCTTACTGAAGCTTTCCTTCTACAAACAAAATAAATAAATATTGATGCAAAAGAAAGTCACAGCAAGAGGAAAAGAGGAAGCTGTAGGAACCAAAGCTTGAAAGATACACCAGCAAGTTCCCATACAGAATAAATATGTGTCTGCAGATTAAAATAACTGGCACTTGTAAATACTCTTCAACACAATTGAACAGCCATGAAATACAAGGATGGAGGTGTCTATAAAGGCTGAACTTTGCCACAAAAAGTACACAACAGTAGGTGGATCTAGATCACTTCTCCAGAAGTCTTTAAGCAGCCAGCCTTAGCTATGCTCCTGGAAACTGAATCACAAGAATGAGTTCCTCAGTTTTAAGACGGCAGCACAGTTGGGATTTAACAAGTTCAAGCCCTGTTTCTTCACTTTGAGTAGAAAAAAGTCAGCATATTTCAGTGACGTCTATCTGCAATTGCTATTAGTTGTACAATTCCAGACATGCAGTCATGCCACTTGAGGCTAGACCTACAAATCTCACATGCTAAGCAGGTCAGGCCTGCTGTATGACTGCATCACATGTCTATAGAGTCAGTGTGTTGTAGAACAGTGTTGAAACACTTCTGCCTCACCAGCCACTAAGGAGAGCCCCACAGTGCTCTGAAATGTTACTAGAAATCCTGTGATCACACATTTGGTCGAAGTAAGCCACTCCGCTGCATACATGTAAACAGCATTCTTCAGAAATCCTTGTGTCAGCTATAACTAACTCATGAGTTTAAGAGGTTTCATTTAAGGCATAATTAAGACAAAAAAAATAAAATACCCAAACTGACTCAGGAGGCCTTTAAGAGCTACCAGTCTTCTGTGAGTATTATTACAATACACAAGGATTAAGTGAACCTTTACATTGGAGTTACTCATGCCATCTACTGCAAATAAAGTACTGAATAGCTACAAGTATTGCACTATTTTTGTTCATTCTCTCCAAAATTAGTGATGGAACACCTACCTTTTTATACTGAGGAGAAGGAGGACCACAGACATAGTCCTGCATCTGGTAGCTTCGACAGGTGAGTACCTTTCCTGCTTGAGTGTGGACATCAACTTCTATTGGAACATAGATGCCATCTTCAACTCCCTCTTGCCTATAAAGGACATATATTCCCTTCATGACAAATAACTCTTGCATCTTTCAAACAAACTAAAATTAAAAATACACATTCATTATAACAGAATTCAAGGCAGGACTGGTCTGCACAGACTTAAAGCATGACACATGCCAGTATTTCCTGCGCAAACTTGTTACATATGCAAAAATATATTTCTAAAGAAGCAGCAGAAATTACTTTTATCACTTCAGCTCTGTAAAAGATGACTGGGGGTTAACTTGAAAAGTTACATTAATTCACGGAGTGTTCTCAGTATGTGCAAGTCTGGTAATCTACCAGAGAAACACAACCAAGATTATCAGAATTAATGAGCCAGGCATGTATCACACGTTACCTTCTGCTCACATAATGAAACAATTGGAAAGTTCTTCCTTGCCTGTTGTGTTGCATTTGAATAAAGGGAAACTCACACAATTCTTGCAACACACATTCCAATAAATAATCCATCACACCCCTTGATTTGCACAAGATGTACACAACAACGAACTATATGTGGAGAAAAAACCCATCTTGTTTTTTTTTATTATCAAAATCACATAGTATCCAGAAAACAAAACCAAACTCAAAACCAAGGCTACTTGTCTTTAACCATTAGCTTGTAGTCTGAAAAAATAGTAAGTAGTAAATGAAAGCTTAAGCAATACTAGACAGACTTTATAGCATGATTAACTTTACATGTGATTTAGATATAAGTAATAGCATGGGGTTTAATGCTGATAAACATCATATTGACAACTGATCTCTCTTTCAAAGACTTAGAGCAATTTTAAGTTATCAACGTACAGAACACAGGCAATGTTATGTGAGCAATCAAATGCAAGTAGAGACTGGAAGCTAACTGCAGATTCAATGCCAATACACTGCAAAGTCATGAGGGCATGTGAGAGCAAGAAAACTGTTACAGGTCAGCAACATCCATTTCTAGGATATAAGGAAAAATCACGGTTTAGTCTGTACCTTACAGACATTTTGTGCTCTGTAATTCAAATATATCTGTCCATGTGACTGCACCAAAATGCATCCAAAGGCATAGAAATTCAGCCATCTAAACAAAAGTTTACCCTCCCATATTCATCTCCTGTATATCATGTTGTCTTACTAGTATTTCAAGCAATGACATATTGCATCAATTACAAATTCCCTTCTCTACTTCTGGATAAAGTACAATAATATTATCTAGACTGGGGGAGGGAAGGCATATAGTATTAGGGTTTTTTTTATTTGATACATGGAAATTCCAGGAAATAACTTTGTTGAGAGCTTACAAAAAAAAAAATCAGATTAATCATAGTTGGAAAGGACCCCCTACTTGTGCTCAGATAAAGGAACTAGATTGTTACATGCAGGCTCTGTCCATTTGTTCAAAACCACTACAGACTATTATTACAAAGCCAAGAACACATCCTATTTCCTTCAATTTCCAACCCACTTTCACAGCATCCATAACGCAACAAAGCAATCTTCAATGCTAGTGACCATCCTGCAGTTTTTGGGTGATGGTACAACACGCAAGTCTCTAGTATTTTAGCCAGTATTACAGTTTAATTTATCAAACAAAGTTTCACAGCCAGGTTATAAGGACATATCTGCACAGCACGGTGCAGCTACAACCAAAACTGCAACAGTACAAGATGCAGGAGAACCGTATTAATGTAATGGTTTCAGTGGGTTTAGTGCCCTACTTCCTTTGCCTCATTAGCACAGATTTCTACTGGAATTAATTGACAGTGATGAACTGCTCTGAACAAATGATCCTTGTGTACCAGAAGTATCACGCTGTGCAAGGGCATCCCAAAAGCTGCAATAAACACAACACCAGCCAAAGATTTTGGAGATTAAGTTCTAAATCCTGCTTTTGACCCTGCACAAAATTATGCTGCTCCTTGATTTGCCTACCCAAGTGGTCATCAGCCTGGGAGTTACTTGCTCTGGTTGCCATAAAATTAATTATCAGGCTCAAGTATAACATTCTCCAACATGCACTAGAATGGTGCAGGCAACATCTTTTATTCAAAGAGAAAAACATAACCACTACAGCTCCCTGCTTGGACCTATCTCAAGTTCAAAAAAGTTTGAATTCTTAGAAGACATGCAAAATAATCTCCTCTAAAGAAAGTCCTTTGCCATATTAAAGATCACACTCTCTTCTACAAAGTCTTGTCTTCATCTCTTCCTTTTCCACTGCGTCAGTCTACAGACACAGATATTGATGGCAGTCTCAAAAAAATCATAACAAAAAAAAGGCATCTGACTAATATATCAACTGCAAATCAAAATCCATGCTTTGTTAAGATAACCTCCAGTAGCTTTAGCTTGAAAATAAATCCATTTTGATCACAAACATGCTAGTACTCAGCAAATGCACTGCAAAGGAGTGGGTTTAGAGAAGGGCAACAGGGTAGGATTGCTGAAGAGTCTGGAGAACAAACCTTGTGAGGAGCAGCTGAGGGAGCTGAAATTGGTTAGTCCAAAGAAGAGGAGGAAGTTATGGGGAGACCTTATCACTGTCTACAACTACCTGAAAGCAAGTTGTAGAGGTGTAGGGTCAGTCTCTTCTCACAAGTAACAGGAAAGGTGAAATGGCCGGAAGTTCAAGCCTGAGGAAATCTAGGTTGGTCATGATGAAAAACCAGGCCTTTGGAACACGCTGCCCAGAGCAGGGGTGAATCATCATCCCTGGACACATCTAAAAGTTGTGTAGATCTTGAGATTAGGGACAGAGTTTAGCAGTAGCCTTGGGAGAGTTGGGTTAATGGTTGGACTCCATGATCTTAGGGGTCTTTTTCAACCTAAATGATTCTATTAAGTGAAATCTGTGTATTAAAATCCAAAGCACCTTCTTAAATCCAAATCTCCCACACAGCAGTTTACCAAACACTAAATACTACTTTTCAGTTGCTCTCCAATACAGTAGAAGGTAGCAAAAGTTAAGTCACCTACTTATCCAATGAACTTAAATTGCTAGTGTTCATTTTCCACACTATTCCCCACACTTCATCTCCAGGGCTCTGAACAATGGTAGCTGTACCTCCATGCCAGACAGAACTTGTCCTGCTTTGATGATGGCCAAACTCGAGCTTAAAATCCTGCAAATGAAATAAATGCAAAAAAAAAATCAGTTTCCACTACTGGCTACTCTTTACAAGAAAGGGGGCATCTAAAGGAGATCCTACAGAAGGATGAAATGGACAGACAGTGTCTGACCCAGCTCCCATGCCACGAGGGGCTGAAGTCAGCCCTTTCCACATCCCCATGAGAAATGGCAGCCTCAAGACAAAAGGCAGACAGATCTAGCAGAGAACACAACTGATTAAAATCTTGCTTGCAGAGACCTGGATGAACATCCAGATCTCTTAGTCGTCTGACCTAAATATTAGCCAAGTGTTTATAGAAATGAGAATTGAAGAAACATGGCAGTGGTGAAGAAACCCTAGATTAACTTCTGTCAAAGACTTTGCAATGTTCTGGTCACTCAACTAATATATGAGAAAGACTCTGGATTAGACTCTGCTGGCAGTCATGTCCAAGTACTTTACACACAAGAAACAGTCTGGTTGAGCTGTGGAGCTCAGTTATAGGTGTGTACAGTTGCTTGCAGCCCTAAGAAGATATTCCCACAGAGCCAAGACTGTTTATAGTAGAAACAGTTTATGATATGGCAAAAAAACCCAACCCACACCATTTTTATTTTATTCCTTCAGTTGTATTTTCTTGGACCTGACTCACATTGAATACCTGCAAGGAGGTGTATGAAACCAGGAGGTACCACCCATGAAGCGCAGCACAGGAGTACAGAACTAGTGGTGGCTAGCTCCTGTTCTGGAAGCAGAAAACCTTATGTTATGCCACATTAGCAGCTGCAGAAGGCACTGCAGGCAAAACTTTCTTGTGTCAAGAGTACTAGCATAGTAGCCTCTCGGAGTTTGCTACACGTCCCACTTCTTAACAGCTTTTGGCTAGAGACTAACAAAAGTTAAAAAACTAAAACAGTGAGAATTTAATATCCTAGTTTAGCATCCAAAGTGTTCCACTTACAGGCTGTGTTTTTTGTTTCTTAAGTAGTACTGCGAGCTCTAACATCTGCACAGCCTTATTTCCAAGCATCCCAAGCATATTCCAGCTTGAAGCAAGGGAGCGAAGCCACCTAGTGTTCACAGGGAGCGCAGCAAGGAAGCAAAGGCCGGCTAGAAAGGTTTAGGGCAGGTTTTAAAAGCCAACCCGCAGCGTGGCAAGGGACGTTCAAACTACATAGCCCGAGTCTGCTAGGAACTCAAAATTAAAGCTGAAACATTGGGCCTTCTTTTATTAAAAAAAAAGTGCGCAATAATACTGCTTTCCTTCTCACCTCTCTGCAAGGTGCTGGGCTCTCGGCATGTCCAGCTCCTCGGTGGCACCCGTTAACAACTCACTCAAGAGCCAGCCCCAGCTGCCAGGTCAATAGTCCCAAAAGACAAATATTAATAACGAGTTTTTGGAACTCGTTCATACACTTAAACATTAATTGCTTCCTGCCAGTCACCCCAAGAGAGCCTTCAAGCTTTCCGTAAGTAGTATGAATCGAAGCTCTGCTCCTCTAAGAATCCTTCTGGTTGTACAGACCTGTACATCAACAACTTACAAGCCACATTACAGGCAAGCTGATACAGTAACGTTTAATAACCCCAGGCAGGGCACGGGGTGTAAACCGCAGTCGTGTGCTCCCGGGAGAGAGTCGACACAGCACGGGGAGGTCTCACTTGGCAGTAGTGGGAGAAGAGGACCTTGGACTCTTTATCGAAGCAGCAGCTTTCCCCAACTGCTAGACACCTGCCCCATGAACTCAGACGAGCACCTGCTGCTCAAGCTGCCGGGATCACAGCTCTTTGCCCAGCAGCATTCGACACACATAGGTAAAACCCCCGGAGGCAGGACCAACGTGAACGTTCCTTCAGCCGCGGGCAACCGCGGCGCCACCCTAGGGGAGACCGGGTCCCCCGGCCTCGGCGCTACAGCCGACCCCGACCCCGCTCAGAAAGCTGGGCCGCAGAAGCGCCGGACTCCGCCGGGCAGGGCCAGTCCCTCACAGCCTCCCCGCAGACTTCGCCGCTCCCCGCGCACCTGTAGGCGTGCCTTGGCGCACAGCGCTGCCGAGGGGTTGCTCAGCAGCAGTCGCTCCCGCAGCAGGTTGCTGCCGTACGCGTAGTACAAAAAACAACCGCTACCACCCGACTCCATCGGCGCAACCCTGCGCCGCCGCGCCGCCGCTTTAACGCCCGACCACCCCCCGCCCCGTTCCGCCTCCGCGCCGTCGCTACTTCCGCCGCCCAGTGGAATCGAGCCTGACAGGAGGGGCAGGGCTAAGTGAGAAAAAGTGGGAAAAGGGAACAAATAAAAAGGAAGAAACTAAACAATAAGGAAAAAATAGAAAAGGTCCTGAAATCCTTCCCCCCAGCTCCTGCACCAGAGAGCTGAATGGCCTGGAGAGCTTGCAGAGCACAAAGAGCTTGCTTTAAAGAGTTACTGCCAGAAAAAAATGTTTTAATTGTTGAAAAGATGCAAAGGTTCATGCTTACTAGGAATCAGCTTCTGAATTGCCTGTAGTTTCTCACCACGGATAGCACTGTGGTATGACCCAGTTCAGACTGCTCTTTGGTTTGATGCTCTCAGGCCTTAGGTAGAAGGAAAATTATTCTACCAGCAGCCAGAAAAGGATCAGAAAGGTCTGGGTCAGTTTGCTGAGGCACCTGCAGGTGCGACCCTTGGACGTGGCCCAGCCTGAGTATCAATTGGGACAACAGCAGCAAGCATAGCATGGCCATCAGCTGGTGAGGCAGCACAGGAGGTTAGTGAGTGTGGACTGGAGGGAAAGCTTTGCAAGTCTTTCTACGGACGTATGTCCACATCATGGCCAAATGTACTGTATGTGCATAGGAAAATACCTGGGCACTGTAGGCAGACCTTGATTTGAAACCAGAATTCTGACATGGAGGAAAAGGAACATAAAACAATGTGCTTAACTAACATAGCTTAAAAGGGGAAATGTGTAGAGCTGCTAGATATGTGTGTATGGGGAGGGGACGCCGCTGGAACAGTGAGGCCTACAGAGCTAAGCTTGGCAAGGCCTGCAAGAGAACAGAATGACCTGGAAGATCTTCCTTAGAAGAAGTAAGCTCATTAAGGCTAACACAGCTGTATGAGAACTGGTTTAGACCAAATCCAACTAATGAACGACAAAGGTTAAAAACTTAAGGTGAAGAAAATTATGGTCTTCATCACAGAAGACCGCCAGCACCCCTCTTGCAACTACCAAAGACCTCAACTGTGCATGCACTGAAGGCATGTACCTATGATAATTAGTTCTTGGGAAAGTTCTGACTATGTAAAGCAATGACATCACTTTTTCATGAATAGGTATCCATCACTGGAATATAATCCTGAACTTCACTTGCAATCAGTAACTTTGGTGGAGATACCTGCACGCTCAGTGATGATAAAGAATGCTGCTTCATAACTTCTGTTATTGAGTCTCTCATTGCTCAATTCCAAGTGAAAAAAAGCAGGAGGAGGATAGGGGGACCTTTCCTGTAGCAGGTTTAGTAGGAGTCTGTGGGTGTTGTGCTACTGGATTTTACATGTTGGTGGGCCCATGGATCTTTTCAGGTGAATACTAACTCTCCTAAAGAGGGGGGTGTTAAATTTTATAATTTTAAAGTCAGCTCTGGATTCTCTAGAGCAGCTGACATGCATTCTGTGTTAACCTGCTTCAGGCCCCAGTTCAGATGCATTGTTTCCAGCTACAAAACCTGTGCAGAGTAAGCAGTCAGGACTATGCCTCCTGTTTGGGAACTTCCCAAGCATGAGGGAAAGCTCTGGATAGCCACAGCAATTTGTGCATTGTCCATGGAGATCAACAGGGTTATGTATGCAAAGAAAGCAGGAATTTGTTTGCATCAGTTTTTTACCCCTAGAGGCAAAATATATTCCTGAGCATATCCCACTTAGGGTTTTAGGGGAGAAAAAAGCATTGGAGAAAAAAATAAGGAATTAGTTAAAAATAGGATGTAGCAGGATAAGTTAAACCTTCTGAAATGTCTGCCAGTTGTTCAGTGTGCCTCCCCAGGACCAATCGTCACAGCACTAGCTATAATTGATATTGATGAAAATAAAGAGACCCCAGAGGAACAGTAAGGGCAACTGATGCAAATGCACTGCATGTGCAATCTTCCCCACATCTTTTCTCTCATCCCCAGAGAGCCTTAGCAGAATATGCTCTGCACTTATTATTTCATTTAAAGATGGTTATAGCTCATGGTAACTCATTAGTACAGAGTGCTGGGTACAGGGATCTGCAGAGATTTCACATTTGTGCATATGATTTTACATTATGCCATGATGCTACTATACTTGCTCATTCTCTACAAAACAGTAACCATGATGTCCTGCTGAAACAGGGGACCTTCTGAGGCAGCTTCAAGCTCTCCCCAGCTGATACATCATGAGATGTCACTGCCCGGTCTCTGCCATTCAGGGTGGAGGATGGGACGAGGATAAAGGACAGCCGTGAAGTCCCCTTGCAGATCAGTCGTTGGAAGGAGGAGGGTGTGTATCTATGTCTGGCTTTTAGGGGATAAAAACAGACTCTGGCCATACTGCTCCTCCTAGTTTTGCAAAAGACAGTACAAACCCCCATTGAATGATTCTGTGCAGAAATGCCGTAGCAAATACCAGTACATTTAATTCAGGTCTTGCACTAGGCTGGCGGCCTCTGTGGATGCTTTTGTTTTGGAATAAAACTGGCACTTCTTTCACTTGTTTTACATTTGCATCAGCTAAACTGGAAAAATCCCTGTGCGTCAGAGAAAGTTCAACCCTCAACATTGTGCTCCAACACAGCAGTTGGAACTCACACTGTGTCTCACCATTGCTCTGTGCATTTGTGTAAGCAGATGTCTAAACCAGTGACAAGATGCGTCCAGCTCACCTGCACAGTACTTGACTGTGGTTAAAGCGACAACAGTGTTTTTCCACACTCTGGCCGTAAGGTGCAAAACCAGGACCTGGAAAGAGCAGGCTGAGTGCAAGCTCAGGATCTCCAGAGAAGTTGGGGCAAGGATATTAATGCTACGGAGCATCTATAGGCATATCTCAGGAAGGAACAAGAAAGAGCAAATCGTTTGTCTCTTACAGCTGTTCTTTCTGCCGTGCCCTCCTCCGTCTGTCCTGGGGCAGGCGTTACCACCGAAGTACCTGCTGGGGTTTCTTCTGTGCATTTGTGAATACAGTTTTGCTGCCTTCTCTGTGCCCCTGAGTGGGTTTGCAGCCCCTGAGTGCAGAGCTATTGGCTGGGGGGACGGTGGAACGTGCTGTGGACTTTGGCCACGGCCCCTGTTCCCGGTAAGCTGCAGCTGGCACAGCACCAGGAGCGGCAGGAGAGGCGACCACGAGCGAGCGCACTACCGGTGCAAGAGACAGCGAGCAGCGCGCACGCGCGATTCGTGCTCGGTGCCGCTCTTGAGTGGAACAGTCGCGGTACCGCGAGCCGAAGGACCTTCTTGCTGCCCGAGCACTTCAGCGTTGGGAGGATGTGTTGCACTCTCGCAGTTTTTCTTTTCCGTTTGGCGAGCGCCGGCAGCGCTTCGCGGAGCCCATGAGCTTCACTGCCCTTCTCGGTACGTGCGCACGGTCGCATCCACGCGTGCTCAGTAATCCATGGCTGTGCGCGGAGGGCCTCGCCGCCTTGTGAGCACCGCTCGCGTTTCTTACCGCGCCGCAACTGCTCTGCTTCTCCTGCCCCTCCGATAGCGTAGGATCTCGGCGTGTGCTCGGAACGGCCGCACGCTCAGCAGTGTGCGGTGAGGCCAGCAACATGGGAGCGCCCGCACCTGCTCCTTCGCCGATTTTTTCAAAAGCTAAGAGCGCCGGCTCCGCTCCTGCGGAACGGTTGCTCTCCCGCGACCCACGGGATGCGTATGGCATCAGGACAGGAAAGACCCGACCCCATTGCAGCCTGCCCTGCTCCTTAGCGATAGTATCGATAGTTCATCACAAGATGAAGCAGCGGGCAGGGCAACTCGAGTTCGCCGGCTGGCGAACTTCATTCAGGCGGGCTAGGCCAACCCCCGCCAGGCGCGGAATGCCGCGTATCGACGTGAAGCGTCTCACTCGCGGGCAGCACCGAACATGCAATAGCGCCCCTTACGCGGTGGCGGGGGGAACGCGCAAAAGGCCGCATTTTGGTATAACCGCCCGGTAAATTGCGGTGCCGTCCTGCCCGGGGCCCAAAGTGGGGTTCTCCCGGTATCGCCCGTGGTGGTAGGGCGAATCGCTGCCTCCGCTTCTGCGGCAGGGCTAGGGCCAGCAACATGGCGACCCTCACACCTTCCCTGGCTAGTCTCTCCTAAAGGGTGAGTGCGTGCTCTCCCGCTCGCTGGGTATCAGGTAGGAGTCGCAGCATTTGTGCTACATGGTCGCAAATTGTGTTGTGGTTTGTGCAACAAGACGAAGAAAGCTTTGAGCATCCTCGAGTAAATCCGCATCAGGAGCATCTGCTTTGTGTCCCAGCATGCTGCCCCATAGCTGGCGCGGGGGGGGGGCATCTCCCTGTAGGGTCAAGTTCNCTGCATCAGGAGCATCTTGCTATTTTGTCATTAGGTCATCGGTGCTGCTTGGTGGCAGGTAACACAGGTACCCTCAGCCAGTCCTCACAGGACTTGTGCACCAGACCCTTCATGAGCTTCACTGCCCTTCTCTGGACACACTCCAGAACTTTCATGACTTTCTTGTAGTGAGAGGCTCAGAACTGAACACAGTAATCAAGGCAGTGTACAGGGGTGTAGTATTATCTCCTGCAGCTCACAGTTTCTAATAAGGCAGGATACCATTGGCCTTGGCTACTTGGGCATGCTGCTAATACACAAATTACCTACAGCAAAACGGTTTTAACACGTTTGCATCAGATGTCGTTATCTCAGCCCTTGTTTGAATCCCATGTTCAGTGCCAAAAAGGACTGCTGTGGTTTAAACCCAGTTGGCAATTGAGCACTATGCAGTTACTCACTTTAAAGGGGAGAAAAGAGATAAAGACAGTGGGTTAAGATAAGGAGAGTTTACTTAAACAACACACAGAGAGGAAACATTAGTAATAACAAGAACAAAGCTATGCTGACCAGTTGGAAAGTGGCTCTACTGCCAGGGCTGATGTGGCTGCAGACTGCCACCTCCATCACCTTGAGACCGCCCAAGCATGTGACTACCCGACAAGATGGAGGAGGTGACTACTATTGCTGACGGCTAGAATAATAAAGACAAAGGAACAGGGAGTCTCTAAGGAGAGCTTGTCAGTGGGTGCCGCTACACAACAGGGACAGAGCTAACCACGTAAGTCAGTCAGAGTGAGTGGTTTGAATAAACACCACACAAACAGAAACTACAATTTTAAAGACAACACATTCTCCAACAGCAAAACTAAACAGCATTTCAAGGTGATGATTGCTGAGTTATTTTGTGCAAACAGGAGGCTATTCAGTTTCTGTTTGAAGATGACAATTACTAATTTAGTAATCAGCATTTACTGAAATGATGATGAGAGGCAGTGGCCAGGAAGGCCAAACCCTCAGTGTAAATTTGCACTGGCTTGCTGCCCTGCAGCTAGTCTTCACTCTTACATGGTTTGGCTCAAGCTCCCTTAGGGGAAGTTGTACTGTGCTCTTACCTAAGGATGGTGATAAGCCTCACACATGGTGATGCTTCTCATACCACTCACAGCACAGATGGGCTGTCAGTCATCATATTGCAAATAATTCCAAGAGTGTGCCTACTCCAAGGCCAGCAGGGAAAAGTTAGGTGTTCTTTTATCCACTAAACCAGTTGTGCCATATGCCACACAAGATATCAGAAGCAAAAATATTGTAGCAATAGGTCTGCTATCTATACAGTTCAGCAGATGAGCTCTAGCACTAAAGATTATGAAGTCACCCTTTTTTAAATAGAAATATTGCTGTGCTAATAGAGACCCTTTCACCCAGGGGTCCTGGAGAGCAACAACCTCCTTGTTGTGCAGATGGACAACTTCTGCCCTGCCCTAAAGAGGTTAAAAGCTCAGGTGAGAGCCCTTGCCAGCCCACCTGCAGTAGATGCCTCAGTGCCATCAAGTAGTGCCTCAGTGTACATCAAGAGCTTATGGGGCCTTAACATAAATGACTTACTAATTGCACAAATTTAATTTGTCTTGAGACAAATATCCATTGATCCCAGTGATTAGAACCATTGGGGTATGAAAAGAAAATAGTTAATGTGCTGCAACCAATCTGCCAATGTTAGAAAAATCTGCAACTACACCAAACTAATTTTAAGTGAAATGGGATGGTCACAGTACAAGGATGGCTACAAAAGGCACTGAGAAAGACAGGCAGGAAAGAAACACACCAACCAATACCTCACTCAGGACAAACAGTGATGAGGACAAGACAGGAAGCTCAAAGACCCGAAGAAAATTACTTCTGACAACTCACTCAACATGAATGATGACTAAATCTCAGCCTTCTGCAGGCTCACTCCAGAATAGGGCTTGGCACTTGGTAGGGTGCCATAATGAGCACCCTTGCAGCAGCCAGCAGAAGGATGGTCACTGCCCATGGTGCTACCTTCAACGTGCATGGATGTGAGGGTTTTAGTCTGGAGAAAAGGGTAGCAAAGGGTAGGAAGCTCTGCAGAGGGATGTGGAGAGGCTGGATCAACAGTCTGAAGTCAGTTGTATGAGGTTTAACAAGATCAAGTGCTGGGTCCTACACTTTGGTCACAATGACCCCATGCAACCCCAAAGAAAACAGCAGGTGTTTCACAGCCACCTTTAAAATATCAACCAAAAATTACTGATTTGCAAGGCTGCAATGACAATGCAAACACAGACTTTGGGATTGCTGTCCCCTTCCCCTCCTCATTAAACTGTGCCTGAAAACAAAGCAAGACATAATGAAAACAGTGGCAGCACTTGGCTGAAGGCCCAAGGTTGCACTGTGGTGTTTCATTCATTTTTCAACCCTCCTGTTTCCTGTGTGGTTTGTACAGCAGTGTTTACCTCCCTCCATCTCTCTCTCAAACTTGTATTATAATCCTACTTGGAGGTGCTCATCTATCAGCTCATCACTGAGAAAACAGGTAATTTATCCTCTCCAAACATCCACTCAGTTCTCAGAAGGGCAGTTGAGACCAGGGAGGCAGAAAAGAACATTTCCCCTTTGCTTTGATGCTGGTTATAAACCATAGAGGATGCTAACATCCACCAGGAAAACATCTCACACTGCTCTCTCTTCTTTGCCTCTTCCCTAAGAGCTGTGCTTTTCCTAGTTGTTTTTTCTAAGGCAGCATCCTTCAGGGTCTCCTACTATAGGAGAACTGTGAAGTGTCTGGTCCTAAGGAATCAGTGTCTCACCCCAGCAACAAAGCCAGATTCTGATCTCAGGGAAAATAAGCCTAACTCTAGAATAAACCGCTCCCTTCACTGGAGCAACAGAGTGCATGTGTAGGAGGGTGCCTTGGTTTGAGTCAGAACAGAACTAATGCTGTTCAGTTACTGTACTTTTCAGCTCAATCTCTTCTAAGTAACTGCACTTTCATAAGGCAATGGCCAGTTTGTGACTGCAGTATCTGCCTCTACAAGTGGTAACACTTGATGTTGCTAGGTGCTAACAAGGACTGGGTTGCAGAAAGGCCCTTGCTCATACTTGCTCCTGCGAGAACCAAGGGCACTGCTCAATCCTGTGGGCCACACTGGGGTGCAGTGAGTGTGATGCCACCCCAGGTGGCCTTACACTGACCAACAAGGTATTCTATCCCATATATGACATGTTTGATATAAAGCTGACGGATCACAAGGGTCAAGCTTTCTTCTTCAGTGGCTGGTGTCCAAAGAAAACTCTCTTCTGCCTCTGATCCTAATCTGTGCATTCTACTATCCAGTTTCAGAATCCAGCTTCTGCATCTGGTTCCCATCTGCTGCCAAATCCAAGACTTTCCCAGCAGCTACCCACAGCATCAGTGATAGCGGTACCGGGGGTTATGTTTGGTATCAATCATGTACATATTTGTACGTACTTAGTTTTATACAATTAAAGCTGTTTTAGTTTTCTTTCCCAATCCTACGTCTCTCCTTTTTTGCCTTTCCCTTCTGCCTTTAGGAAGTGAGAGTTAACAGCCCCACTCCTGCCATGTGCTCTGTCCAGCCCAATACAGTGGCACCAGCCTAGCTGTCCCCTGCCTGACTCTGCTTCTTCCCATCAATGTCCAGGAAAACTTGTTCCCAGAAACGTTCCCACATGCCTACCACTTAGAAAAGCATGTAGCTATTGGCAGCTGTTATCTGCAGATTCTTCTGAGCAATCACCAAAACAAGGATTTTCTTGAGCAGGTAGCTGTGAGTGCATCACTTGTTCCCCACCATCCCCTTCCTTTCCCCCCAGATCTTCAGAAAACTCACAAAATTAAAACATCTTAAAACACAGCAGCTTATTTTTTCCATCTCTTCTATTCCAGCCTTCTGCTATCGGATAGCAGTGAAATTTGCCTTTAGAAAAGAAGTTGACACTGCAGTCTTATTCTTTTCAGCCAACACATGGAGAAGCTACCCCTACAGACATTTTATCTCAACAATTGATATATCTTTCAAAACAGCAATTCTGACAGATGATAAAAGCAAGAAATAACATGGAGGTTTACAGCAGTTTAATGGAGGCTCTTAGACCAAACCTTGAACTCAAAGGTTCGGTCATTAAAAACAATCATTTACAGTGAAAAAGCAGATGAGAACTGCCCACTTAGCCATGGCCTTAGCTATGGTTTTAACACTTTGCTTAAATATTCACTATACAATAGAAATGAATGTAAATCACAACCAAGGTACACACGGTTCACTTTGTTCTGTTCCACATTACATGTATCCAGCATGTCATTTAACCTCTAGAAATCACTCTGAAGAACACAGAGGTCAGAGGGTGGTGGTGTTATTGTGGGCATTTATTTTTGCCCACCCACTGGAGATAAATACCATTGACAAGAACACACACAGAATGCGGTAAAACGGACTTGGGGGCTGATACAATCTAGTCCTTTTCAGCCCTCTCCTGGGTGCTAAACCGTAGCTGGAGAGCAGTGCAGAGCTGTACAGGCAGCGCTACAGCTCAGGTGCTACACAAGAGCACATCTGCAAAAGGTCCCAGGAGATTTTTGTTGAAGATGCAGCGTATCCACACCAGGTATACTGTGAAGGGCTTAATGTTTTCTGAGAAGGTGTGATTCTGATGGGACAATATATAAGGCATGTAAGTGTTTTCCCCTTGCTCTTGTATCCAGACTTCATATTTCACTTCTCTGACCTTGAGATACTTGAGGTTCCAGGGCACCTGCCAGGATATGGCAAGTTTAGCTTCACTTGTTCCCTGGACAGAGGGTTGACACTTGGCATCTCTCACTTTGCCAGGGTAGAGGCTACCAGACCACTTCTGCTTCTTGAGTACAGGCTTAGACTTCACGGTCTCTCTGATCACTTGGATGAGAGAAGGGATGTTCACCTTCGTGTCCTGGTAGGCACGGAACAGCCACTCTGGGTTGCGGCAGCAGAGGTGCTGGGGCACCTCTGTGCTCTTAATGATGCGCTCTTGCTCAGCTTTGTCCAGATGAGCAATCCCACCCTGATCCCAAGGTCTGTCTGGATAGGTAACAGTGTCTTCCCTATTGGTGTTCTGCCAGGCAATGTACTGCAGGTCCATTCCAGGCAGAGTTGTCAGGGTTTTGTAAGGGGTATAGTGTTCAGGGTTGATAGCGTAGGGGAAGAGTTCCACCACCGTGGCACCTCTAGGCAAGAAGAGAGACATGACCAACTGGGCCCCATGCATGCTGACCAGCATGGACGCATTGCTGATCAGCCGGACAATATCAGAAAATGAATGCTCCTCCAGAGAGACAGTAATGGTTTTCATCTGAAACTCCTGAGCAAGAGCCAGGATTAGCTCTGCTTCATTGAGGATAAGTCTGTTGATTGTTCGACTGAACACTATGATGTACTCCTCGCTGTAATTTGTCTCCAAGCTGACGTTCAGCTTCTGCATCATGAATTTTGTGAACTGCCTGATCTCATTACCAGCTACCAAAATGTTGGCCTTTGGCCCTTGTGGCTGGACAAATCCATACTGGTACCAGGTGGTGATTTTGGACAGTCCCACATAGGATTTGGTAAAGCAGAGAAGCCTGCCCAGGGCTCTAAGCTGCTCCCTGAGGAGTGGCTGCTTATTACTCAGTAACCTGTAGAGGTCAAAGTGAACACCTTCACTCCACCCTTCCATGAAGAAGAGCCGTGCCTCCAGATCTAAATCAGAGAACTGCTGCATGGTGTAATAAATGGGGAGGAGGTCATCGTGAAAAACGTGCATCAGGTTGTCTGGGTTGAACCTGTTAACAATCAGTGCCACATCAGGCACAAAGACTGGCTTTGGCATAAATTTCAGTGCAGCAGCTGGCAGCTCCACAAAGTTGAAGTACTGGGTGTTGTGATCTTCCACTGAGGAGAGGTCAAGCAGAGCTGGCTGGAACCTCCGGAGGCCCAGGTTTGGCAGCATGACTGAGGAGTTGCTGTGAAAGTAGACAAACTCCTCAGCTTCAGTAGAGTAGCAGAGGGACTCAAAGCGGCAGATGCGATCAGTGTGCATCCTGCCAGTGCACACCATCCTGGTTCCGTCCTCCACCAGAGCCTGGAAAGCTGCATGGTAGTCAACTTGAACTTCAGAGAGTTCTTGAGATTGACGTGCAAGGACCAGCTCCTCCTCAACTGCAAAAACATGCTCTCGCAGTTTCATGTATTTCCACAGTACCGCAGCAAGGACAGACACGAGCAGGGCATTTAACACAGCTGCTATGTTCATTCTGCACATAGGTACTAGCAGGATGATGGGTAGGGAATGCAATGGAGAGGGAACACATCATTAACACTCCTTGACATGCTGAGGGCAAAGACCTGTGGAAAATAAAGAAGGTAACCATTTAAACATCAGGTTTACACTTCACCAGAAATCCCTTTTCATAGATTATGCCCAAGGAAAGGGCCTAAGAGACACTTCAGAGATGTAGCCTCACGGATGCAGCCAAGGTTTGGAGGGCACCAAGTTTAATTTCAGACACTGCTATAGCAACACCCACTCAATAGCTACAAGTAACTCAGCCTTTTTAATAAAAATTACCTGCAAGGCCCCCCACCATTTCTTCCCTTACTGCAGGCCTTTGACTTACCTGTGCTTAGTTCAGGTGACTAGGATGTCTAGAAAGACAGGCCAGCCTAGGATGATGGCTGAGCTTATCCTTGATGTTGAAAGAGATAGGTTAACATGACCAATTAAATCTAGCAGGTGACTGATTTGGAGTTGTTCAGCCTGGAGAAGAGAAGGCTCCATTGCGACCTCAATGTGATCTTTCATTATCTGAAGGTGGCCTATGAGAAAGCTACGGAGAGACTTTTCCAAAGGGACTCTAGTGATAGAACAAGGGGTAAAGGCTTCAAACTGAAAGAGGGGTGATTTAGATTAGAAATTGGGCAGAAATTCCTCACTCTGAGAGTAGTGAGACACTGGAACAAGTTACCCAGGAAAGCTGTGAAAGTCTCCTCCATGGAAGTGTTCAAGGACCAAGCTGCATGGGACTTCGAGCAACCTGGTTTAGTGACAGATGTCCCTGCACACAGCAGAGGGAGTTGGAACTAGAAGATCTTTCAGGTCCCTGCCAACCCAGACCATTCTGTGGTTCTGTGATTCTATGAAGAGCAATTTCACAACTTGTTTTCATTCTTAATTCTTTCAGTTGGCCAGATCAGTGAAGAAGTGGTTTGTGTTGGAGCTTTAAAGGTTCTTAGTTTATACAGTACTGGTAGAGAGCATAATATAGGTATTTACAAATGGCTTGGAAGGAAGCCTGGTTCTAAGCAGAGATGGGAGAATTTTTAAAATAGAAAACTAAAATATAACAATATATTTTTAAAAAAAAACAAACAACTGTCTCACGAAACATTTGGGCCTCTACAGAAAGTTGTGATACAAGTTTGGTGTGTCTTCAGTTTTATGGTTTAGCATAAGTGAGGAATTGAAAGCAGAACTCTAAATCTTTCTATACCAGACTGCGACCAGGGAGACTGAGGCTCTGTACAAACATACCTCCAATATGAACACACCAGTTGTCCTTATGGGGTAACAATCCGTTTTCTTCTACTTAATTTTATAATCATTGAGACCTGGGACATGACTAGATGCAGCCTGACTTTCACATACAGTAGCAGCCCAATGATAGAATATTTACTGATACTGCTGTCCTGATCTACAAAAGAACAGGTTAAAAAACACACTCCAACACTAGGCAGTTAAAGCAATCAAGCCAGCCAAAAGCTAACTAAAAGTATGACATTAAAAATACTTCTTGGGCTTTTAAGTCTGTATTTTTAAGATCTCTTCTCCATCCAGAATGACAGAGTAAGAAATCCTTTCCCCAAACAAAAAATAAGCCTGGTGCCCAGAAAATATGCCTAATGAAGATGTATTTCTGATAAACAGGCTTGAGGTGGGGGTTGTAATAAAAATTAACAAAAAAAAATTACTAATTTAAAGAGTATGTCTCAGACCTCAAGCCCTCACCTTCCAACAGTTCCAACCCCAAAGTACTCAAAATAACCATGGCCAGCCCAGGGGAAAAGCTTAACAGTCAGAGATCATTCCAGCTGATCTTTGTTCATTCCAGTGTCTCACTGAAAGCTCTCAGATTATACTGGCATTAACAGCACCATCGTGTAAGTAAATATCTCTCCTTTTGCCTGGTCTCTTGCTTTTAGTCTGCAGCAGGACAGCTGTCTGAAACAAAAGCACTGGCAACAACAGCAGGTTTATCTGCCATCAGTGATCTACAGAAAGCAGAGATGGAGTGAGGGTAGCTGGAGGGCAATTTCATAAGCCTACAAAAGTGAATTTAATATCCCAAAGTACTCAGCAAGGTGAGTTTCCGCCACTCTAACCATGGGTTTAGGCTTTAGTTGCCATTTGTTTTTCTCTTCTTTTTACCTACCCTTTCTTTATTCTCCAATGAGAAACGTACCTGTGTTATTTCGATAGTGGGGTGCTGCATGACAGCCTGAGCTCTCCCAGTTGCCCACCAGCACAGTGTCCAGGACCATTCCTGTGTGCTGCAAATTCTAAGCAGAAGCAAAAAAAGTTTGGAGCCCAAAGCAATCGGTACAAATATCAACAATGCCTCCTTCATTAGCACAAGCTCTAAATTAGCATCGTTTTAGGGAAAGGTAAAGTAACCCCAAAGCAGTCCTTGTCCTGTGAGAAATACCCTTCTGAAAAGCCTACAGGATTTAATCCACATAAAGATGTTTTCACCATGAGATTTTTGTTTACAAATGATAAAGCAAAGTACGAGTCAATAAAAGAGAGCCTACAAAACCTTGGGATTCCACATGGACTGCTGACCTTCCCACACAGGCACAGCCGCAGAGGGGACACTCGGCGTGAAGTTGTTGGGTGCAGGGAGAAAATATCAGAAAACAGGCGAACCTTCCTCCTCGCTGAAGCACACTGAGGCCAGGAGTACCAGCAAAACCCATCTCAGAGCACTGTGTGACCAGCATAGCAATCAGAGAGCAGTTACAGCAACACTCAGCAAGGAAACGGTAATCCAGAGTGTCTGCAGCCTGTTAAACCTTGGCGGTGCTGTCGCTAGCAGAGGAGTGTCCAACACAGGCAGCAAAGCTGGTGTTGATACCTAACAGGAAATGCTGTCTGGTGCTTCTTTCACTAGGGAAAGCTAAACCCTAAAGCCGAGCTCTGCAAGCGAATGAACACCCCAGTCCTCTTCTCTCCCCACCGCCATAAAGAAGGAAAAATCGTACCTAGCAGTAACAAGTGCTCCATCTGCAGCCTGAGCTACCTTTTCCCCCAGGTCTGAGCATGCTCACTGTGCCGACAGTGTCCTGTAGCTCCAGCTGCCTCACCCCAGTTTGTCAACCTCCCCGAGGTCGGCCCTGCATGCAGGATGCTTTGGTGCAGGATTCCTGCAAATTCCCCACGGGCAGCCGCGCCGATCCAAACACCATCGTGCTGATCCAAACACCATCGTGCTGATCCAAACACCATCGTGCTGATCCAAACACCATCGTGCTGATCCAAACACCATCGTGCTGATCCAAACACCATCGTGCTGATCCAAACACCATCGTGCTGATCCACAGAGCTGAGCGTGTGAGGGGAGACAGACCGCTGACGGAGCGGGGGGGGAACCACGCATTTTAGAAATCCTGCTTTTGAATGTCGTTACTGCCACTGCTCCTCCACACATTTCACACTAAAGAAAATAGTGGGGCGGGGGGAGAGAAATGTGCCCTTTGCCAGAGGACATGCAAGGCATCCGTCATGCTTTCCACAATTTCCTTGGACCTGGAAAACAATATCCCAACTGTGATGGTCAGCAAATGGGTTATTATAGAAGGTGGCTGTGAGTACCCTCCTCTAGAGACCCACAGAACAGTATTTTCAAAATTAAATTATCTTTTATGGTGGAAACAGGTAATTACTAAATACAAAGGCATAAAACCTAACCAGGAACTTTTAAGCGAGTCCCTTACTGTGCACAGGCAAAAGTTATGGAAGCAAGTGTTTTACACCAGTATGCTCAGCAGAACTTAAACCTGTGGGAACTGGTTTAGGTTGGAAAGACAGTAAATCAGGTGGAACTGCCTGAGAACATGACAAGTCTTAAACTCCCAACAGGATCTATATGTGTGATCATCAGAGGAGCCCAGTTCTGCCAACAGTACTCACCAAAAGGTTCTCTTTGGTCATTAGGAGTTGCTAGCAGTGAGACCCCAGCTCTGTAGGGACATACTTGCAGGCTGAACACAAGCAAACATGGGAGCCTCACTAAAAATGTGCTATCTGCGTATTTGCAGGACACATCCTGTAGGAAGGACAAAATGAGCTTTGGTTTACAGCACAGTCAATACCAGTGAAAGGTGTGGGCAGGACAGGAAAAGTTAGAGAAACTTTTCAGCTGTCATTGGTAAAAGCTTTCATAGAATCACAGACTGGTTTAGGTTGGAAAGGCCTTAGAGCTCATCTACTCCAACCTCCCTGCCATTAGCAGCAACGCCTCATCAAACCTGGCCTTGAACACCTCCACAGAGGGAGCAGCCACAACCTCTGTAGGCAATCAATTCCAGAAGCTCTTAAGAACTTTCTTTAAGATCTAGTCTAAACTTGCCCTCCTTCAGTTTAAAATAATTTTCCCCATGTCCTATCACTAGATCTCCGTAGGAAAACTCCCTCTCCAGCGTTCCTGTAGGTTCCCTTCAGTTACTGGAAGGTTGCTAGAAGGTCCCCCAAGAGTCTTCTCTTTCCTAGGCTGAACAACCCCAGCTCCCTCAACCTATCCCTACAGCAAAGGTGCTCCAGCTGTTGGATTATCTTTGTGGCCTCCTCTGGACTTTTTCCAACAGTTTTATGTCCTTCTTATGTTTGGTACACCAGAACTGGATGCAGTATTCAAGATGGGGTCTCACAAGAACAAAGGGGAAGAATCACCTCTCTTGCTCTGCTGGCCATACTTCTCTTGATGCATCCTAGGACTTGAGGCATCCTGGGCTACAAGAGCAACAAGCTGGCTCATGTTGAGCTTCTCATCAATTAATACCCCCAAGACTTTCTCTTCAAGGCTACTTTCTACCCACTCTACACTCAGCTTGTAATTGTGCCTGGGATTGGCCCTAAGGGGACATACTATTCAGCCTTTTGCTTACAAGGCATTCCTAAGGAAAACTTTCAAGTGAAGTCCAAATAGCCACCTATACTTAAGCTCTATCTCTTCACAAACATAAAGCAAACCAAAAGAGTACAGAAGACATAGGACTGAAACAAAGGGAAGGAAGAAAATAAACATGTAGAACGGGAAAAGGATGTTTAGCAGAATTATGTGCAACCTCTGAAGACTATGTAGAGAAAAAGACCAGACTGGGAAATTATCTTTTATGTTTACCAGTAAAGAATGGAAGAATTTCCAGGCATGGGCCTCAGACCTCAATGCACTGTATGAAGTAGACAAAACCACTTACAACATAGGAGATGGAAGTGAGAACTGCAGTACTCGCTGCAACAGTGTGGGGACAAGTCAGAGGTAATTCAGTGACAACAAAGGATTATATATAAAATCATCACAAAAACTCATCACCCATATCCCTTTTAGAATCTCAAGCATGCAAGAATGATGATGACTAATTCAGCACAAAAACCCCACCAAATACAAAACAATTCCACTGGTACAGTGAATTCCTTTCTCCTCTTGCCATTAGAATGCAATCCCAACCCAGCAGCAAGAGGGTAGGTGACTTCACATCACCCAGGAGCATTTGGACAACACCCTGAGCAAAGGATACACTGCTTCCTCAGAAAACACAACTGCCATTACAGAATCATGGAATTGTTTAGGTTGGAAAAGACCTTTAAGATCATCAAGTCCAACCATTAACCTAACTCTGCCAAGGTCACTGCTACATTGTGTTCTATGCTCAAGTTCTACACAACTTTTAAAACCATCCAGGAATGGCTATTCAACCTCCTCCCTGAGCAGCCTGTCCCAAAGCCTTAATTATTCATGATCTAATAATTAATTATTAAATCAGCAAGAAAAATAATTACTGTAATTATTTCAGAGTTGCTTATTGCTTTCATACATGTGATCTGTCTGCAAAGGTTAATACTCATTTGCCAAAGATGTTAGCTTATTTTACTACATAATTACTATGGTATTAGGATACTGAGGTACATTTATTAGGACATCTGGTGCTTTTATAATAAGACAACAAATATTTGAGGTCTCCTTTCTAAAGGTGGACTGGAGGAGGGCAGAGAGACACTGCAACTGAATTAAGTGTGAGATCATCTATAGATGTTAGGACAAAGAAAGATTTCAGTGAGCAGTCCAGTGACAAACAATAACAAATAAATGAACAACTGAATTAAGAGGGGACTATAAATCACCCAAGTTTAAACAGCTCAGCTGCATTTAGATGTACTCGATTTAAAGTTCACTTATTCACATTTCTTTACTAAAATATTCAACCACAGGTACCAGAAATTAAATCCCACCAATCAAAACCAATCAAGGTTACATTTTTAAAGTTAACCCTGTCCCTCATTTCTTTTGACCAGGCTTCTAATTTCCCATTTCAGGGTTGTCAGTAGTTGCCAGCACATCATACGAGAAACTCATCTGAATGTACACTGTAACTTTATAGGCGATGCCTAGATGTGATAACAGCAAATTCCACCAGATGGTCCTGGCTCATATCCATCCATTAAAAAAAAAAAGTAGGAAAACCCGAACACCTCAGAAGATCAGAGTTTCTGAGGAAGAACAAATAGAAAGTTTGCCCCTTTGTCCTATCCATGCAGTAAACAAAGACACACAACAGCACAACAGCATGTGCTCACGAGATCATCCTGTCATCATCACTGTGTGTTTCATCCTCCTACCCCAAGAGAAAGATTCTAAAAATAAGATACCGCTCCATTACAAGGTGGTATGTACTAGTGCTCTCAGTGGTACTCTCAGTGGCTCTTGAGCCTGGTCCTGCTTCACTGTCAACTTGGTCTCCAGGTGCATCAAACACAAATAGCCCTGGCTAGCTCTGAACTTAGAGCACATTTAAGACTCCCCGTTTTCCATCCTTCCCATCTATTTCTTGCCCCTGTAGGCAGCAAAGACTTTGTTTAGGTTCAGTCTGCCTACAGACTTCAGCAGCCTTTGCAATAGTTCTGGGAGATACTGTGGACTTCCTTGTCCGCTGTCTGCTGCAAAATCCTGTGAAGGCAGCTGAGACCTGCAGGCAAAACACTTGAATATGCAGACCTAATCTCAACACTTCTGATACACGTGAAGCTCAAACCACCATCTGGCTGGTAGAAAACACATTCTGCTCCTGATTCTGACCTCAAGCCCACACAAAACAGAGTGCTGAAGCACAGGGTTAGGGTTAAGACTGTGCCATCCTCTGGTAGGTGAACACAGGCCCATGGCACAAGGCACTAGGTTCAGAGGCAGTCATGCTTCAGAAACTTCAGGTGGACTGGGCTACAGAGATTACTAATGGCAAGGGCTTTTTTAGCATTGACTGACAGCTACTTGCTGACTTCAGAAGAAGCAGTTTACTGTCTCCATGCAATCAATTTCACAGTTATCACCTTTAGCACAAAGAAGGGGCTTACAGAAAAAAGTCAGCTCTTCCATCCTCCTCAAATCTCAGCAAGGAATATACAAGGATTTACTCTGCCTTTTTAACATAAAAAAGTCAGTGACATTTTCAGGTTTTGCTGTTGCATACCAGTGGTGTTTCAAATACTGCAGAAGAACAGAATTACATTTACACTTTTCACCGGAAGTTAAATGTTGTGACAGCACGTAATAGTTTCCTAGAGATAAGGAAAAAGGCATTTAGCTCAAAATGTATGTTATGATTAAATTTAAACTTGACACCAGCTCTTTAGTAGAGTGCCTTTTGGCATCTACAATTTTTTCCATAAATACTAGGCTCTGATTTTCAGAGCATCAACTTTCTATAGAAAAAAAAACAAAAATCAACTCACTATTTAATTTTTCTCATCATATAAGCCAGAAGATATAAGAATATCTATTTACTTCCATTTTGATATTTAATTATATCACATCAGAAAAGCAAAAATACTGCAAAAACCAAGGCAAAGAATCAGCTGTCTATTTATTTATAGATATTCACATAGCACTTATCACCATAGCAACTGGGAACCTTTTTTTTTCTTCTTGTTCAAAGGAAAAGTTGTAATTTTGAAATGAGAACCTTTGATGTTACAGTGCAAATAGGTACTTACTGCATCCTGTGCAGCAAACACTTGGGCAAGTGCTTAAAGTACATTACTAGACCTGTAGTCATGGCGAAAGAGACAGAAACAGAGAAAGTTAAAAATATGAAGGAAGTGAGAGATGGGCGAGAAGAGTAGAGGGCTTTCCTATGGAAGTGCACAGTGCACTGGACCCTGAATAAGCCACAACCTCCCCAGCTTTTTCTTTTTTTCCTGTAATAGTGACTGGTTCATGGAATGCAGTTCAGTTAATCAAGAGTCATCAATAAGTTCCAAACTTATGCTGAAGACACCGGTAAATATTTTTGAGCAATGATTTCTAAAAGGATAGTAGCTTACACATGAGGCTGAAGAGGGTCGCCTCTTTTTTAAGAGCAGGAAAGTCATGAGCCTCACTTTATGACTGCTGATCACTTTTATGACTGGCTTCTGATCCCCCCAGCTTGAGATCAAAGAAATTAGTAAATTAGAACAGTGCTCCTGCACACACCATTGCAGAATTACTAGGTACATCATGCCATTGCAGCTTCCCCGCTACACTGCTGGTATGCATAAGCATGCAACCGCTTTCCATATCCTCAAAAGAAACTGAAGTGGTTTTCTGGTTGCTTTCCACCACCATTAGTTTATACATACATACAGTATTTCAGATGCTTTTAAAAGCTACTGAATTTCTAATTAGCACTACAAGAAAGAAATCATTGACCTGTTGTCACTTTGTTACATGACATCTTACAATTGTCCATCAAGTTATTACCTTCAACTCTGCATTTAGTTTGATCCAATCTTCTTCATAAACCAATATCGTTCAAAACAATTACATAAGGTGTCTTCAGTTGTTTCTTAAGCCAAGACTGGTACTTATTTTGTACTTTTTTTTTTTAAGGTGCATTCTAAATGGACTAGAATCTGCAAGTATGATGGTAGGAAAAGTGATGAGTTCATTATCCAGAGAAGCACCAGCACACAGTTATCTGAACAGACCAGCCCTTATAAAGTGGGCTGATGAAGCTACATTTAAAAACACCAGAGAACATCACAGAGAAGAACCACATGTCTGCAAAGGTAAGCTGTGCAGCTCAATACTCCTGGGAGTCAGCTAATGAAACTGAAGCTTGTGAGACACAGACTGTGTCCAATAATTGGCTTTGAAAACTTGCAGTTTAAGTTCATTCGTGCTGAGTTCAATACCCCACTCACAGCCTGCTCCAGACACAGCAGAGCTGAGGGCTGTCTAGCATGACCAAATCTAAGAGACCACTTTTCCACTGCCTGAGCAGCCAGGCCCAGTCTACACACCTGTAGGGCAAAGACAGAAAACCAATTCCAGCACCTTGAACCTTCCAGGACAGAGAGGGGCAGCTGCATGAAGCAGCAGATGGTGTGCTTCCTCTCCAGGAGGAAGGAGTATGTTCTACTACAGGGGGTGAAAGAAAGAGGTGAAGAACTAAAAGGAGAAGGAATGCCTATTCTCCAGCACAGCAGAACCACTGACCAGTGCTAACCCTCAAGGAGTGTTGACTCTGGCTTCCCCAAGAAGGTAGCCAGCAAAAGAGGAGATACAACACCCCTTTTCCCTGAAACTACACTAACTTTTCTTAGGTCACTCCTCCACAACTTTATGGATCCATTATACCCCTTGATCCAAACCACATAACCAAACTCTGTGAACAAAGAAATTATTGTCCAACGGTAAAAGTAAAATTTAATTGGAACAGTTGAGATCCTCTGATCAAGTTCTAGCTCTGTGGTTTAATACTCTCCTCTGCATTACCTTAGTTTTTGTGATTATTCCTTCCTCCCACTATTCCCTAAAAAAATCCATTCCTTCACAGTCTGGATGCAGTCCAGCTGAAAATGCCATTTTAAATAGAAACCAGGTTCTTCCTGGTATCTATGGCTCTATTTACTTGAATAAAATGATAGCCTAACCCTCTATCACAGAATCACAGAAGTACTGAGACTGGAAAAGACCTCTGAGCTCATCAAGTCCAACCCATGACCTAACTTCACCACAACTATCACCTAGACCAGTTCAGTAAGTGCCACAGACAGTCTGTCCTTAAACACCTCCAGGGATGGTAAGTTCCACTGCCCTGGGCAGTCCATTCCAGTGTCTGATCACCCTTTCTATGAGGAAGGGCTTCCTAACATCCAATCTAACTCTCCCCTGGTGCAGCTGCAGACCCTGCCCTCTTGTCTTGCTGCTATTCCCCTGGGAGAAGAGCCCGAGCCTCACCTGACTACAACCTCCTTTCAGGGAGTTGTAGAGACAGAGAAGGTCCCCCTGAGCCTCCTCCAGGCTAAACAACCCCAGCTCCCTCAGCCTCTCATAAGACTTTCCTTCCAGTCCCTTCACCAGTCTTGTCACTGTGTTTTAAAACACTTCTTAGAGACCTTGCTGTGTTAGAGCAGCGGACCAACATTAGTTAAACAACTGTTAAGAACTCTGGGGAACAGTAACTGAACGTGGGCTGCTGTCATAGCGATCTGTTTAAACCAACAGCTCTTACTGAAGACTTTAAGGCAACAATTTTAAAATAAGAGTATGCAAATAAGGAGAATGAGAATACCAAATGTTTAGGTGATTGAAGCCTCAGTAAGTAGTGAGCTGTGGCTCAGAAATAATCCTTTCTGTACATCGCATAATAGAGAATGGGCTCTAGGTAATCAGTCCCAAAACATTAACCAAGTATCTAGAGGGCATGCTCATGCTTTCAAAAGTCCTAGAGACTGAACTCCAGCTTTGATGACAGGTAATTGATGACAACATAAAAAGAGACTCCAAGTAAAACTGCCACCTTGCAAGAGTAAACTGTTCAGAATGCAGCCATGCACAGAAGCACACTGCAAAGCAGCTTTCCTGTATCTAGTTCATACATCTACCACCCTTTTGAAAGGGACATTGCAACACAAACACCCTGTCTCATACTTGTGTTGAGCATACATCAGATTTGTTTGAGAGAGAAGGTTATCCCAGCGACTAAGGGTTCTTCAGATTCTGAGCTAAGCTGAGGCTTGAGCTAACAAACCAACATACTGGTTCAAGTGTTTTGAGACCCCTGTTAAAAGGAGCCATTACCAAAGTCAACAGATCTCCAGAATCAGCCATCACCATTTTAAAGTCAGCATTTGTCAATAGCTACCCAACTACAGTACCACTGTGAGAAAACCAAACCGTTCCCTTGCCTTTACCAGTTGCTCAGATGCAGTCATTATTCTAATCGCCAGAGGACAATATGCCTGTTCTTTTATTTTCTTTTGTTAAGTATCTACCACTATCAATAACCCATTTAAACACTGGGAACAGAGAGATGGGCTGGAAGGAAGTGAGGGCACACATGAGGACTGCTGAGCTTGATCCCAGAGCATGCCCGTGGAACACACAGAAGAAACTTTTCCACGATGCTTAGTCAGCGCCCGAACACCACCCGAGGCAGGGCGCGACGTCCAGCATCACTCTGCTGGGGCCAAACGTACGGTTTTACAGCTGAAGGCAGGTGTCACTGGGGCCTCCCGAGGCACTCAGCTATCAATAACTGCAACTGCATTTCCATTGCTCTGTTAGGCTTTAAATTCGCAAGGGCTTTGACCTCTAGGGAGGTTATCGAGGCTTTAACTGAGCCGCAGTTCCGCGCTGCAGGCAGCTGCCTACAGACCCTACAACAGCGCCCGCCGATCCGGAGGAGGCTTACGGGTGCAGGTGTGAGCCCCGCACTGCGCAGAACGGGAGATTCCCGTGAGTTACTATCCCCAATCCCGCCGCTCATCTCCCCGCTGCAGAACTGCCGTGACGCCGAAGGATACCGCCCGCTCCCCCACCTCACCCGTCACCCGCGTTCTCCCCAGCTCCCACGAACCGCCTCTTACGGGGGCCCCGCCCGAGCTGCCCCTGACTCACCCTCAGCCTCACGCTCACCTGCTGCCTGCGGCGCCATCGGCGGCAGCAGCAGCCCTTCTGCCCGACACGGCCCGGCTCGGATCTGCCGTCCCCTCAGGGCCGCCCGAGAGCCTCCCGCCTCCTCACCGGTGGGTCAGCCCAAGGGGCGGGCCGGGGCGGTCCTGCAATCCCGAATGGGGGGCGGTGAGGCGGAGGGGGGCGAGCAGCATCGCGGAGGTCGCCACGCATGCTCGGTGCCGGGCGCCGCGAAGGGCAGCCTGGGCTCTGTAGTTTGCAGTCCTGGGCGGCCGTTTTCATCGCCGCGGGCTTCCTGCCGGGGTGTATGGCACAGACAGTCCTACCCCTCTGCTCCCACCTCAGTATTGTGGTTTCTTCGCTCGTCTGGGGAGACCTGGGCTGCCCATTCCTTGCCTTTTTATCCAGCCACTTCCCAAATGCCCTCTGCTTCTCCCAGTCATATTCATTCATCTATCTTCTTCAACCTCCACGCTTTTGCTGCCTTCCCACGCTGACCTTCACCTGCCCTTAAGAATTTGTCCCTGGCCCTTGGATTTCTATGGGAGAGAAGATGTTCAAGCTTGAAGGGAACATGTTCGGCCTTCATCTCAACGAAACCAGGCTCTGTCCTTGAAGAAAAGTAGCAAACAAGTATCATAGCCAATTAGCAATTGGACAAACAAGCATGTTATGATTTCGTGCCCAATAATTAAAGGCTAGAATGTACGGACAGCCCTCTGGTTTATGTATAAAAGGAGCTGGGTCTGTTTAATAAATTGTTTTCGCTGGATCAAGTTGTGGAGTCCGTGCCTGTCCATTGCCACCTTTCCTCTTCCAAAAAGCCTCCTTGCTTGCTGCTTGCATTCCCCATCCATAAATAAGACACATTCTAAAGCTCACGGCAAACACTTGTTTACTTATTTTGAGTACACAAATTCCAATCTGGTAGATTTTTTGGGAGGAAAATGTGAACGAGAGCAGGCACCTGAGTATTTAGCAGAGGAAAGTCCTGTTTCACTAGGGAAAGTGTTTTAACAGCAGCAGGTCACATCAATATGATGAAGTTTGGTAAGGTCAGAGCAGAGCAACCCCAAAATTGTTACAGCTTGAATAAATCATAAAGAACATGGTAAGCCTTCAACAGGTTGAGTCTAAGCACATGGACACAGGTGCCCATAGCACCTCTGCTTGACCCAGCCTCTCCCAAAGGGCTTTTGATTTCTCATTGCAGCTTTTCATTTCTACATCCATGCAGTGCTCACATTTAGTACACCACCTCTTACCATGTTTTGCAGATTTTGCAGCTCATTACCTGAAGAACTAACTTGTATTAAAAGAGATGACAACTGAGCACTTTGAGAAATGCTCATTGTTACTCTGATTTCATTATGGTGTCTATGACTACTAGTGTTGAGCTCCCAGGCACTGATAAGACAAATCTGAGGCTTCTGAGATTTGTTTTCCAGAATTTGTTCAAGAACTATTACAACAATTAAATGCATTACAAGAGATCCCATCTACTTCGTTTTTCATCAGGCTTGTCAGATATAGTTCAATCTTTAGAGACTTCAGAATGTGATGGACCTACGTCCATATAAACTAAATTCATAGATTTATAGAACGGTTCAGGTTGCAAGGGACCTTAAAGATCATCTAGTTCCAAACCCCCTGCCATGAGCAGAGACACCCCTCACTAGACCAGGTTGTTCAAGGTCCCATCCAATCTGGCCTTGGACCCTCCTAGGGAGGGGGCATCCACAACCTCCCTGGGCAACCTGTTCCAGTGTCTCACCACCCTCATTGTTAAGAATGTCCTCCTGACTTGTGCACATTTAGGTTCTTCAGATGGTCTCAAACCTGGTCTTTACTGAATGTGGATGGATCATCCTTCACCCTGTCTCTATCTTTGCCTACTGGGACTCAGGTGGAGTGGCTAGAGTTGCTGTGCTGTGTTGCCCCTCCAGCAG
>VZRI01003324.1:0-108415 GCA_013397515.1 Upupa epops
GAGTAGATTGAAGAGGACTGGCCACGGTACTGATCCTTGAAGGACTCTGCTGGATACAGGCCTCCAATGAGACTCTCCCATTAACCACTACTCTCTGGCTTCTATCCTGCAGCCAGTTCACCATCCACCTAATTACCTAATTATACAGTCCACACTGCCTTAGTTTGGCTGTGAGGATGCTATGTTAGACTGTCATGAGACTGGAAAGTTTGAGGTAATATAAGCAACCTAAAATGGTTTCATTCTTAATTACTCTGAATATATTATTTAGAGTATTTCCAACAGCAAAGTTTCTGCAGTGCTGTGCATTCTGTAGCTAAATACTAGGAAATGCATCATGTTAATTCATTGTGAAAAATGGTATAAAATTGCATCTGAGATGAAATGTACTCTTTTTATTTCCCCTACTAAATTACATTGCCAGTATTCGGCTGGAAACCTCTTGCATATTCAGTAGAAGGCTGGGCAAAGTCACAGCTACCCACTGAAACAACAAATACCACTGAACATGGTGAAAAGGTAACCCCGGTACCAGTAGTATGGGGCTCTACCTGGTGTGTAACCAGCTCTATTCTTTTGTGTCAGCAATAACAGAGCTCAGAAATGGTTAAACGTTGTGAAAAGCATTAGGCAGAACTCTGACCACTGAGCAACTACCCAGAGCTGTTCCAATCAAAGAGTAGAAGGGAAGTGTTGTCAATTTTTTGCTTAAATGACAAATAACTACAGATTATCTCTGAAGGGAAATTAAGGTTCAGCGTTTATTACCATGATAACTAGGAGGAAGCAATGTGCTCTTGTGACCAACAGGGCCAGCAGCATCCTGGGGGGGATCAGAAGGGTGGTGGTTAGCAGATTGAGGGAGGTTCTTCTCCCCCTCTACTCTGCACTAGTGAGACTGCATATGGAGTGTTGCATCCAGTTCTGGGCCCCTGAGTTTAAGAAGGGGACAGAGCTGCTGGAGGGTGTCCAGCATAGAGCAACAAAGATGTTGAAGGAAGTAGAACAGCTCCATAATGAGGAAAGGCTGAGGAAGCTGGATCTCTTGAACTTTGAGAAGAGGAGCCTGAGGGGTGACCTCATTCATGTCTATAAATATGTGAGGAGTGGGTGTCAGGAGGATGGAGCCAGGCTCTTCTCAAGGTCATCTGGTGATAGGACAAGGGTCAATGGGTGCAAGCTGCAACAGAGGAGGTTCTATATCAATATCAGAAGGAACTTCTTCCCAGGGAGAGTGACACAGCACTGGAACAGGCTGCCCAGGGGGATTGTGGAGTCTCCTCCTCTGGAGACGTTCCAGACCCACCTGGCTGTGTTCCTGTGCGACTTGGTCTAGGTGATCCTGCTGTGGCAGGGGGATTGGACTAGATGATCTTTTGAGGTCCCTTCTGATCCCTAATGATTCTATGATTATGGCTGAAAATGTAGAAGAAGCCTGAGGCATCACACGAATCCAGGAGAAATGGCCAGGTACAACTAAAGGTCAAACATCACCCATCTGCTCTTGTGGAGCCTCAAAGAGGATGAGGGACATTAGCTGGGGAAATTCTCATTATGGGGCCACCAAATGTAAAATTAATTAGTCATAATATGAAAAATAGAATTTTGCTTCCTAATTATCCATGTCACAAGGCAACATCTTCAGTCTTTCATCTCAGGGACACACTCCAATGCAGATTCTGAAAGATCTTTTTGATCCTGAGATTACATCGGCTTTCACAGGGAGTTTGCTTCTTAAATTCAACCGTGTCTAGGCCTGAGTCACTAAGGACTTTGCATCCTTCAGGCAGACACATGTGCTGGCTTGTTTGACAGAGCAGCACTGGCTACACAATCAAGAGAAGTTAGAAATGTTGTTTTGCATGCAGGAATCACGCAAAGGAACCTGGAGATAAATTCACTAAAAAATTTATCAAACGTGTTGAAAAATCACTATCTCAAGCGAGGTTGGGCTGCTCACATTTTTTTTTTCCCTTTCTGAAGGCAAATTGGTAGAGAAATGAACAAATGTAATCTGTTTTATCTTCAGGTTGCTTCTCCTGCTCCCCCAGAAGGGCAGTGTCTTCCTGCCAAAAACTAAATCAAAATCAAAGGGAAATGAGGCATCACCACAGCCCTAGCTTGAGGTTAGGTTTGATGGCCCTCAGTGGAATAGCACTCCGTATTTTTTCCATCAAGGAACCCAAAGGACAACTATTCTAATGTTTTTGTGGTGAAGGCTTTCATTGAGAGGTATCTCATCTGTTTGTCTCCAACCCTCATCCTTTGGCTCGGATGCAGGCTGATCACGAGCCACTGACAGGATCCTGAACATGAAGCTTCCTTAGAAAAACCTTCTGAGGCCTGATAGTCTGACAAGCCCCACTGCCAGCCCTAATCCAAGCCCTTTCTCTAGGCTGGGATTGATGCCCAGACATGATTCAGAGACAAGGGACATTTTAGACCCACTCAATTCCGCTGGGGTTATGAGTCTGAGGCACCCGTGTCAAGCAGCATTTCACCAACAAGCTCTTCCATTTGCCTTGCCAACAACCAACCTGCACAAGCCTCCCCACACATTTTGGCTGATTCTCTTTGGCAGTGGAAGGAAATCAGAACAGCCTGTGTGATGTCTGGTGGGAGCATCTGAGTGAGCCCTCATACCAGCACCTCCAGTTTATGCCCACAGTGCTCTCAGCCATGACACTAGGAATCCAGGCAAGTCGGGCCACACATGGCAATGAGCAGATGTAGCCACCCCACCACCTTTCCTACAGTCTGGGGATATGCTGCTGTGAAAACACAGTCCTCACTGCCAAACCCACCCAAGAAACAGCTGAAACAGTGCAGGAACTGACCCACGTCCCAGTCCTGGCTGTTTTATGGATTATTGTGCCTGCCAGCATAGCAAACAACCAGCAAAGCACAATCAGAACATGATGTCCTATAAGGTCACTGTGGAGCTTCACTGCTGGTAAATGGTGGTTTGCTTTCACTTCTTACAGTTAGCACCAGTTCCCTTCCCTGGATAGCAGGGAATGATCATGGGAGCAGTACATTTTTGTTATAATACCTGGATTTTAGGAGTAGATGTAATTGAGAAGTATTGCTTTGGAGTAAAAGGGACTCTAAGCATCTAACTGTTCAGCTTTATTAACTAACAGATGATTACATACTAAAATGCACTGAAATGGCATTTTAATTTTAACATAAACTAAAGCATAATTAGGGTCTTTGTAGTGTAAAGTTTGATGACTATATGACAGTAATGAATTCAAGATGAGACGTAAGCATATAGACTACTTTGCATTTAGGGTTGACGTCTCCATAATATCCCCTGTGGATCGACTTTCAGGAATATGGCCTGATGCTCCTTCATACTACTCGGCTCAGAGTGCCAGATGTGGGAACCACTAACCTGGAAGTAAGTAACAGAACAAGTCTACGGGTTTGTGCAGCCAAACACCATGGACCCGTGCTGTTGCTGTGTTTCTGAGCAGAACTAGCAAGTGTGATTGCTCTCTTGCTCTGCGTTTCCTCCTTAGAAACAGCTTCCTGGATAATGTGAAGCTGGCGTTTCTCTCCTCCATGGAGCAAGCCTGAGTGGAAACTGCTGGTGTAATAGCACTGCTTGTCAGGCAGAAGTGTCAAATGTTATTTTATAAGTGGAAGAGAGATTCTAAAAAAAAAAAATGTTGGGGTTGTTTTCCCCAATTCGGTACAAACACCTCACTGTGTCTCAACTAACTCTTCAGCTGGTAGTTCAAAAAACTTGCTGTGCCAAGAACTTTAACTGGTTGTGCAAATCTCTGCCATCTGTTGCACTGTCTGCCTGCGGAGACAAAACCAGCATAATGTGCCATTGTAGCATAATAACATTAGAGCGATGATTTATGGGGCCTTGGATGTTCTTTGCTCAGAGCTGTGTGCTTTTGTTGGCCTTTGCACTTCATCCAAATACAAACTCAACCGCAAAGCTGCTCCCTCCATCCACTGCAGTGTCTTCATGTCAGACACAAAGGCTTTCGTATTGGATACCGTATCACCATGCACGTATCCCCCAGTTTACACCGTAACAAATCCAGGGAAAGGATGCTATTAAACTCTGCTATCTTGGAGCACCTATAAATAATTCACACCTTTCCTATAAATATTTATCCCTGTAACCTCAGCTGTCATTCAACTAAAGGTTACAGTCCTCATCCATGTCCATTTTTCATATACCAGCCAAATAATCTGAAGATTTCAACTGCCTTCTTTACCTAATCTATATTTTTCTTAAAAATCAGATGAACAGCATGTTTACTCATGGCAGTTAAGGTAAACATCTCTTGATTTTCCGTTGTCTTCTTTCTTTAACCAGTGCCTGTCTGTTGGCTTCAATGGATCTACTGTGGGCTCACGTGAAAATGAGACCCAAAGTTGGGATTATATCCTTCTATTAGTTTCATAGAATCATAGAATCATTGGGAATCAGAAGGGACCTCGAAAGATCATCTAGTCCAATCCCCCTGCCACAACAGGATCATCTAGACCAGGTCACACAGGAACAGATCCTGAACATCTCTAGAGAAGGAGACTCCACAACCCCCCAGGGCAGCCTGTTCCAATGCTCCATTACCCTCACTGGGAAGAAGTTCCTGCTCATATTTATGTGGAATCTCCTGTGTTCTGGCTGGCACCCATTGCCCCTTGTCCTATCATCAGATGACCTTGACAAGAGCCTGGCTCCATCCTCCTGACACCCACCCCTCACGTATTTGTAGACATTAATGTCCCCTGGCTTTAAATAAAACCATAGTGATTTTATGATAACATCTGTATAGCACAAACATGTCTGAACTGTAACCCACCCAGGAGATGGGAAATACCCATGCACTTTCCACACTTCCTTTTTTCCATGCTACACTGACACAAACGCCTTTTTCCACATGCAGTCTCTTCCATTATCTCTGGAAAAAGTGAACAGCCACAACCAAAATCATCCTAACATTTGGAAGATTTAGAAGCCTACGTGGGACATTTACCTCCGATCATCATCTCAAGAAGAAGACAGGAGAAACTGGGAAGAGGAGCAATAGAAGTTATGGATGCTCATAAGCAAGAAGGGAACAGTCAATCAGTCACAAAACGACTCCCTCCAGGCTGCAGCAGTTTGGTTTTGCCAAAAAGTAATCACCAAAGAAGCAAACTGGGGTATGAAAATTCCTCTAAGTGGCCAGCGTGTTGCTGAGGAGAGATATTATGTACCATAAAAATTATGTGCTGCTTCTGTTTCATGAACATTACGTAGTTGCCAGACTAAATAGCCAGAATAAACAGAGAACGGGCATTTTTACTGGGCTCCAGAAGAGTAAAGCCATAAAGAAAATAACTCCATGAAATTTCCAGGAGGGACCCATTTCAGACCATATGTTGGGAAGGATCTTCATCCAAATGTATGAGTCAATGTGTTAGCTAAGTGTTGCATGCAGAGTTCATGAGTTTGGGACTGCTTGAGGTTTGGGTTTCTCAAAGCTTTCACACTGACCTGCTTTTATCATCCAAAACATGACACATCTACTTGACATTCTGCATCGCAAATTTTTCTCCACTCTGTGTCGTGAGGCTGAGCAGAAAAGGAAAAATAAAGTACTTGACTTGCTCGTGGTATGGACTCTTCAGAATAATTGTTTTTAAGTTCCAGAGCCTTAATTTTGCAATCATGTAGAGACATAGCACAGCTATAGCCAGGACTGACAGTCATCTGAACCTATCCAGATCTTCTGTAATGCAGGTCCCTGCCTTTGTTTCTCTTAACTACACGCTTGTCTCTGTATTTATTTTTATGGTGTGATTTATACACTTTATAACATTATTATTTCAAACCTGCCTGTAGGCAACAGCTGCATGACTGCATAATTGCCACTAAAAGATGGCAATGCTAGGAGAAGATGCTTTTGTATAAAAAACTCCTCATCTGGCATAATCAGCCATTTATTTGTTTAATAGATGAAATTAGTGAGAGAACAGGACACAGACAATAATGAGGGTGTTATAGACGAGTTTTGCTGCAGCACTGTGCCAAGTGCTACCCCTCAGCGCAGCATCCTCTGACTTGAACAGCAACTGCCAACTGCAGCTGGCCCCGGAGTGACTGTTCTGTTTTATAAAAACTTTTGAAAGCTTTGAAATTTGTTTGTCTATCACACTGAAGAGTGGGGCTTTTCAAATATTTCTGTGAAACAAACCATTCAGGAACGTTCATTAGATACGGAAACAAAAACCCCATCAGCAGTCTGATTTGGGAGACGTCTCTTTGAGCAATCACAAGACAGCATAGACTGCAAAATCTCATTACTGAGAGTCAGAGCATTAAGGATGACCTCACTTGGATTATTTTGGGGGCCATATGTAGCCATCACTGCCTTGCAACACAACTGGATGTGCTTATCTGCTACCACCTAAATGCTAGTGTCCTCCTGGCAGCTGTGGGTCAAAGTGCTGGTGCTCAGAGAGAGCTGAGGGCAGACATACCGTCTGGACAGCACTGATTGAAAGGCAGCAAGGTCTCTACTTTCTGTAGATGTAAAAGACATTTTTAAGGGAGGACTACATGATGCTGAAAACAGTGTCACAGCCCTGCTGCCAGCTCTATAGGGACAGGGGGTCCAGGAATAAAAATTTACTTCCCTTTTTCTACCTTTTAGCTATTGTGTGCACATATTTCACAGCTTGCCTGAAGAAATGCTAAGGATGACAAACGTAAGCAGAGCACTTGACTTGTCTAATTTGGGCATTAAACCTTGTAGCTCAGAACCAAGTATCAAGAGCGGGAAAAAAACATTCCGTCTGTTTTTCTAATGGGAAGTAACTTCCCTGACAAGCAATTCCAGCTTTGTGGGCATCTCTGTTTCAGCTGCTTGAAATCCCAACAGTCTATCTGGATTAAGGAAATTTATTTGCAAAACTACCAATACAACTTGAAACAGCCCTGATAATTTTTTCATCCACGTTTGAATGCAGAACGCAGAGCAAAACCTTCCTTCAGCTGATCAAAAGCTTCCCCAAACCTTTCAGTATTAGATGGCCATGACAGCTAATCAATATGGGATTTCTAGATATTACTTTGCTGTTGCAAATACTCGTATTATCAATGACAAAAAGACCTCAAAGTGTTACTTATTCTCACTGACAGAGTAAAGCTCAGGATCTGGCAAATATGTTCAGGAAAGAAGAGTCTGTAGAATTGTGTTTCCCTCCTGCCTGGGTGGTTCCAAGCCCTGGCACTCAGCTCACTCCGTGGGTGAGAGGCAGCGGGTGCTACACTGCAGCCTGTTAATTACTTCTCTGATTAACAAGCCAGACACTGAGCTGGAAGAGACAGCACCAGCTCTCAGCACCAGAATCACAAATACAAATGTTTACCCATAGGAAACTCCTTCAGCTGAATAAAAGAATTGTTCAAGACTGGTTTCTCCAGGTGGGCTATTGCTTATCATGGCTTCCAATGTGCTCCCACTGATTCTACCCTTCTCAAAAAACCCAAACCCAACCCAACCCAGACCCAAAACTCATCTCTTCCTCCCATTCCAGGCACTTGTGCAACTGTTCATCAAGAGCAGTTCTTGCAGTCAAGGCTTTCACAGTGCTTAAATGTGTCCCCCCCCCCCCCCCCCCGCCCCATGCCAGCTGGGGTTGTACCACTGGGACACGTGTTCTCTCACTTCTTCCTAACAAAATGTGCTTGATAGCACGTTCATCCCAGTCAAGGTAAAAAACTTGTGCCTGGAGGGTGCTGTCAGATCAGTCATTACTGAAGCACATCTAGAAGTCACATTACATCATGTCAGAGGAAGTGCCCTTTCCTAAATGGGAGGAAAAGCTGGTGTTCAGAAATAACAAGACTGTTTGCTCTTTAAACTCACATTTCAGGGTTTGCCAGAATGAAAGAGTATTTTCTCTTTGGAAGGGTATTGCTCATCTTGCCTTCCTGGGTTTTTTTTGTTTTTAAAAATTTTTCTTCAATAGACTCCATGAGCAAAAGAAAGGAAGAAAACCCCACAACCCCAACAACATGATGGAAAGAGTCCCACAAAGCAAACAGTAACCATGAATAAAACACTAGCCCTTTGAAGGAGGACATGTGAGGTTTATCTAGCCTGAATCCCGAGTCAATCTGGAGCTGAGCAGCTGAAAGAAAACAGAGGAAGGGAAAGGGAAAAACTAGCAGGAGAAAATAAAAACTATATTTTGGGCACTTAGTCCCCAATGTCAGATGTGTGACAAGGTTGTGTTTTATCCCGAGCAAAAATTCATATCTATGAGTTATTAGAGTGACAGAAAGTGCTGTGAAAAGCAAGGTAAACTCAATTCCCTCCCACCATCATATTCTCACTGCTCTGCTGCAGGGGGAGATGAAGGCTTTACTCTCCTCTGAGGCAGAAACAAAGGAAGATTTCCTGGAGCTCCAGTAAAACCAGTCCCAGCCAGCAAAACGGCATGAACCAGTTGTGTTTGCACATACCAGTGAAATGTTCTACACTTGGGAAATAGGAACCAGACCTGGGGTCTGTGAACCTGCAGGTACCAACTGTGGAAGCGAAGGCACTCCTGTGTTCTTCTTCACTACATGAGGTTCCTGCACTACTGAACCAGATAAAGATCAGTTGTCTTGTGTGTCATGATCTGAGCTCTGACTGCTACCACAGGAACCTGGGGCCACACTCCTGCCTTGGGCATCTGGAGTCTGAGGCAGTTCTCATAGAATCATAAGGATCAGAAGGGACTTTGAAAGATCACCTAGTTCAATCCCCCGCCACAGCAGGGATGTGCACAGGAACACATCCAGGTGGGTCTGAAACGTCTCCAGAGNAAGTAGAAGAGGAAAATTTCTCTTGGTCTGCTAACCACTCCCCTTCTGATCTCCCTCAGGATGCTGTTGGCTTTCTTGGTCACAAGAGCACATTGCTGGCTCATAGTCGTCTTGCTGTCCACTAGGACCCCCAGGTCCCTTTCTCCCAACTTATCCTGGTCCTTCAGATTGTTCTTGCCCAGATGCCAGGCTCTACACTGACCCTTGTTGTACCTCATTCCATTTCTCTCTGCCCAGCAATCCAGCCTGTCCAGGTCTTGCTGTCTAGAACAGGTCACTCTCATGATGTAGCACACACAGCACCACACTTGTGCTGTGTTTTGCCCTTGTTGTTAGTTTTTAATTCCTTTTAAAATTCTCAATCAAAATCACATGGACACTGTGTGTGCACAGAGACAAACCCCTCTGCTCGTACAGCACTGTGGGAGATACAAGGATTTTCTGCTTTATTATTCCTAGCTTTTCTTAACCTACTTATGGGCAATCGTTGGCTGATAAACATCCTGCTAAATGTCCTATAAAATCATCTGGACAAAAGTTGAACATGGCAAAATTAAAGTAATGGCTAAACACACTAGATGTCGGGGATGGATGTTCATTCAGTCCAAATTAAATTGATTGTAAGTGACAGTTTATCCAGGATGTTCTTTTGTGTTTCTAATTTTACCCTAATTATTTTGGTTGAGTAGACTTATGCCAGTGACTGTTACAGATTTTCATGCCTCTTTCTACCCTCTTTGTTGTGATCCCAGCCTTCTAGGAATCTGACCTGCACTACAAGTAATCTCTTCTGCCATAGTCCGTAAAAACACACTGTGCAGTCATACTTTGTGGTAGATCTTCTGCTGAAGCATATTAAGTACAGTCTTTGAGCATTTGGTACGTGTTCACAGTTTGTAGGATGGTTATGTCATTTCTAATGTGTGAGGAAGTTTATGTTCGTGTATGGTTTGATGTATCTCGAAGTTATCAGACTCTTTGCTGGCCAGAAACATTCTGCATCCTCAAACCACAACAGGTAGACCAAAGGATCACAGCCTACTCTTACCTTCATGGGAACACGTCTGGGCCAGAGTTTGCTGCAGTCACACGCAGGCTGGGTTTGGATAAGGGGTTCACAATCTGCTCTTTGGCTCTGGTTGCAGGGTGAAAGCAGGCAGGTTTGCACGGGCAGCACCTGTGGCAGGAATGACAAGTTTCAGATGAAAACCTCTTGTTGTTGTGTAACTATTTTAGGACAAAATTAATCCTCAAGCATTTCGTGATCTTTCCTTTGGAACCTGAGTAACACCGAGCACCCTGTGTGCAGAAAGACTGGCCGTGTGCCGTTCAGTAACTGAGGGCAGGAACAAACTGACAACAGTGACCAAGGAAACTAAATTAAGTAGCAGCAATGAACATAGCAAATGATTAGAGAGACAGAAAACCTTTCCTTCCTCCCCAAGACAAGTGTAAATTAAGACTGTGTGGAAAACATGGCAACTAGACAAATAGCCCATTTTCAAGGCACCTGCCAGGCTTGGCCCATGGTCCAATATAACAAACTCTGAAGGCAGCAGACATAAATAGTTTTCCCAGCTTCCTGCCATGCAGCCTATCCATCATCCATAATGCCTTGTTTCCCAGGGAAGGCTACTGATGAAGAAGCACATCTTGGAGTAAAGAGAAAGGGCAGAATTAATTGTTGTTGCGGTACAATGTATCCTACAGGTTCCAGTAGAGTGTTCATCCCACTGTGGGGCTGGGATCACAGGATAGTTCCTTACGTACGTTAATTAAAACCTTGGAGCCAGGCTGTGCAGCGATATCCAATTTTTATACCACTCTCACTGCTTAATTTTTGGAAAATGCCCACATTTGGGGTTTTAGTTGTGGTTTCAACAGCGAGACTCTCGCTGATATCAGAAAAGCTGTGATTTCTAGAGAAATCAGCCAGGAAGGCTGTTTGCAGTCTGTCAGGAAATAGCTCTTGCAGTATGGCAATGGATCAAAGGGGTTTGTTCTTTGAGTCAAGAATTTAGGGGGTTTTTGAGTTGGTCGTTTGTGGTTTTTTTAGTTCTTCCCTCTCATTTCTCCAATGGAGTGTCCCCCCACCTCAGTTGATAGCTTTAAAGAGAGAAGAATGGAGTTTGGATCCGGTACGTCATGGCAGGTGGTGTAAGGGACTACCATAACGGAACACTACTTACCCAGATGTCAGAGGACTTCTTCCCATCCCTTAAAATGGGTTCAACAGCTCTGTAAGAATAGCAAATCTGTTTAAAATAGGAAATCAGAAGGAAATAAAGCTGTGTCAGGCAACATTAACACTCCCATGTGTAATTTGACCTTGGACAGCTCGTCAGATCTCCTGTTCAGCTTATTCATCATTATTCTGAGCTGTCCCCATGAACACCCTTGCTCATTAATTATACATTAACCTCATTCATGACTTTTAATCTATAATGGGTCAGGGTGTTTAAAAATAATTAAATAAGAACGTGCAATGGTAATAAGGATAAAACCTGTACTGGAATTGAGGACGTCTGACTGGAAATCAAAAATAGGTGTTGCTGAAAAATTAATTGGGAAATAAAGCAGTAACAAGAAAGGAGAGGCCTCCAAATCTCTAACCTTGCATTTAGAATATTATTAGCTTTAAAAGATCCCCCAAATATGCAGCACATAGGCTTCTGACTTTTTTCCTGAACTGATGAGTTTTCAAAGCAAGGCAATATGATCTGCTCTAAGTAGATTAGTGGCTCAAACTGTTAGGCACTAGCTCAGATAAAACAGAGATGGGTTCATGACAATATTCAGACTCTCTCTGGCTAGTCCAACTGCTGTTTGGTAGATGTGTCTGCTGGGTGGAGTGCGCTGTCTGCAGGAGGTGATGCACACTAGGAACACACAGGTTGATGTTCTTATGTCCTGGAGGCTGAAGCAGCACTCAGTGGGTCTCCTAACCTACACAGGGCTTAATTTCCAAGTAACCTGGGACAGGTTTGTCAGTCCATTTTGTGCTGAATATTGGATTCGAAGGAGGGTTTATCTCTGTGTTTCCAGCACTGATAATGTTTTAATTCTGAAATTGTATATTGTTTCTTCCTACATTTAAACAAGAGTTCACGTGGCACAGCACTGGGGCACTTTGCTGTGCAATATCACAAAGGATTTCTCATACTGCAGTGAGCTCACAGTGCCAGTGCTTCCAAAACAGGATTGAAATGGAAATAAAATTTTATACCCAGGGAAGAATTACTACACACCACATCACATTTCAGGCTAAAATAATGTTTCTCAAAGATTTAGGGATGAAGGATTAGTTTTTCAACCAGCTATGCCAATGAATCTTATACCCCATATACTGCTGTACGTGATGCGCTGAGAGACATTTCACTAGGCTAACTCCAGGATGCTCTAATGCTGCTGCTTCAAAGAAAAACCCTAAACTGAGAGGACACTTGACTGACCCAGTCTGAAAGAACTTACAAACCTCACCAGCACAGGGTGCCCAGAAAGGAGGTCGGAGAATATTGCACTGCCTAGGAATTACTTAATGAATTATAGAATTGTAGATGATAAAGTTCAGTAACGATAAGTTATGGAGTCTCAAATATATATGAAGGATAAAGAGAAAAACCAGAAGACTTTGCCCCAGCTGTAAGTGGATGCTATTTGAAGTAGCCAGGCTATGCATTATTATTGCCAGGAAAGCTTAAAAACATTCATGAATCATTTTTAACTACATTTAGGATTTTCAAAGGACTCCAAAACAGTTAGGGCTGGTATCTGGTAAACCTCCATCGAGGCTGAGTTCCAAACTACCATGGAACACTTGGAAAATCCCTTTCTCTGGACAGCTGGATGCTGCTCGGCTCTAACAAAATCCATATATTTTACAGCTCTGAAATACTCTGTAGGATTTTAACCTTAAAAATGGCCAAATGCAAGGGTAGGTGCTTAATCTGTTTGCCTGCTGTGTTTAATGGGATTTTGCCGGTGGCACTAAATAACAGGACCTTTGTGTAACCCACTGGTTACAGGTCCCTGTTGTGTGGCACCCACAGAGGTGAGGGCTGTTAAAAGCCCCCTACATGGCCCAGTTCCTCGCTCACTGCCACTGCAGCAGCTCATGCTTTTAACTCCGGACATCTCTGAGGCAGGTTAGTCAAGGTAGCCATCATCACGTATTTACACCTATAAACTAGCTTTTATCTGGTGATCTAAGAGCACTTCATGTCCATTAATTAAACTCTAAGGGCTTGGTAGTGGGTTGAAATGAATATTTTCTGCTGTCCCCCAGGTAAAATAGCAATTTGACTTAAATGCTGTAAAGCTTTAAACTTAAAAAACCCGTTTTTAGGAGAAATCACGGCTCTGCATGTAGTAAAAAGTATGATTATACGGGATGGACTCGGTTTGTGCTGCAATGGGAAAGGAAATAACTTTTTCATTCAAAACACCTCTAACAGATTTCCTTCTTAAACTGAAGTGAGCATTCCCAAATGGAATTCCAGCAAGTTGAGTTACTAAGGATTTAGTTCCTGAAATGTGGTTTATTTCCTTCAATCTATTTCAGAGACTCTTGTCCTGCAGCTGAGCAAAATCATAATTAAAGGATTTCTTCCAACTTCACACAATGAATTGTGCACTTGGGCAATGTAAAACCAACCCAGTATCAGTAAAGCAAGCAGCACCGTTTTTCTCTCAAGGGATACTGGTTCACACCAGCTGTCATTTCCATTGTTGACCAATGTTGTCTTTTACTCAGCATTCTGGCTTGAGATACAGGACCAGCCCAGAGGAACTTAGGAAGAATTTCTCCTTTGTGGGAGGCACAGTATTTTATAAAACAAAGAATCATAGAACCATAGGGGTGGAAGAGACCTCCAAAGGTCACCCAGTCCAACCCCCCTGCAATAAGCAGGGCCATCACTCACTAGACCAGACTGCCTGGAGCCCCATCCAGCCTGACCTTGGATGGCTCCAGAGGTGGATCCTCCATCACCTCTCTAGACAGCCTGTTCCAGTGAACCCCCCACCCTCAGCTTCAAGAACTTCATTTATAAAAAGGAGAAGTATTATAAAACTTTCTGTCTGCATGAAAAAGAACAGAAACAGTGTCTTAAAAATAAGGAGTCACATTTGAAAGCTTCATTAAAGACAGAATGTGTTCCAAGGCCCAAGCTGTCACCCTATCTCTGTGCCTCAGTGTCCCCTTCTCTAAAACGCACATCTCGATAGCAGCCTGTTTGGTGAAACACTTCTGGTGAAAAGCATCATCCAGGAACTTCCTGCAACTGAACATGAGGGTGAGTAATTCAGATAAAATGACAGACTTCCAGAGAAGCACTACATCCTGCAGCACCAGACATAATCCCTTCCCATCCCGAGACCGCACTTAAACCAGCTGTGACCTGTCGCACATGAACGGAGCGGCAGTGACAGTCATTTCAGCTGCTCTGCGTGTACTCCTTGGGCTGGAACACAGAGCATTCTTCTTAATTATTTCTGACTTTTCATCCAGCGTGCCATAAGCTTCTTAGGAAGAAAAGAAAATAAATAATTCAGCTTCCACTTATTCCAGGAGGAGAGTGGCTGTTCTAATCTATCCTCAGAGAATAAACAAGCTAGCTGTTCACATACAGCTTACTAGAGGCTGACAAATAAACATGTGCACGATATTGCAATGACAATAAGGATGGGGAGCACCAGAACGGTACTTTGGGCTGCAGTCTGAGGCTGGGACCATTTCCAGTTTCCTCCCAGGGGCTTGCAACTTTGGTTACACGTTTGCCTGTAGCTGCGGGCCAGAGACTGGGAACAAATGTCAGCACAATAAGGACTGAGGAACGATGGACGGAGCCAGAGAGTGCGTTGGAGCATGGACTGACTCCACATCGTGAAGGTGCTCTGGGCTGCCTTGCACAGTGAGTTTGAAGAGAGCTCTCCAGTGAACTAGAAGTCTGACCAAGACCCAGGCGTGAGACTGTCTGTTCAGGATTTAGCGTAGTCTGTTGGAAATAGGAACGTGTTAGGGCAGCACACTGGGAATGCTTCCACACCTGCGTTAGGGAAATCTTTTAAAACACACGGTACTTGTTGCCTCCAGGACTGTTCACATTTTACTTGGAACCAGCGTTTGATGAAATATTTGAAGCATTTTTGGACCAAAATCCAAGGTTTCTCCTTTCCCAGGGGTGGGGTCTGTGAATCTTTCATGCAATCTGTCTGCTTTAATGAATCCTGAACTTCAGCTTGTACTGAAGAGGGCGTCTCCCTGGAGAAGTCCACGGATCAGGTGAAGGACAAGAAATGAGCTCACACCCCTCGATTTCTAGGTAAGACTTCTCACGTCCAGGCCCTGGCAGAGAGCATCAGCATCTGGCAATCACCCTGGGAGTCTTGAAGAGCTGCCGAGCATCAGCCTTGCAAGGAGGTTGAATTTGGCACTGAAGGCTGCAGCTCATTTCCAGCGTCGTGGAGCAACAGGATCCTCACTTGAAAATGTTTCAGTAAAACATAAAGGCTTGGGATTCTTCCTTCTGAAACTCTAAAATATGCAATTGGATTGGAGTCGACTTCATCCATGGGAGATACCTGACAATCTCGCTTGACGAGAGAGAGCTTTATGTGTCATCAGAAAGACAGAGTGTCTGAAGAAGAGGAAACCATCCATCTTACCACCCTGACCTTTCTGATAGCCAGCTAGTAGTACGGTCTGAGCTCCACAGATCACTTCAAAGTTTATTGCTCTGTTAGTCCCTTTGATTGACAGATCACCTAATGGATAATAAATTACTGCCCTTCGCTTGGATCGGGGGCTGCCTTCACATCGCTAATGCTGATTTCTCAGAGCCTGCTATCACTCACTCTCTGCTTTGCAATTTAAAGGGATGCGAGTTCAGAGACAATAAATAAATACAGAGGACTGAGGTTTCAAGGGTATGTGTGTGGAATCAACAGACCGGTGCCCTCTGAATCTGAGTGTGACACCTTGGGTCTTTTTAAAAACCTTTGTGCCCACTGCAAACCCACTTGTCTCTTCCGTGGGCATCTGGGGCAGGGACAGCAAATCCTCTTCCCTTGACTTCTCTGCAGCTGGGGAGGCCACACCAGGAAGGGCTCAGCAGGATTCCTGCCCTGGTGGCTGCCTGAACCAGAGGAGAAATTGTGCTGTGCAGCTAGGTGAGTCTGAAACCACTCCTTCAGTCCTTCAGTCCTGCCAGGGTGGTGCTCAGCTCTCAGCTTTTACTTAATTCCAGTCACAGTGACTTGCTTTGGCACACGAACAAGCATGGAGCAGAGACTGAATAAAGACCTCAGGGTTTTGCCCATTAAAAGAAAATGAAGTAGAAATGCCTCTCCTGGGGCTAGAGAGGCCAGGGCTTGTTACAGCTGCTTTGGGTCACTGGGAGCGCTTCAAGACTGCAACATTTTCCTCAAGAGCCCCGGTTAGCCCCATCACTGCCATTAGTTCTGCCACACGTCAGGACACGATTACAAAGAGTGTCCCTCCTTCACACTTGCCTTTGGGATGGGTGGGCTTACCGCCAACACTGAGGATGAGGTGTGCCAGCTGCTGGTCCCACTGATCCCTGTGGTATAAACAGCACCATCGTGGAAGCTACAAAAAATGACAGAAAACACTCAGTTCTCACATGGACTCGATTTTTCTAGAGAGTTCTGTGCAGATGGAGCAGGACATGTTTGTATGTATCAGCAAACTGCACTCCCAGATCTTAGGGCATTGCTTCCCTGGTGGTTTGTGGGGCTGGAAAAGCTCTGATACAAAGCACTGTAGGCTTGCATGTAATTGTGCTCAAGTTTTCTGACAGCCAGGACCTTCCTCCTGTGCCAGGGACTGTCCTTAGGCACCGAGGTCACGGTGCTGCTGCTGAATGTTCATATGTGTCTGCAAAAGCTTTAGCTGAGGTTGAGAAGAAGAGAGCAACTGCAGAAGCCTAAAGAATTTGGGTGTCAGAAGAAAAGATGTTCCTCCCCAAAAAGCAGCCAATACAGTCAAGTGGACACAGATGAGTGCTGGTGGAGCTACTCCATCACCCCTGAGCTTCTCTGAATCCCCTTGTCCCTACCTTTTCTAGGGTTTGTGCATGGTGCCCCAAGTCTTTCGAGCCTTTCTTTTTGAAAATAGCGAAGTAAAAGCACCAAGCACACAGGGACAGCCAGCAGGGCAGGGAGATCCCACAGTTTGGGTCTGTCTTTTCTGACAGGTTCTTGTCTTTAGCCCGGGGTTGTGCCTTTCCCCTACCCCCAGAGCTTTCTCTCTTATTCTCCCAGTTCCAGCCCCTCATCTTTAGTAGCAGCCGCTATCACCATTTCATATATTTTCAGCCTTGGGCACTCTCTGGGCAGGGAGTTCATGGTAGAGGTGCTAACCTCTCATCTTGCTGCCTCAGAGCATCCCACTTGCTCCATACAGCCTCTACTAGATCTCTTAGTTCTCCACCCATGAAGCTGCAAATTCATGGGAAAGAGAACATCTTTGAATGTGAACATTTGCATCTCAGAAAATCTATCCCAATGGGGGTTGGTGCATGTCTGCGTTCCAGCCTCTACAACACTGCACAGACTCAGAGCTGTCATCGCTCTCCTTTTTCCATGACCGAGGGAACAGCAAGACCTACAGAACCTATTTATTTATGAAATCTATGTGACATGTTCCTATAACATTTATTTTTCCCTTTCTTTGGAAAGCACAGAAGTTCAGTGCAGGCCCTCAGAAGCACAGCTGCTGTTATTTTGCAGCTGGATGCTACTACGTGGAGAGCAGCTGAAAAGAGAGGTTTGAACGTAGGAAATTGGCTGCGAGTTTACATCACTGTGGAGAACAATACATGAAAAACTTGAGCTGCAGATTTGAGTTCATGATTTTTTCATATGAGTATGTCATCCTCCAGCCTTTACAGTGGAATGGCAGTCTGGAAAAGTCAAGATGCATGGGGGAACAAGGCAATATTGACTAGTTTCACTCTCCAATGTTGATAAGCCCTGTGGGTTACACGACACAGCTCATCTTTATATCCTCAGTTTAGGAATAGGCTAAGGCTGTTCAAGAGAGCATTTATGTCCACCAGTGAACTCTAAGTGTAGGCTGAATGTTTAACACTTATTTCAGTGCTATCTTTGCAGCGTGGTCTATAGGCGATGTGTTCCCTATACCCACGCTTCATACACTTCTGCATCATTCTATTAAATTTCTTTAATAATTGATTTCTTCTCTAAATTTCTTCTATTTATTGTTAAAAAAGGAGGGAACCGTGTTGCTTCATTTACCAGGATCAAATATTTTTACTGAGAGCAACTGCTTAGGCCAGAGTTTGCTTATATAAGAATTAAATATGGTATTCCATTAAAAGTATTAAAAATATCTTACTATTGCTCTGCTCTCTCCACTTCTCCTCTAATGTTCAGAATTGCATAAACTAGTAATGAGCACACATAGCCTTCTGCTGTTTTCATAGACAAGGCAGTAAAAAAGACAGTTGCTGCTCCCCTGAGTGCTAGCCCACGAATCAGAAAGTCTAATCAGCCACAGTGGCTGACACACTAGATAGCCCCTGTATTTCATTACTGCTATATTAAAATCTTCCCTATTTGAATTCTGTATCCTCTATTAAAAGGAGAGAGAGAGAGAGAGAGTTGGAAGAGATAATCAAAACAGAGCAAGAAGAAAAGACTTAATGAAAGTAACTTTCTTTTAACTCCCTCATCCTAATTCTTAGGAATTCTGGTTCCAGTGCAAGAGCTGTCTGAAAATACCCAGGAAGTACCCAGCACACTGAGGCCATCCTGCACCATGGGGATGTTTTATAAGAGCTTATCTTTAGCGGCCTGGGTGAGACCCGGTGCTGGCTCATGGTTCTGTCTTGGGGCTCACTGAAAAGCAAATGAGCTAGTGTTTTTCTCTTCTTGGCCTCGCCACTTCTCTACTATGTCCGTGCCTGCAAGAGAACTGCCCTAATGTAGATGCCAGGGCTGCTAAGGGGTGGATCTGAAGCTGTGGGTCAGCGCAAACCTAGGCGAATGTGCTGCTGAGTGCTGCCAGCCCCTGCCTGCCCACAGTGTGCAAGAGGCAGCATTGCTGGAGCCCCGCAGCAGCATGGCTGGGGTGCAGCTTACTGAAAGCACCATCTTCTGACACTGAGAAAGAGGAGGTGCTTCTCTCTGTGCATCAGTCCACGCTGATCTGTAAACTGGGCTGCGACAAACCAAATTAGATGTAATTTGGCATGGCTGCCTGGTGGCATTACTACACACGTTATGACATAACTCTTTGAATGAATGATTTGACTTTGCATGCTTGCATGCTTGCATCTTAGGACACTGAGAGGCATCCGTTCAATACCTGCAGGCAGCTGGTGAGAGTGGCACAGATGTATATAATATCAAACAATAGATGTCACTGTTATGCCAATAAAAATGGGCTATATTTACAGTTATTGGTAGTTTCAGCCTCCATTGCGCAAAGCTGCTGTCAAAAGTGTAAAGTCGGGGCATTCACCAACACGCGATGCACCTCATTGTGTTTTTCCATCTATTGAATTACACAAAAAAATCCTAAAAGATGTTAAAAGTCAGTTTAAACAAAATAAAAAAGGCATTTTCACCAAAGCTTTATGCTAACTGGGCATGTGGGAATAGCACCAGTACCCAAAAGTTACCGTGAATGGGAGAAAAGAGGGGTGTGGGAAGCTTAACTGAGTATCAGAGAGAGAGAAACATTGCTGCCTAGGCTTCTTCCTTCCAAAGGGGAGGGTAGTGGTGTGTTCAGCTCTTCTGTGCTTGTGACAGCTACACAGAGGGTGGCAGGTATGGACTCACCGAAGGGGAAGGCTGAGATAAGAAGTGAGGGAGAGGCATCACAGGCACCATCCTGCAGCAGCAAAGGATAGGGAGAGGGATTGGAAGGGAAGAATTGGAACCCAAGTGAAGTTTCAGCTCTGATGTCTTATTCCAAGAGGTTCTTAACCCTGCTTGAAACTGGTATGAAATGCTGAAAAATAGACTGCAACTATATGAAGCTCTAGACCACTGCAGTCCCCTTTTGCTCTCTGTAAGCAAGACCCGTGCAGAGGCAGCTTGGGTGATGAACAAAATCAGTGAAGTTTAACAAATGAGAATGAGTTTAACATCAATTTCAGGACAAGACACATAGGAAACCAGATAGGTTGCTACACAGTAGCTGCTCATCAGCTACTGTTCTGTTCCTCAGTGTAAAGAACAAAGTTCACTGAGAGAAGATCTCTGCGCTCAGTGGTCATAGAAGCCTATTTGTAGCCATAACACAAGAAATAGATTGCTTCTTTGTGACCAACTGATTTGGACAAGGATTTTGATGCAAGGTACCACAGACAGAGGCTGCTCCTGATCTTTTGCTTCTTACCATGGGTTTGCAAGAAATGCATTAATTCGAGCAAAACCTAAGTCCATACAAATGAAAAATGTCATGAGATAAATTTTCATCAAACCTTTTTCATTCAGAACATGAAAAAGACCGGTTATCATCCCCGGGTAGACAACACCTGAGCTGCAAAGAGATGTCCTATCCACCAAACCCGCCAGTGTGTCATACAGCAATGCCAGACTGTTACCATATGGACCTGATGGCCCCTACTCAATAAAATAGGACCATTGTTACAAAGACGAGGGCATCTCACTCAGTCCAGTCCAATGCTTGATGGAACTGTCTAGAATTTTCTTTCTAGTTTGGCAACAAGACTGTGCTTGCTATGTAGACAGCATCATGGTGTGGGTTTAAACATTTCTATGCCAGTACTGCAAGTTTTGCATGTAGCCAGGATCCCCGCAGCTCAGCTTTCATAGAATCATAGGATCATAGAATCATTAGGGATCGGAAGGCACCTCAAAAAGATCATCTAGTCCAATCCCCCTGCCACAGCAGGATCACCTAGACCAGGTCGCACAGGAACACATCCAGGTGGGTCTTGAAAGTCTCCAGAGAAGGGGACTCCACAATCCCCCTGGGCAGCCTGTTCCAATGCTCCGTTACCCTCACTGGGAAGAAGTTTCTTCTGATATTGATATGGAATCTCCTATGTTCCAGCTTTCCTCAGCTTTCCTTGCACACATTCATCTTCACTTGAAATCATCTCCTTACATGTGACATCCCCTTCTCTTGTTGAGGAAATGATTAGGAGGTCACAGAAGAAGAAGAATGACTCGATATAGAAGTAGAAACAAGAGAAAAATTCAAGGAGCGAGCTGAGGAATAAAAACGTTGTCTCCATCACATATTCCTTGTCGCATTAAAGGAGCAAGAGAGGCAGAGTTTCAGGTGAATTGCTTCAAAACATAATGTCTTTCAACATGCCCTGTGAGTTATTACCTGCTTCTGTAGAACAATAAAAGGAAAATGATACAAATACCTCATAAATCATAGCCAAGGTGCATCTTTCAGAGCTTCACGGGATGCTGGTACAACACATGAGATGGTACGGTTTGAGGTAGAACGTTGTCTGACAGCACAGAAGAATTTCAGCCACAGGCTTTCAGCTTGGGAAGAGTAGATATAAAAATTCAGTATTTCACATGTTCCTGTTTAGCACCAAGACAAACCATGGTCCCCGACACCATGACACTGAAAATGCAAAATCTCAGCATCTGTGAAAGTACAAATATTGACGTGCCTCACTAAACATATGTTGCTGACTGAAGCTATTATTAGTGACAACAGTCATCCTCTATTCGGGAAAATCCCGGTTGCCTTGGGCTTTGTCTGAGCAGAAAGCCAGAGAAAAATCTGAATAAAGCCTTGTGAGTTAGCCTCATGATAACAGGCTGAGCTGTACTACTCAGATAATAATAAAGCCAAAAATACAGGGCTAAATTCAGCCATGCTTGCTTGATGCTAAATTGAGCAAATTGCATACCACTTGCTGCAGAGGCAGCACCAGAAGGCGTCCTGTTCTCCCAGATTGTCTTTGCAGGGTACAGATTATTTTGATCCATTCATTGCAGCTCCCATTTTGACTGACACCTCAGAACTGAACGGGAAACTCCAGATGCTGCAGTTTGGGAAACTGGATCTCCTGCTGGGCTTGAACCTCCCAGTCACCACGCACACAGGTAGCAGAGCTTGTGCCCATCCTCTTCACCCAGTTTCTCTCTTCCACCTCCTCCTGAAGCCCTAACCCTGTTCTAGCTGCTGCCGCATGGTCCAGATAAGCTCTCCTATCACTACATCAAGCTGTGGGTTCTCTGAGCCCTGAGCCCACTCTTCTCCCTGACCTTCCACAGAAACAGAACCAAATAACAATGACTTAAAGATCATCAGTGACTGTCTGGGTGATCAGAAGTACTGAGGAAAAGGGTTGCCTTTGCACAGGCTTGCTCAGTAGTTCCTGAGCCAGGAAGCTTGAAGCAGAGTTGTATTGCCAAAGCCAAACATCCTACTTCTGTTTGCAAAACAAGATTAACATTCTGTAGGTATCTTCTTCAGCATGGCCTTCCAGCTTAGACACACTTGGATGGTACCTTTCCAAGGCTTTCTTGGCTATCAAGGACTTGAAAAGATTAGTTAACCACCCCAAAAATAATTAAACTATTGTAGAAGGCGTAAAAGGGATGGATAAACCTGTGTTTTGTGAGACACGAGAGCGGCTGATGCTCACAGCAATTTTGAAAGGAAAGATTCTAAGATACAAGCAACAGTACCGCTGCTGACTGCCAGGTATGGAGTCACAGTTAGAAAGGGAGTTTGAGCAGGAGCAGTTGAACAGTAGATGGGAAGACAAATGGATGTGAGAGCAGAGAGCAAAGCAAGTGAATGTTTCGGAAAAACGGTGGATGAATCCATATTACTTTTCAGCTGATGTACAGATTATGGGTTGAACTACCATCCATACTGTTCAAGGGAGGATATGGACATTCAGTTGCTTTGGACTGAGTGAATTCAAACCTTTGAGGACTGCACTGGGAGAACACGCAAGAGATGAAGCACATGATGAGAAAACCTTACAAGGAGTTGAGTGGAAGATTGACTCCAGCTATGGAGACAGTGCAGCGCTGCTCTGACAAGATTAACTGGAAAACACTGGAGACACAGTGGAACATAAGAATATAATTTACAATCAAGGCTGTCCCAAGCTCAGAATTAGAATCACAGAATCATTAGGGATTGGAAGGGACCTCAAAAGATCATCTAGTCCAATACCCCTGTCATTAAGAAAGTAGCAGCTAGAAATTTAGACCAACATACAGTTTGTCTGTCTGTCTGTCTGTCTGTCTATCTATCTATAGGATATAACTACTGATCCCTGTTTAATGTGGAGGTTCTGAGTGTTATGTTCAGTCTCCAAGAAATCAAGAAGTATCGGGGGAAAGAAGGGGCTGTGCACATAAAATGTCTCATTAGCAATGACAACTCCCCTAGAAGTGATGCAGTAGGAAAAGAACAGATTGAAATCTCTACAGTGTAACAGAAAAGCAGTGTTTATGGTTAATTATCAGGCGTTAAATGATTACATTTCTGTGTATACAGTAATGGCTTTTCTTGTTCCTTCTGCTACAACCAGTTATAAACAAAAATGCATCCCATAAAAGGGTTTCAGTTGTTTAACAGGCTAAGTGAATGACCGACCTCACTCTAATTAATTAGGGATCTTTATTTAATTGAACATTTGTGGTCACCAGAGCAATGCAAACGTAAACCCCAGCTCACTCCCCTGGTTTCATTACAAGGCATTCCTTGGCCAGTAAAAATTAGAACGAATTTTCCTCACACCTGCGAACCCTTTCAGGTTGGGCTCAGTGGGACAATGTGAGACACGTGTAAACCTGCTTAAATTGCATTGCCAAAGCTTGACTACCAAGGGGTATTTTGTGGCTACAAAAAATCCAGCTAGAAGTCAGGGTCCCAGCATTAGGAAGAAGGGGTTGTGTACTATGCACACGCACAGGTTTTATGTTCGGGAAGCAAAGGAAAACATGTAAGTTGAGATCATAAAAGAAGGAAAAGAGGTTAAATCAACCCTTCAGATAACCACCAACACGGGAAAGAGAAGGCTAATTTAGTGAATTCCTCTCGCATCTGCCTTAGGAAGCAGTAGGGTGTGCTCATGAGTCACCTTCAGAGCTTAGCTGCAAACAGCCTTCTGAATGTGTGAGTATAAACAAAGAGAGAAGAAAATTCGTTTTCCCACTCACTGCAAACTATCCCACCCTGGTATGACTTTGTTCCAGCTCATTAAAACTGTGTTTCTAGAGCTTTGCCCAACTCAATTAATTCATAGCCCGCTTTGCCAACACAGTTAATGCCCATGATTTATAGCTAATGCATAGCCACAGCATGTAAACAGTGGGAACTTAGACCTGGAGTAAGGACCACAGGCAGCCAAGAGAGTGAATCCATTACTTGCCTTGTGTGGAAAACACCTCCTACACCCAGCTAAAAGGGAGCCTGCTAGACAGTCCCAGGCGAGGGACCATTGAGACAATTTCACGTACCGCACCCCATGGAGGGGTATCTGAGCTTTGCAGACTGCTGCCCGACTACATCCAGCACTTCAAACACAAGAATACAAGATAAAAGCTATGGAGGGGTCCTCAAATAAGTGTATTTCCAGAAAGGAGGTAAAACCCTGCTGGAAACAACACAGTTTTATCCACCTGTTGCCTATGTCTCATTGCATCTCTGAGCACTACAAGCTGTTGAAACTAGGACCAGCAAAACAAGCAGGATGCCAGTAAATGCCTGCGAAGTGCACTGAAGCTGAACAGCATGATATATTATTACTAGGAGATGACCAGCATTTAAACAGTGTTTGGTGTCTCATAATTTCATCACTGAAAACACATTTCTGACTGGGTTGAAAGGCTGTTGAATTTCTTCCATTGGTTTCATCAGACTTGAGATCAGACTCTGAAAGTGTTGACTACTTTAAACTGGTGTCTGAGACCAACAGCCAGAGAGAAAGAGCTCAGGCCACATGAGGAAGCAAAGGGAGATTATAAACAATTCATTAGGTATGATTTATACTGGTTAATTTCTTCCACTTGTTATCCTTTCAATATTTTATAGGAGCTAATTTCCAAATGGAATAAGCAGCACAGATCCGTGCCTGATGATTTCACCTGCCTATCATGAGCAGTTTTTGCAGGGTTTTCCATCGGGCCAGAGTGAGGCTGCCACTATCACACACTGTACTGTCAGATAGTGCCTCTCACCAGGCCTCTGATACCCTGACTCCCCTGCTTCCCTCTGCAGACTTTGCAAGTGTATCTGCTCCTCATCGCTCAGGCCATTGCCATGATCTTTAGTCTGATTTTTACACAGGCAGATTCTAGCATCTTTTCCTTTTAATATGTCATGAGAAGATGGTTAAGAGAGGGAGAGAGGGAAAAAAAAGTGACCTGATTCTATAAAAAAGCCACCGCTTATTCCGTGACAAAGTAACTCTCATTTCCCAAATGTATCCTGCTCAGAAATGACAGTGCTTTGCACTCTAACACCTTTTTAAATCACTTGAAATGCCTCCCACCCTGGGAATAGGACTTTCATTTTGGTGCTGTTTGACACAACCCTGGAGCAGGCTCCATCAAGGGAGGTCCGTGTATGCTTGTGGATATACATAAACTGTACAGGCATGGGGAGGGAACCAGTGCAGATGAGGCGAGTTACAGTGGATATACATACTGCATAGTTTTACTTTCTACAGTGAAAACAGGAACAACACTCTTTATGTTCCTGTTTGTCTAATTCTCTATTTTCGAGGAAAAACTCCCAACCAGAATATCCCTGCAGACACTATTGAAGATTTTTAAAGCATTTGAGTTGTTGAGCGATTGACACAGTGGTATCATAACAGCTCTTGAGTTCCAGGGTCCAAGGTCTCTGGTACAGCCTACAGCATATGGGATCTCTTCATGTAACCCTGGTTGCTGTCCTGTTCTTCCTCACAAAGAGCTGACCGGAATAATCTGACTTTTCTTGGGTCTTGGTCAGGATGCCAAGTTTTTGACCCAGGACTGTGCAGCAGACAAATCTACATTGAGGTCTGTTTCCCCTGCCAGTTCTCTGAGCACTTTCAACCAGTGCAGAGAATCTTCCATAAGTGCTTTCTCATCCACTTCTTTTCTCTTCTGTGTTTCATGCCCCAGCACTGAAAATAAATAACTGGGGAGAGACTTCCTTGTCTGCCTGAACCCCAAACAGCTGTAACTCAGCTGACCAAGTTCTGAATAGTCAGGTGTTTCTTTACATCGTTCAGGTGATGTGGAAATCTCAATACCTACTCACAGGATTGCCTATGAGACATGTCTTTGTCCATTGTCCATGTCCAGCTGCTGGTGTTCCTGTTGTTGTCATGGCTCTTCTATCTGATGCACACATGCTCCACCCAGCTCTACAGCACGTAGAGCTGGGCCAGGTAGCCAGGCTGTCCCCAGATGTCTTCTTCACTTTGATGGGCTGTGACAACCATTCACTCACCAGATTCTGGTCCCCTTTTGCTAATAGAGGAGCCTGATGCTGGTAGTGGAAGCAGTGAGGATGAGGTGGAGATCTTGGTCCTTTTCCTGAGCCACTCCACAGTGATGCTGGAAGTACTTTCACCTTGCTCTATTACCAGTGTTGGGTGGAGGGACACATTGATCTCCATGTAGGTGCCCAACAAGGTGCCCCAAACTCCCCAGCCATGCTGTCCTGTGCCCTGGTCACAGCTGTGAGAAGGAGATGACCCCAGGCTAGTGCACACAGGGCTAGAGTTTACTCCTGACTGCATGGGGTCCTGTAAAGCTCAGCGCTGCCTGTACCCAGCACTCTGTTACAATGATCTGGGTGGCCCTGTTGGGGGCTGTGGGGAGGGGTCTCAGCTCCAAGGTTGAAAAAAAATATCTGTTTTTAAGCAACGGCTCTGTGTGGGAGGAACATACAAAGCTGCCATCCCCTGAACAGCCCCATTTGAGTTCCTAGGCTGGCAGGCAGCTGCTGTGCCACATCGTGTCTAATCAGATCAGTCACGTTGTATTAAGCTAATGCCGGTCACACAAGAATTTATAGCAGTGACACAAGCACAGAGACTCAAGAGAGCCTTTTTGTCCTGCAGTGACCACCCAAAACCACAGAATCCAACACGTTGCTTTCAATTACCTTGAACATAAACTTTGAGTTCTTTCCGAAGGTGTCACATGCCTTGAAATCCTACTTGAGCAAAAATGAGCTTAATAGAAAGTGAATGAAAAATAGAGTGAAGTGGGTATATCTGCATCCTCAAGGAAGGGTGTGATATCATTTCAATAACTGGAATACTTGATGATATTTTAAATCCATTTCTGTAACGCTCTTCAGTCACCAGGATCCTTGGACAGAGATTTTCAAAGTTCTGGCAACAGGAAAATCATTGTCATTTACAAAATTCTTGGTTTTGTAATCAAGAATCTTGATTGACAGTCTTGAATCTAGTGATAGGACAAGGGGCACTCAGTGCAAGCTGGAACACAGCAGCTTCCATATTAATATCAGCAGGAACTTCCTCACAGGGAGGGTACTGGAGCACTGGAACAGGCTGCCCAGGGAGGTTGTGGAGTCTCCTTCTCTAGAGATGTTCCAGACCTTCCTGGATGTGTTCCTGTGCAACTTAGTCTAGGTGATCCTGCTGTGGCAGGGGGATTGGACTGGATGGTCTTTCGAGGTCCCTTCCAATCCCTAAGAATTCTATGATTCTATGAAGACTGAATCCTTACGCCCTTGAACATGCTTTACATGTAATCCAAAACACTTCTACGTGGGGGAATTATGGCACTGCTAGAGACAGATCTAGTCCTTGAATCTCCAACTGAAAATACCAGCCTGATGAAGGCTGTAGAGTAGGAAAATGGTGGCAACTTCTTGGTTAGAGTTCAGAGGTACAAGCTTGCCATGTACACTGCTAGATCAGCTTGAAAAAACAGAGTGCTAGGGGTACAGGGTAGAGCAAAGCTGTGATTTTAAAGGCGGGTTCAGTTTTCCATGGCAACGTTGCCTGCTTTAGTACAGGTCCTGCTCAAACTCCTGTGTCAGATGCAGAGGTCAGAACAGCCTGGAGCAGCAGCAGTCTGCAGCAGTATCCCAAGAACAGGCCAGAGCAATGTCATGAAATCAATCCTCGTGGCAAACTGCCTTTTCTGTTTCATGTCTGGAGATCTTTTTAGAACATCAGATGGGCATCAGAGTTCACTCAAGCTTTTGTCTGAGGAATGACACTTGTTCTTGGACAGCTTAAGAACTTTAATTCTCCTGATGTTCCTCGAGGATGCATATGCTGCAACATGTGCTTGAGTAACTCTGCAACCATAACCCACCAAGCTGTGTAAGCAGTTGCTCATCTTGGTTTTAATTAGTGATAGCGTTGTAGAAGATGACTCAATTTTATAAAACTATTGAAATAGCCCCAAATACCCATAACAGAAACCTGCTCTGAGGAGTGTTACCAGGCTCATTGCAGCAGTGCTCAGGCTTTTTAAAGGAGCCTAACTGATACAGGCTTGCCACCAAATTTCAGTAAGATTGCAATTCATTTCCCAAAGCTCTTAGAATACACATTTTCAGCCCAAATAAGCTCTGGAGAAAACCAGCGGACTTCCAAATACCATCAGTTGTACACTCTTTGTACAGAAAGGGCAACCTCAGCGTGGGGCCAGCATCACTTTCTGTCTGTGATAATCTACTAGATGAGTAAGACAGCCACACTTCAAACCCACTGTCTCCAAAAGGAGCCCAAGGTGCCAGAATGGACCATATGCTAACGAACAAACAGAGTGTTGCATACTGGTTTCTTTACAAAACTGCAAACTGCCAGCCGTGTCACCTGCCAAAAAATAAACTCAGAAGTGATGCTCTATTGATCAGGTGCAAGAGTACAACCATTTTTTAGAGCAGTGCTCTGGAGAACACAAATACCCAAATACGAGTTTTAAATACGAATCTCCCCCGAGACAACCCATCAAACAGGTTTTTTTACAGCATGGTTGCAAACTGACATTCAGCAGCTGTTGAGCTCATTAGATCGCACCAGGCTTCTCTGCTTCCCTGGCACAGCCACACAACCTGGAGTTGATTTAGTTCTTGGTGAGCTCAGCCTGCCCAACAGCCCCCTGCTCAGAGAGAGCACTCATCAGTTGTCCTTTCATAAACAAACCACTGACTACTGTTCAACGAGAGCCCATCTGTTGGAATCTAAGTATTTTTATAGCGATAAGAATGTGTTTGTATGTATCAGCACGTTTGGATTTAGAGGGGATAGCTTTGACTTTCAGATCATAGAATCATAGAATCATTAGGGGTCAGAAGGGACTTTGAAAGATCATCTAGTCCAATCCCCCTGCCACAACAGGATCACCTAGACCAGGTCACACAGGAACAGATCCAGGTGGGTGTCCTGAACATCTCTAGAGAAGGAGATTCCACAACCCCCCAGGGCAGCCTGTTCCAATGCTCCATTACCCTCACTGGGAAGAAGTTCCTACTCGTATTTATGTGGAATCTTCTGTGTTCCAGCTGGCACTCATTGTCCCTTGTCCTATCATCAGATGACCTTGACAAGAGCCTGGCTCCATCCTCCTGACACCCACCCCTCACATATTTGTAGACATTAATGAGGTCACCCCTTAGCCTCCTCTTCTCCAAGCTCAAGAGACCCAGCTCCCTCAGTGATCAGGAGCCGAATGACAACGGCTGAGATTTCCTCAGCTCCCACATTTAACATTTCGGTGGGGCAGTCTGGTTTTCAGAGTGCACAGATAATTGCAGATTATCTGCATCATGTAGGGTTATAAATTCACCACAGTGACTATTACAGCTCAGAACTAGAGCAGACTGTTCAAAACGTTATCCCTGTGCATCAGATTCAGTCATTTATAGAATTGGATTAATCCTTGTGAGAAAGATACTACAGCATGGATGACCCAACCCCTGTTTTCATAGGGGCTTCAGCTGCCTCTGCACTGGAAAGAGATGCCACTGTGAGAAAGCTGAACAGGAGAGTACTGTGGAGATTGTGACAGGCAAATACAGTGGCTGAGTGGCAAAGCAAGTAGAAGTAAACACATCAAAAGCACTCATTTCAGTTTTGTAATTAACTGAAAACAACTGTGCTGCATTTCCCCGTTACCTTTCTGTTGCACTACCTTATTGCTGCTTAAGGATCCTTAGCTGAGGTGTGGCCCCACTCGTGTGTGGCTGTTGCATCTTTAAAACATACTTGCTTAGGGCTACTTTATGGTTATAATAAGACAGCCAAGCCTGTGAATTACAGTGCAGTAATTCACACCTGCTGCATTTAACAGCTCTCAGCCTTCAACCTTACTCTCACAGCACCATCTTGTGAAGTTCTGCGCTACGTGTCACTCCCAGGAGTGCTGTGCTGCTCTCTCCTCACGTTGGCATCTAATTGCTGAAGTAATCACGTGTGATTTTGTACACAAGAGAACTACATTTATGCAGGGGTTATTTTCTAAAGAAGGTGCTTTTAAAAAAGACTGTACTTGGCTTGAGATTACATGTTTGAAACTCTGATGTCTATTAATGGTTTTCATGGCTGAACATTTACAAGCAGCTTTTATCATCCAACACAGATGGGGAAAATAAGAGATTAAATGGGCACCGTGATCAATTAATCAGTAATTTTAAAAAGAGGTGTAAAGTCCTTTTCATGAAGCACAAGTGTGCCTGCATGTGTGTTACCTTAGAGAGTGGCTGAAAAACTTGACCAGTGCAGAAAGTCACAGTCTAAGCAAAGGGGATCTGCCTGCTCCTGCAATTACTCTGTGACACCAGAGTGGTTTCCTGCACCAACCCAAATGCATGTAGAGACCAAAGCTCCCATCCAGTTCTAACAGCCAAGATCCATCTTAAATCAGGACTCAAAGGAAGAGGATGTTCACTTCATCTGATATTCAGATCCCAGGTAGTAAATGAACATGAAGTTACTGCCTTGATGCTCCAACTTCCCTGCAGTGTCCTGGAAACAAGTGGATTGAGCAGGCTGAATGGTTTTCATGGCAGGAAATAATTATTCTACAATATATTAAAAGCATTATGTCAGATTAAAATTCAAGAATTGTCAAAAGGAAATATTGCTGCAGACCCAACTGCTGGGGCTCGATCAAGAGTCAGGCCCACTGGTATTTTTAGGGATGGTTATGGATGGAGTGGGGTTGAAGAGGCAATGACACACCGTTTGTTAAAGTGCTGACTTCATGGTGCTGAACAGCAGGTCATTATTTACAGAATTTTCATGTTTCTTCACTGAGATTTCTGCTGGGGTCATAGACAGCAATTAGAGGAAAGGAAGAAGGAAGTACAACAGCTCCCTAATGAGGAAAGGCTGAGGGAGCTGGGTCTCTTGAGCTTGGAGAAGAGGAGGCTGAGGGGTGACCTCATTCATGTCTACAAATATGTGAGGGGTGGGTGTCAGGAGGATGGAGCCAGGCTCTTCTCAAGGTTATCTGATGACAGGACAAGGGGCAATGGGTGTAAGTGGAAACAGAGGGGGTTCCATATCAATATCAGCAGGAACTTCTTCNCTAACACATACTCTGCAAGAACACATACTCTTAAAGCCTTGTAATTTATTCTAACACACTTCACATACTTTGCAAACCTGGGACTTTCTGTCTGTACTGTATTAATGCTACTGTATTAGGAAAGGGATGAAAAGATTTGCAACCTTGCTATGAGCCATCAGAGAATGAATGCAACGTGCAGCAAGATACAACGCAAGATCAGAAGGTGCTTTACTATCAGAATATATTAAATACAACTTAAAAAAATTCCCACATTTCTTTTGTTGCTTTCCCATTGCAATCGGGCTGTCAGCTCACCCTGTGCGCAGAAAGCTGTGCTTTCAACCTGCAACATTAATACAGACAACCAGCCCTTTCTGCCAAGAAACAGCCTTCAGAAGGAGGGTGATGAGGCAAATAACAGTTTGCATTTCACACGTCATGGGACCTGCACGGGTGCACAGATCTGCCCCCACACAAACTCCTTGGGAGACCGCGAATCTGATCACAGTGTGGGGAAAAAAACCCAAACAAGCAGAAAACAAACTCCCCACAAACCCTCTAAATAAATCACGAGCCTTGGTAAGAAAAACAACTGCTGTGCTGTGAGGACAGAGCACAGATGGGGGCTGCCATACTGATGGACTTAGAGGACTTACTCAACTTGTAGAAGGGTGGGACAGTCGCCAACGCCACAGATTTCTATTAGAGCTAAAAGGTGCTGTGAACAATGCAAACACCTTTCCTTCATCTTATGAAGTAACTAAAAAAAAGCCAAGCAAAATAATTACTCATGTCATCATGAGAGAGGATAAATCCCAGCCAACTCACTGCAAGTTGTAGTTTGCAATGTAGTTACCAAAAGAAGAATTCAGGAAGTGTGGTATATTCTTTTCTCCCTGTAGTGACGAGGCATAGACAATTGGTACTAGTGTGTATTTACTAGTCTCTTCCTGGCAGCAAGCAGTATTTGAAATTAGTGTAACTAATCTGAAAATCAGAGAGTGAACACTGCTGATTTGTACTACACATAGATAGGTCTAATTCATTTCACAGTTAGAAAAATTCTGTTAATGTTTAATACATGGAGAAGCTTTGAGTAACAAGCCCTTTCTAATTACTGATTCATTCGGACTATCCTCATCTGGCTGAATGTGTAAACAGAGCTGTTCTTAGGAAAAAAAAAAAAGCCTTTACAAGGCTGTAATAAAAAAAACGTGGAGCTATGCAGTCTCATAACTGTTTTAAGCCTTAACATTTCAAAGGACTTAACAAATGTTAATTAAAATCTGATCCCACTCTCAGAGCCAGGCAGACATAGCTGGGTTGTAATGATTACCAGGGTCTACCACTCTGAACCACTGTCCTTGTGGGGAGTTACCAAGCAATCGATGTCAAACCCCCACATTTTGAGGTCTTTCTGCCTGCAGTGTTGGATGACCTTCCTGCCCCTCAAAGTTGGGGGGAATGCAAGAGGTTTTGCAGTCCTGAATGCCATGCTGCCCAGCTGAGTGCTCACACACGGGTTTTAAGTAACTGACTTCGATTTGGAAGTTTGTCTCAGAGAATCATTTTTGCAAAAAACTGCTGAAGGCTGTTATCCTCTCTCGGTCTGTGCGAGTAGGAACTTGCTTCCTAATTACCTGTCTACCACTATAATGATTGATTCCAGCGCTTTATGAACAGCATATGCAGCTCTTCTATGTTTAGATAAGAGATTACAAGGACTATCAATCCTAATGCTCTTGTGTGTGGACTATCAATCCTCACGCTCTTGTGTACAATATTAACACTGTCTAGATTAATCTATTTCTGCCACAGGCTAGTATTTTTAAGAGTATTAGTAGTTGTTCTGACCTGCAGAAAGGATGAAGCACTGAAAGGTAACCAGCCAGGTAGAGTTTAGGAGGGTTTTTGCCTGGTTATTTTCTCCTGCCAAGTTGAGAACATAACATTTGGGAACAAATAGTAACAGGAGCCTGAGGGGATCCAAGCTAGGACTTGCGCAAGAGACTGTTGAGGTCTCTCTTTGCTTCTTTGTTCAGAGGGGCAGCCTGGTCTAAGAATGTGAATTCTGGTAGGAGATGTGAGAAAGTAGTAATAGCTTGAGTTCTAAGAGAAGCAATGAATTCAGGAAAGGTATTTCCAGTCTCAACCCATCCTATCCAAATCATCAAAACCTATTTTGGCATCTGCCACGGCCTTCACAAGATTATAGACTGTTGTATATGTGCTCTGTACTAAAGCAGCCTGGTACGGAACAAAGGACTGATAAATCCATCATGCAACAATACAGTGTGCTTGGTGATCATAGAATCATTAGGGATCAGAAGGGACCGTGAAAGATCATCTAGTCCAATCCCCCTGCCACAGCAGGATCACCTAGACCAAGTAGCACAGGAACATATCCAGGTGGGTCTGGAATGTCTCCAGAGACGTGATAATTCAAACTAGCCACTAAGATTATTTCAGATACTTAGGAACTGTTGTGAGAAGATGCCAATGTCTTCTGGTCAACACAGCGGTGATTCCCAGCTACAGGGATGTCAAGTTCCAAGGCACTAACCTAACTAGTGATGAGAAAAATCCCAACACCCTCCCTCTCTTGAAGTGATAATTAATTCTAAGTGCCATCCTGTAAGCTCTGTGGACTGCCGTGGTCGAGCAATGACTCTCACGAGCTGTTACTCTTTGGTTGACATTACCAATGGAAATTGCTAACCTTAGCAAGGCCCACTGAACTAGCGAAGCGCTACGTGGTAAGAAATGTACAACCACCCTGTAAGAATCCAGCACTCAGAGGTGTTAAATAGCTCCTGTTAGAGCTCACAGCCAGCACAGCAGTTATTTGACTACCTAGAGGGTGGCTTAGTAGGTTTTACCAATAAATCACTAAGCAGAGCATAGCCCAACGCCTGTTGAAAATCAATAGATGGTGGGTGCTTCTTAGCCATTTGGCATTTCTTACTAGCTACACACCTACACCTTAACAGTCTGAACAGCGGGTTTACAAATGGACTTAGCATCTCAAATCCCCTTAAAGCAACGAGAAAGGAATAGCTCCTTTTAGGATGTGACCTTAACATTTTCAATAAAGGCTGTTGGGGCTGTCGGCATAGTAGTGCAGTGGCTGTAGGCTAATTCTAATAGAAGGAGGAGTTGTTCCGTGGTAGAACTGCCATGTTCTCTGCTCAGCATGCAGTAAATCACCCATTTCAGAGCTACAGTACTGAGTATCTGCACACAGGAGTGTTTAAAGATTCTCCAAGTTATTCCTAACAGGTGCATATCGGACAATACATGAATCTACGTTGTTGTGTTTCCCTCCTTCCCCCGTTTTGTGTTTGTATATCTGCTTGCAAAACCACCTCATACATAATGCAGTGCAATAAACTGCAGCACGAAACGGCTGTGCAGCCTTGCCCACGTGTAAATAGCAGGAGAATCCATTACTCACAGCATATCCTTCAAATGCAATTCAAGTTTGATAAACATTAAACAATTTGAACCGACTGCAGAAAGCGGTGCTTCCTTTGAGTGCCTCTTAGGAAGCTCATCATCAGGCTATTCTTCAAAAACGCTGGGCAGAATTAATGATTTCCGTTAGGTAAATGACTATGTGCTGAAACAATGCTGAGGTACACCATTAAGCATTGTCTTTGCTAAGAGGAAACAGTGTTTCCCAGACCCAGTGTCTGTCTCGCTGACTTGTTTTAAAAATCTGCCTGTATCGCAGCCACTCTGTGCCGTGCACGTGTGTATCCGGCTGCGCGTGCTGTCGAGCATCTCGCTACTGTTTGATTAGAATCTAAAACACAGCTCCCACCTCTGAGAGGTAGCACGGCCTCAGCTGTTTGTGCTTCATTTACACAGTTGAAGAGCAAGTCCATTTTCCGTTAAAATAGATGTCTTACTCTGGGACATTAGAAAATAATCATCCCCAGACCAGGGATGTTTAAAGCGAAACAGTTTTCTCCCCTCACAGCGTAGCTCACGAATCACTCTACTAAAACCAGGCTATATGCAGACAAGGTGAATTTAGAAACAGCATGAGTGCATTTAAGTAAAATCTTTCTTCTGCTTCCATTGACTGAAGAGTAAACACGTTTCATACCCTAGCAGCCCTGAACTTCCCTAGATTGCAGGCAGAAGGCTTGAATTATCCTGCTTTGAGACACTGCATGACAAAGACAGAGTATTTTTTCCCTTTAGCAGCCCTGTGCATGCTGCTCTGCAAGTCTGTGCCACCACAGTAGTGCAAATGGATCTTTATCTCCCGGCCAATTCCAGGGTTCCTTGCGCTGGTGGGAAACGCCAGTGAGCTCATCCAAGAGGCTCCCAGGAGAAGAGAATCCAACCAGAAACACTGGAATAATGAAAATCTTCTCAACATTTGAAAATGCAAATACCTTGACAGTTTCTACCCAGCGCTGGTCAAGGTGTATTTCCTACAACTGCTGTTCCTGGGCTCCAGAGGTGCAGTTACAGCAATGAGCTGCCAGGATACCACCTCTGACAATCACACACCACTGGTCTTGGTGTGGCTGATGGCATTTCAGAGAGTTTCTCATAGTTCCTACATAATAAACTAGAAAAGCCTTCCATGGCCAGTGGAGACATTCTCCAGGCAAAAGGGCACATTTACATTGCACCAAGCATCAGTCCAGAGATCCACAGGTAGGTCTAGGTGGTGCAGAGGAGATAAAAGAGAAGGAATAAAACTTAATGGGCTGAAGTGGTGGCATCTCATCTGCTTTGTGTTTGCATTTAGCTGTGGATATGCTGATTAGTGCTTGGGAATCAAACCCTCACTGCTTGTGAGCATGGTGGGAATATCTATCAGGTAGCAAGCAGGAGCTGAGTCACAAAGTGCTGTACTCAATGCAAAGCCTGGCTTTCCAGTAAAAGGATCTTTAGTAAATGACAAACAAAGCATTAACTGCCTGGAGCAGTAGGCCCCTCTACTTTTATATTTATAGCTTTTCAAGTTATTAGCTTTTTAATTAACACTAAAAAAACTGAAAGTACCTAGCTGAATTGTACAGTAATTATATTAACAAATTACAGACATGAAAATTAAAATTCAGTTGCTCTAATATTCTATCTAGAAATGTGCAAATTGAGTTGATGTTTTGCTAATAAATGCTGCTCAGATGTTATATTTCTAAATGAAAAGAGAAAACGTACCTTTGTAGTATTCCTTTAAGTGCTTCTGCCCTCATTTGGAATTAATCAGCAAATACATACAGCTCTTTGAGCTTGGGAATACCCCTTCCTTAACCCCACTCCAGTTATAAGAGTTTCCTAAATTACAGACTGTGGATATATTAGTGCAGCACTTTCACACCAGGGCTCTGAATGAAGTCAGCTTCATTTTTTCTCCTTTTTTCCCCTCTGTCAGTGTACGTACGTGCTGGTACACAAGCACAAGTGCAGGGGAGGAATTAGAAGACTGTCTACTACCAGTTGCCATATAGATGCACATTCAGAGATGCAGTGTTCTCCCCTCCTACCCAACCAAATGCACAAATATGCTTTCTCTGACAAGAAACATCTATCCCAGACAAGCAGGCATGAGATACATGGGGATTTGACAACCCCTGCAAATAAGATGCCTAAGCAAATGCGCAGTTTCCAAACAGGACCTGTCAAGCTTCCGCAGTTTTGCAAAGAGGATGGTTCTGAATGTGGAGGAGGTGGAAATCCAGAAGAGAACAGCCTGGGCTGGCTGATGGATTGTGTGGAAACCAAAGCTCCAAGCCTCCAGCTGTAATGCTGGAGAAGATGTGGCACGAGAGGTCCATATACAGAGCTCCCTTCTTTAATAGCTAGTTGGTATTTTATGATGGACGTGTGGTCAGTCTACGGAGTGCAACCATTCATGGAAGTTAACATGATTGATTTTGCGGAGTCCCAGAACAGGCTAGTGTATCACTTATACCTAACATAAGGCTAACACTGCTGATTAATGAGGTGTTCAAACAGTTTACAAGACCTCTACTCTGCCTGAAGTAACTGCAAGGAGCTAAGTATTAGCATTTATTTCATTTCATTGCCCTTGTGATAGCTACGTGAGAAGAGTCCTGCCTTAAGGAGATTATATATAACATTGCATAACTTCAGAGAAGTTATTCCTGGGTTACTCCAGTGTAACAGCAAAAGCAGACACAGGGACATTCTGCTATGTAATCCAGATTTTCTGCTAAGTCTTCTCATATTGAAGTGACTGAAAAACCCCACAACAACTAACCCCACAACTGGAAAAGCCTGCAAAGAGCATCTGAGTCCACTGCACACTGCAGAGCAGCAGAAGGGAGCATCTGTGCAAAGCCAAAGTGCTCTGCGTCCACCTGCAGCTGTGGGGAGGTTCTGAGATCTGCTGCTGCTCCTCTATCTGACCTGAAGCCTTTTCTGGAGAAGTAGCTTAGGACTGAGCAGTGCACAAACCTGGAGGCAAAACTACTGACAAACTGGTCAATAAAACTTGTGAGTTCTGGCCTGGAGTCTTCATGCATCAGTGAGCAGAGTACTCAACCACCCAGCTCCAGAAACCCCTGGAGTTAAAACACATGTGTAGCTCTCCAAACACATGGTTATGAAACAGTTGGCGGGCAGTGGGAGGAAATCAGCAATTAAAGGCACTTGTCTTCATCCCTGCTGAAGCAGTAATACTCTAACTAAAACTATTAGCTTTGTTTTTAGTGTTGTAATGATCAAGCCTTCACAGAATCCTCTTAGTTTGGGTCCCAGGGCTCTGCTTATTCATGAACTGTGATCTATCTGATAAGCTCTGCGAACTAAAGGTCCAATAAAGACGTAAGCTGAGTAGTACTCTAGTGTTAGCAACGTAAGACATACTATCAGAAAAAACTGATCATCATGATTCACTGGCTGATGAACCTACAGCCCTGCCTTGTCTCGATTACTCTGAGTTCAGCAGATTTGTAACGTGTGCACTGGTGGAAAAGATCAGAGCACAGTTTTTAAATTGCCTTTTTATTGCTGTAGAGTAACATAAGGCTGATCAGAACAACTAAGAGCAACACACTGCTCTGCATTCACAGCGAGGTGCCAGCTCCTGAAGCCTTCTCAGTAGTACATCCTCTTGCAAGTGACATGTCGTGTCCTGTGATTCATTTGTTTGGACACAGAGCTCCCTGCATGTTTTATGAATTTGTGCGATTTGTTGTGGGTCTCTGTAAAGATGATTGTAACTGTATGACTAAGCAAGGCACTGTACAAACAATTCAAAGAGAAACAAGGACTTGCTTGCCAGCTCTAACTTCATTGTTTTCCAAGGAATTACAGTAAGGATTAAATGATTTGTTTATGTTTAAACCCTTACCACATCCAGAAACACCAATGAGTGTCCTGCTGGGTTGTGGAGTCTCCATTTTTGAAAAAAAATTAAGAAAAAACAGCTAAAGAAGGTCCTGAGCTGACCCTGCCCTGAACAGGGGCTTGGCCGAGAGATTCCATCACTCTGTGGACATTCCCTATTCAGAGATGCAATAGAACATTTCTGTATGATCTATATACTTTAATTAAGAAATTGCATTTGCTTTACTAACACTTCGCTTTCAAACACTGTCAATGCAACATACAATAACACAGATAATATTTACAAATGCTTTGGCAATGAGAACTGTGCAGTGCTGTGGAGTAGCTGAGAACTGCCACACAAAATTCATCTCAGAAGGAGAATGCTGTGTTGCGTATTCAGACTCTAGAGATGCTTTTGAAAAGGCAACTTCTTACTGAGTTATCCCACCCAACTCATAGCTGGGATTCCCTGGCAATTCTGATACCTCAGGTAACAGTCAGTAAACCACTTGTACTTCAGTAGCTCCATTGAAACCAATGCTAAATCTGCTTAACTATCTTCTGGGGTGCAGATACACAGCACAGTCAGTCTTTTCTCTGCTCATTGCTGCTCTGCTAGGAATACCTGCTCAAGAGCAGATCATCTGATCACTGTGCACATTGACATCAACTCTGACCCTGCCCATCTCAGCCTTTGTCAGAGCCTCATTTCCTTTAACTCTGACCTTGGCAGTACTGCACTGTCTCTACTGGCAGCTGCAGCAATGATCAGGAGAAGAATTAAATCACTCCTTCTTGACAACAGTCTCACCCTATTTTAGGTGATTAATGGGAATAAACTGTGAATACCTTCTCCCCTGTTCCTCATTGAGACAGCTGACTCTATTTCTAACCCCTACTCTAGCTGTATGCCATATTCTGGTGACTACTGTCCAGAAATATTTGACCCTCTCCCTGTTTTCTGTTAGACCTGAGGTGATGCAAGGTTAAACTGAGCTCTTGAGGTACAGTAACATCATTTCAGCTTGACTAGAAGCCATTAGATCAGTGACCTCCATCTATCCTGGAAGAAACTGAAGACATTCACCTGTAACAGTCTCAATCTGTATCCAAGACAGTCTAACAATCCACTCTGAAAAGCATGGCTGGGAATGAACATGAATTATGTCGACTGAGATCTTGATATTTAGAATGTCAAATCACAGTTCCCTTCCCTCACAGGATCAGTAGATTCATTATGGGTTTTTTATGTCCTTTTTAAATGTCTGGAATTAGTCATTGACGTAGGCAGGACACCAGTTCCTGGGTTTATGTTCTCATTAGGTATTGTCAATCCTGAGCATCCCATTAGAATGATCCACATGGCAAGCAGCATGCTAAGTGCAGTACGACTTCCTAAGGACCTAATCAAGACTGTTTCAATCCCTCTACGTTTCCCACATCCCCATCTTTCAACCCACATCTTTCACTTTGCTGGCCAAGCCATAACAGTATTCTCAAATAAAGCTCATCTTTGTGCTACTGAGAGTCATTACTGCCCATTTAGAATCCAGAGGGTTGGCAAGTTATAGGCACACAATGAGGAGATTAAACCTCAGCAGATGAAATTCAGGAACAACAGACTAAAATGAAGGTAAAAATGCAGCTGTGAACTCTTCTCAGGATCCTTCCCATCCCCAAACATATAACCAGCAGCGGTTGAAATGACTATTGAAATTTTTCCCTCTGGACCAGAATGCTCCCTTAGCTGTTTTTAATTATTACAGTTAAATGCAGAAAAGTTTTAACTGTAAGCTTTAAGCATCCTTTTAAAGATAACTTGAGGGAGTTGAGAACAGGAAAAGAAAGAATTAAATAAGCTTTCTGTCTTTTCCAATCTGCATTGCTTTTTCACCCAGTGCCCTGGCCTTTTATCCTCCTCTGTGTCTTTTCATGAAGGTTCATTAACAAGCATCTTCAGAAAGAATAAGAAAAGAGGATGGGGCATACGATCGCTGGCAGATTGAAATACGTGTCTACAGCTGGCCCCGCGTGCCGGAGAAAAGCACTTCTGACAAGGTTAGGATTCATATGTTGTTCATGAAGGATAACTGTTTTGAAGGTGCTTTGTTTGTTTTTAATTCAAGAGCCAACATGGAGACTTACTCAGGATATTCTCTTTGATAACTGTGTGAAAGGATTTTGCAAATCTGAGCTGGCACTTGCCTTCCTGATGAGAAGGTTCTCAAATGATACACAATCATATCAAGGAGTGAGCCAGTCCCTGGTTCCTACAGACTCTGGGAGATCCAAAAGGACCTGGTACATGTGAAACAGTCCACAGGCTGCACGGTAAGTCAGTTAAAATAAATGGTGTAGCTACATCTAAAGATCTGTGTAGGGTTATGAACAGAGGAAAGGAACTTTGTTTCAGCTTGCCACAGCCAGTGAATCAATCTTTTATTTTTCTTTTTTTTTTTGCATCTTTTCTGAAGTTAAAGTTAAAAAAGAAGAAGAAGAAGAAAAGAACAAAAGAACATCTGCACCTCTGTGTACTCAGCTGTGATAGCTAGCTCTCAGCGGCACTGCCTGAGTTCTTCTGTGCATCCTTCTCCTTGGGCACTTCCAGTATTTCATTCTGTGGATTCATTTTTACGTGGCAGGCTTTCTCAAGTGAGCTTTATGGAAGGCCATTATTTCCTCCTCTAACTTTTTCAGAGCATACACCAGGAGAAGCTAAAAGCAGCCTTATAATTTCCCAGGCTGGCAGCTTTCCACTGCTTTATCTTTCAGCCAACCTAATAAGCCAGGAATGAAAAGCAGCACCACAACGAGCAGGAGAGTCACGGAAAGAATCGCAAAGCAACAACAAACATTCGATGTGGACACATACATGGCCTCAGACTAAAGAAGTGAATATCTTCTCAGCTGAAAAGAGGATGTCATTCAGGAACTGGAACTTTCAATCCTTTTGCCAAAGACCAGAAATGCCCACCTCAAAGGTTGCTGTTAAGGACCTGTTAGATGCTACTCAGCATAGGGAATGGGGAAGTGAAGGAGTAAGAACACCATGAAAGATTTAACCCAAATCATAGACATTTTAACTGATGTTTCTGTTGGTTGCTGGAGCTAGTTTCGAAACTGCAGTACCAAGTGAGTGTTGCACAAAAGATAGGCCCAGTTATTGTTCTGGGAAGTTTATTACCAGGTGTGTTGTTCAGTATTTGCATGTCCACTCGGCCACCCATTAGTGAAATCATGAATATTTAGAAGTGGTTAAGCCACTACATGTGCAGGGGACATGAACATTCTAAAGGTTCCAGGACAGTAATATTTCAGCCAAAACTGACCATGTTTTCACCTAAATAGTTAAAAAGCTTACCCTTCCAATTAGGGAGGATGTGGGTATGATGTAGAAAACATTATGTGGATGATGCTCTGCCTGACCTTTTAAGGTTGCCTGCATTCTTATTTAGTGCTTCCTGGCTTTTCCCAAATTGATATGTCTATCTTTGCTAAAAGCTAAATAGAACTGAATTCATAAACATAGATTTATTTCCCTGACTTTGTCCAAAAGTGAAACATCTATTCTGTCACTCACACCACTTAATGTCTGTCTAGCAAATGTATTTGCAGGTAGAAACACACAGAAATAAACTACAGTCCCTTGTGCCCCTTATGTGGATCCTAATTTGGGACAACAGTTTAATGTGCTGAGCAAATTTGGAGTGTGAGCACTGATACGCTCATGGTCGTCAAAAATATCTCTAATCTATACTGGCAAGGTTACAAAATGGTCATAGAAAGAGTCAAAAGGGTCACAGAAAGAGTCTAAGTTAAGATTCCCAGTACAGTGATCAGCAGCCATTCATGACATCCCTCACTGCACCAAATCCTACTCTTTTACCATATACTCTTTCCTTTTCCCTTAGCTGGTCTCTTTAATCACTAAGCTCTTCTAGGTAGTGGCCCTTGGGAATTTCTAGCATGTTACCTCACATTGTACGTGATCAGGATGCTGTGCTCAGGGGTAATTTTTAGAGGTGACAAAACTAAAGAAAGAGGTAATGAAGTGCCGAACCACAGGATAAAAAACATAACAAATGAAATTTTGCAGGACCTCTAACCTCTGCTTGCAGCAGAGATGGGCTCTGGAAGCCTGGGAGGATGGGATCCTTTCCCAAAGAATGAGGTCTATGTGTCTGCAGGATCAATGGAATGGGAGAGCTAATGATCCAAGTGTTGGTTTGAAAGACAAGTGTAGACGCAGAGCACAGTGTTGCCCTTCCAGCAGCCGTGAGGAGCTTCACTCACTGTACTGTGTGTGAGTTGCATTGCAGGACTTCCACTGCAGATAGCAATAGATAAGGCAGAAAGGGGTGTGTGTGTGTGAAGTTGCAAACCTGTCTAGTTGGTATATCCCAACAGAGGAAACAATGCCCTGGAGCAGAGAGGGGAAATGACCTGTGCTTCCTCCTTACAATTCTACTATTGAGTGACATTCATTCCAGATGAGAGTTTGAATTGTCATGCTGTTGACTGTGCCCCTAAGAGGCAATGCCTGAAAACAGGTCAGATGTCTTCGCTTGTTTTGTCAGTGCATTATCCAGGGTGCTTTGGTTTGGGGTGGGTTGGGTTGTTTTTTTTTTGACTGGTTGTTTTGAGGATTTTTTGAGGGATGGGAAAACACTGCAAAGATGATTAAATATACAAAAGTAGATATTCTAAACTCACAAACTCATTTATTTTTACCAGAAATGAGCCTGGTAGTAATAGTTCTGTTAGGAGCAACTCATTTCAGCTAAAACCAAGGAAAATGCTACCTTCTCTGCTCTCACGGAAATAGAATTAAAGCTGTTGCTCCTGCAAAAGACATTTTCCCCCTCAATGCTATATGTGCATGAGACCATATTTTCTAGGTCAGTGGTGGAAAGGGACCCAGAGATGACCCAGTGTAATAATTTTTCCAACTGTAACTTCCAGATTAATGTACTCTCAGCTAGGATCTTTTAGACTTACTCTAACTTTCATGCCTCTCCAAGTGCTCGTACCAAAACTGCGCCTGTTTTTTGCCACCCCACAACAGCTTATCTCCTCAGAATTTATAAAGCAAGGAGGAAACGGTCTCACCTACCACAGTGGGGTTTCTGCATCGCTGCCAGGGGCTCTTATGTGGCACATAATGCACATTTAATAGGCATTAAATACTTGAAAAAGAGAGCACAGAGAAACTTAATTAACTCTACCTAAAACAGTAGGGTGCCTGCTGTGTTTTAGACCTCTAAGGTGTGACTAAAATAATAACTACATAAATCCAGGGGAAGAGAATTTGGGTGGGAAGGAATAAAAGGGAATGTAGAGACACAGGAAATGTATTTAATCAATAATGCAGGCACATGGTGTAATTGTGACATCATCAGAGCAGATGCTGGAAGGATGAGGATGTCTTGAATGACACATGAATGTCTCTTCTCACCTGTCTAATCACCTATTCAGCAGCAGGCAGTTGCTCAAAGCTGTCACCTACAACACCGGGATGGAGTAGCTGACGGGCTAATTCAGAACCTTAGCAAAACCCTTGTATTGTTTCCAGGGAGGGTTGCAGTGTGTACTCAGGCACAGGTCAGAAATCAGAGGGAGCTAGAGGGATGCAGATACAGCAGTGCCCCAGGTTCCGCCATGGGAACTGAATAAAACCAAACGAAGCATGTCTGTCACTGATGTGAAGAAGTAAATCATGCAATTACATGGCATGATCTTTGCAGAAACGACACCTTTGTGAGTGTTTCAAGTGAAGATGCATCGCTGCGATGTACTGTAGGCAACTGAAAATCCCAAGTGCAGTTAGTTTCCACCAGAGAAGGACAGGCATTGCCAAGGTGCCTAAACCATAAACTACGTGCGTAAGAAGATACTGAAGTAACAGAAAAGGCAAGTCTCAAGATTGTCATGACTACACTTTAACCACGTTTGAATGGTTTTTAAAAAAGACCAAGTAAAATCTGTATACTGAGCATGGAGTCTAAATGGAAGCTGGTAGACACGCAAAAGGAAAAGGCTTCATTAGCTTTCACAGCGTTTGCTACCAAGGAAGTCTAGAGATTCTAATCAGTTGGATTAGTATTGATAAAAATTCAGGGTCTGGTTCTTTCTGTGGTAAATGAGAGAACAGCATTCTAACTTCATGTTTTCATTGCAAATGTAAAGAATCTCTCTGTATAGAGGAACCAGGATGCCTCGACTTCACAACCCAAGTTGTTATCGTTGGAAATCTCAGTGCACCTGAGCGGAGGGTTATATTGCAGACAAGTGTCCCATTATGTGTGTTTACTAGAATGATCTTATTGTGTCACTTCTTGCATTGTATAGCAGGGTTATATCTGAAATACACTGGGTTCTGGAGCAGACCCCAAAGGGCCAAGTAATTTGTGGTGGGGTAACCTATGTCTCTGCTGTACAATTTGAATTGCTGGGAGTTTTTTATTCCCCTTCAGATATCACCCTTTTACCCTATTCAAGAGAATAAGCTAGTTAATTTAATGTGTTCTTTGGAGTGGCAGACTTGAAAGATGGGTTTTCTTTTTTAACTCCCCTTCCCCTCCTCTCCTTTTTTTTCCCTGGCTGTGGAATTCATTCTGTTTCCTCTGTCAGAGCCACACCACTAGGAGAGTATCTTAATGGGGTTTTAGAATGAACAGTGTTCATAAGCATCAAGCAGATTTGCACAAAAAGGAATCTATGTCTCTTTCTTGTCAAACCCTTGAAGTGTGCTGCTTCAGTATCTTAAAGGATGAGAGAAAGGAAAAGAAAGTCTCAACTGCTGTGAACTTTGATGATGCACGTTTGGTACCACAGCTTCTCTCAACTTGGCTTGAAGCTGCACACTTATAGAGATTTCATGTTTTTTCCATACAGAGAAGCACAACATCTGTGTAGAGTTTCACACACTGTTAGAGAAAGTTTTACACTGTCCTTATCAGAGGTAATCCCAGATGAGAAAACAAAGTCGTACATTCAAAAGAATCTGACAAAAAATATTCCCCATGTCACGAAGGCAGCAGCAGTGTGCAATTGTTGGCTCCTGTTTCAAAAGCACACCATGAGCACGTTCATCAAAGGAGCCTGTTTGAGGATGGGAGATGATTATTCTGTGAGCATTTCAGGTGGCCTCTTCCCACAGCGTTACAGGAGTTGCAGAAATTACAGCAAGTGTGTTAAGAGGTGCCCTGCAGAAGGGAGTTACTATAGAAAAACTACAGACACGGTCTAACATCATTACGTCATCCAGCTAAAATTACTTTAATTATAACAAAATATGGCTCAAATTCACTACCAGGTGAAGAGGTTGAAAACCCCAGCTGTTATCCTTTCACCACTGCCCAAACTTGCCTCAAAAGTCCCTGCTTGCAGCCCAGGGAACACTCAGGTTCTTCAAAGCTTGCCAGAGTTAATAGCCTGGAAAACTCCAAAACCTTAGTGCGGAAGCAAAGTGGTCACAAACACAACCCATTTTCCATCCACACGTGGTATTAGATGACATCCTGTCAAAATGAGCTTTGTTGTGGGCACTCACTAAACAACTCTGTGTCTTACTGCTGTTCCTCTGGCATGTATTTGACAAGTTAATCTGCATCTTCCAAATCTGAGCAATGAACAGAAGCTCTGGGAGCAGCACGAGGTGGGAATCAAAGCTGCGCAGACTGAACTTGGAGTATTCTCTGCCACTGACCTTGGAGAAATATTTGTGTTGGGGAAAGGAAATGTTCTCAGCTACCAGCATTCTCTGACGAGTGTACAGTCGGGTCAGGTTCCCGACTGATTGATACTTCCCTAAATGCTGCAGTCAACTCTTGACTCCTTGCAAACTCCATTATGGGAAACTCAGTGAAGAAGGATGGCAGGATCACTCCATCAAACACAACTAATGCGTTAGCTGTTTGTTTTATTCTGGGCTTCTTTTGTAAGAAATGGTTTCATGGTGATCTTTCCTTATTCTTTCGGGTAGGCATATGCTTTGGAACAGAGTGTTATCTACCAGCTAATATTAACAGGACAAATAAACTCCTGAAAACACCTCTGATGTTATAGCTTCACCCGACTGTCTGCCTGTCCTTGCTGTGTTTAACACGTGCTTATTCAGACCGATACTGACTGTGTATTTCTGTTTTACTGCTGCTTTTGATTTGACAGTCGCTGGCAATTCTGCTGCTGATTTATTTATCTGTTGTATCCCTGCTGTTTTTTCAAAAGCACTACTTCCACAGAGTTCCCAGGCAGTTCACTATAACCTACCTCAATCAACTTTTCTATTTTCTTTTCTTCCTTTCAATAGTCCCAAAGTCCAAGGCACCCATTTTGCAACTTGGAACATTCCTTCAAAGAGTAATGTATATTGCTTTTAAGAACACCACACACCTTTTCCTGCAACAGCTGGGGATACCTCCAGAGAGCACAGCACCTCCTTTGGATGGGGAGTCAGGAGCAAACTCAGTAGTGAAAGAACACGCATGACTCTCTTGCCCACTCATTTCTCCACAGCCACTGATGTGCAGAGAGGAGAATACGAAACCCACTGCAATTTAGCAACCTGAGTTCTCAAACAAAAGCCAACCCAATCAGCTACTTATAGCATGACTGTGGCATGACAATATCTAATCTGTGCAGTACTATCATCGCCTCCTGCAAATCTCAAAGGTCTTCAAAAGAAGCACAGAGCAATAACAGCATGGCTGCCCACAAGTTTCCACCAAAACAATTTAAAAAGCCAAATTACATTTTCAACAACACACAAATCCTGACTTCCATTACAGTGATTTGAACATTATGGTAATTAAAAATTGCACCCTTTAGTCTGAGTGAACACAAGTTACAGACTATCAGGGACTATTATCCCACAACAATATCCACTCATCTAGTTTTCTTTCTTTCAGTTGGATTTCTTTTTTTTCTAAGGTCAATTTCTTTTTTTCAGCAAATGAGCACCAGTTAAACAGTCTGTAGTGTCTAAACACACAAGATTTGACTTCATTCCTATTAAGTTCATAAGATTTAAGAAGTTTAAATGAGAGAAGAAAGTAGGCATCCATGTAAACCAGTCCCTAGAAGGACACAGACTGCATGTAAAGAATAGCTGGTGCTGGTTTGGTATCCTGGGATCCAAAGCCGTATCAGGGCTTTTATCTGAAATGTGGAACAGTGGCATTCAGGACTGAAATTCTTCTTCGCAGTCACATTCAGTCTCAGTGTTTTTCAGGCTTGTCTTTCCCTATATTTGGGGACATTTTGTACATAGGGTTGGATACTCAGGCTACATGAAATCACGAGCTTTGCCCTAGAGAAGAAATTGATACTTTAACCTAGTTCAGTATTCTGATCCTACATTCCTTTTTACTTCATTAAACATTAGTTTGAAATAGAAATAGCACGCTGAAAAAAAATAGACCTCCAAATCCAGGGTATCCTCAGCTCCAATTTTTTTCCCCCAAAACCTGATTCCCTTTGTCTACAGTCAGGGCAGCAGGACATACACCAAGTGGTCCAGCCCTCTGCAGACTGCCAGCTGAAACAGCTATGTGGGTCTACATTTTTAATGCATATCCAGTTCTTCTTGTTCCCTGCAGCCAGGTCTTGAAAGCTGCAGCTTTATCATTCTTAATGGTTGCTGACAGTTCCATTAGTTGAACCTTAATACCATGTACTTCGTATGCACCGTGCATGTTTGCCTCGAAATCCTATAACTGATTATGTCTCATTTATCTGATTTACATGCATTTGCTCTAATTATATAATTAAACCTAAACACAGCTATTGCCCAAAGGATAATCTGTCCTAAGCTATTACCAGCAAAAACAAAGACCATCATAAAACTGATTCAATTTGGCTTGTGCCATTTCAGAAATTAGCGGCTGAAGTCTGTTTTCAGAGAAATGGAAAGAAGCAAGAATGAGACTTTTAATCTGTCAGGCTTTAATTCTAGAGTTTTCATTTGTATATGACTTTATAGAAATGACACCTAGAGCCTTGGGACTACAGTAGAGTGTCCAGTAAAAGTGCCAGTTTCCACTGATCACTGAAGTTCCTCTCCAGGACCTTCCTTACACCCACAGTGACCAAAACCAGCCAGTTTCCACACCCCTAGATTTTGTTGCTATGGGTTGAAAGCATCATTTATACTACTGTTTGCATGTTTTCCCTTCCTCCCTCTTACTCACATCCAGTCTGAACTTGTTTGAATGTAATACATTAAAATTTCAACTGAACATATGTGAAATCCATTCGACCCTTATGCAGCCAGATGGCAGGTAAACCTTTTTGCAAGACGCACAGCCTACCCACATTCCCCTTTGCCTGGCATTGACACCCACAGGAACTCACACACCCAGTCTGAGCCAGCCTGGCCACACCTCAGCTGATGAGCCTGAAGGGACTGAGGCTGCCATTGAGCCATTTAGCAGTGCGTGAGTGTGTGAAGGCAGCACTCAATGCCAAGACTGTTCTATAGGATGTTAAGAAGCACTTCTGCATGGAAAGGCTGATCAGACACTGGAATGGTCTGCTCAGGGAAGTGGTGGAGTTGTCAGCCTTGGAGATGTTTAAGAACATAATGGGTGTGGCACTTAGTGGTCTAGCTGATTGTGGGGTGGGCTTGAAGCTCTCAGAGGTGTTTTCCAGCCTCAACAATTCTGTGATCCTGTTTGATCCCCATCACCAAAGCTGCACGCTCCTTGCACTAGAACTTGCCAAAAGACACCTTCGGCTGCTTGCCTTCACTAACATGCTTTTCAATCCATGTGACACCGATTTTTCAGCCAGAACAAGCAATGTTAAAAGAGCTACTACTCAGCCATAGTATTCTATAGTGCTTAATCAGAAACCACTCAAATCAAGAAAAAAATCCACTTCTATAAAACTTTCTTGGTCATTGGCTTCATCACTTGCACAGACAGAATCAAATCTGATGAAAATAAATTAACATTTCGGGTGTGTGCTTGATTTTTTTCTTTTTTCCCCCTCTTCCTCTCTCAAAACCTCACACATCTGACATTTCTATTAGGGTGCTGAATATTTGTGAAGTCAGAAGCATCAATTTCTGAGCCTTGACAGTTCTGTGTATGATATTTTTCAGTGTAAACAAATAGAAAGTATTTTTATTGCCTGTTTATCCAGGCACCTCAAATGCCACACGAATTCCAATAATTTATCAGATGCAGACTCCAGAATGAGCTTTTGTCTGAGATCCCACGTTTGACAATGAAAGCAGGATGTTCACTTTCTCATTTCATGTCTAACATGATGAAGACATATTTCTGATCAAAATCAAATCGTAGCCACTTTTCCCTTCCATCTCTCATGACTTCAGTATTACTTTCCTTGCAATAATTTGCCTAACATATAATCCAATTTGTTTGTTCACCAGGCCACATGAAGAGCAGAAATGCAGATACAGGGAGTTCAAGGTAATTCATCCCCAAGAGGAAAGTTTAGTTGTGTGGTTTTGTAACGAGCTCACCCAAACTTGTATCCTGTGGATGACTTTAATTAAAGCCAGTGGAGCAAAGAGATTAAACACTTAAGGCTGCTATCTTTGTGGCTTACAAATCTTGAGTAAGCCAAATCATTAAACTTTAATTTGCCAGAGATTATGTAACACTGGCATGGAAATACTTGAGCCTTGCCTCATCCCATCTGTGTGTTACATTTTTTTATAGCACCTCTCACTACAGTACAAAGCTACACAGAGCAAAGTCCAAACTTCCATAGAATCATAGGATCATTAGGGAATGGAAGGGACCTCAAAAGATCATAAAGTCCAATCCCCCTGCCACAGCAGGATCGCCTAGACCAAGTTGCACGGGAGCATCCAGGCGGGGCTTGAACGTCTCCAGAGAGGGAGACTCCACAACACCCCCTGGGCAGCCTGTTCCAGTGCTCCGGTACCTTCCCTGGGAAGAAGTTATAGAATCAGTCAGGGTTGGAAGGGACCACAGGATCATCCAGTTCCAATCCCCCTGCTATGATCAGGGACACACCACCCTAGATCAGGCTGGCCAGAGCCTCATCCTTAAACACCTCCAGGGACGGGGCCCCAACCACCTCCCTGGGGAACCCATTCCAGGGTCTCCCCACTCCCATGGTGAAGATCTTCCTCGTCACATCAAGTCTAAGTTTCAGAGGAAACTGAGTTTCCAGAGGAAACTGGAAGCCATTGTGACCCTTTGCTAGAGAACAGCCCTACAGAGAGCAAGCCTGCATCTCCATTGGCCCTGGCACAGTGTGAGTAAAGAGATACCAGTAACACATCCCTTGTGGTTTATATATTATTCCAGAAGGGTTATTTTAATCATGTGAAATAAGAGTATTCTATACATTATTATTTTTAACATCACCTCTCCCCAGACTTGTGTAAATAAATTGATTAGACCATAAGCCAGGAGTAGGTTAATCCCTGCAAAAGCTGGAAGTGACTTTACCTGCCCCCACACACCAGTGTGCAGCACCATGCACAGTCTCTTCTTCCACTGCTGCAGGTGACACTCGAGCACTTGGTCCTTGGTCACACCAGTACTCTGCTTCCTGTACTGCCCCACACTGATTTTTATCATGTGAATACAGACAACCCCCTTCTGTCCAGGCTCCAGAGTGAGCAGAAAGCATCTACTATCCTAAAATAATGAACTGCTACCACAGCCAGTCCTGCCTGGAAACAGCAGACCATGGGGAAGGCTACAGCACTCTCCATAAGCTAGAGCCTTCCCAGAAGGAAAGGCAGTTTGCTTTTGGACAGGTAGCTATATGTGAGAGTTGCAACAACAGGCTGTTTCTGGTCCAAAAGACCATGTCTTACACTCTGACATTTCCATAACATCAGCTCCTACCGGATTTCAATCCTTGGATGTTCTACCAGGCAAAAACTAGGATAAATGGGATTCCCACCAGTGAAGCAGTCATTTGACATGCAACACCCTCCACACTGCCGATGTCTTGTATCACCCATCCTTGCAAAAGTGATTACAATTTAGTCACATTCTTTATTAAAATGCAGTCACCTAGCTCTGAGCTGGATTAGCTTTCTCCAAGGTTTGTCTGCATGCAAGTATTCTCCCCCATTTCCCTTTGCTGTTACTCCTTCACATTTCTGAGATGAGAGAAAGGAGCAGCCAACTTCTTCATGGCTCATTTGTAAACTTTTAAAATGCTGCCATTTCAAGTATTTGTAGATTTTCATAGTTGCCAGCAACCTTCAGAGTGAGACTAAGAACAGTTATTTCTCTTCTAAGAAAGTTACTGAGCCTGGGAGCCCCAAAATTCATTTTGTTCCAGAGCGTGTTGATAAAATTACCTCAAAATTTCCCTTGTGGCACTGAGCAAAATTAACTGTACTTTATATGACAAAAACATATTGTGTTTGCAATTTTCATATGCAAAATATCACTCACTGATGAGATAAAAATTCGGCACTGTCACATCGTATCAACAGACTTGCTAGGAGATTAGTTCCTTTACATCACTCCTTGAAAGTTAATATTTCTACATTTAAGCCTCAAAATCACATTTGTTTAATACAGGAGGTTTTTTTCAGCTTGCAGGTCTGAGAGACCAACGCCACAAGCATCACTGAGCTCTGCTTTTTTTGTCCAAGTCTGCCTTATGTGTGACAACTTGGGAATGTCAAAAATCATTGTGTTTTAAGTGATTTAAAGGACTGTCCTCATGTTTAACTAATGAGAAATACCCCATCTGCTTCCCTGGCTACCACATTAAGAACTTAGGGAAAAAACAGTCCTTAACACAGACTTTAAGCTATTCAATGATTCTGTGATTATACCTGAGCATACAGTGCCTCTACTGACATGGATAGATACACTGAGTAATTTCCTTCCCTTTTGAGCTGCAACCAGTTCTCAGTTCTATGGGGTTTTATCACATCCACCCCACGTGGGAAACACTGGCTTCTTACTATGTCCACTGACCTCCCTTGTGAACTCTCTCTTGTCCCAGGGCATCATGTCTGGCTTATCAGAGAGATTTCTTAAGCACCTGCATGGCTGAGACTCAGAGCTTTCTCTAGGGAATGGTTTATTGATACTTGTGACTGAGGATTAACAGTTACACATCAAACAAGTGACAGCCAGCGCTCACAGACAAGGGTTGTTGGCTGCAACCACTTTCAATAAAGACCTCTTGATAAACTCCTGAGCAATCATTTGTCCTTGTGCCTTGAAATCAGACCACACGTAGAGGCACAGCTACTCTATCACACTTTGCTTCCAACCCTCCTCTTTCTTTTACTTATTAAGATCTCCAATCCCTGTTACTTCCAGTGTGCTCTGCCACCACATGCACAACACACTGCTGGTACAGCTCCTCTGCACAGGCTGTGCACGGGAGTTTGTTCAGCTGGAAACAAAGCACTGGCATCGTCTGTTCCTGCTGCTACAGCTCATTGGAAAACCCAGCAAAACCTTTAAATACAGTGTTTTAAGATTTAGGTTTTGTCTGCAATGAGCATTCAGGATTCCTTTGCTCTATATATGATACAGCTTTTCTCCTTCCCTCTATTTCCAAACCCTTCTGTGCACCTTCTCTTCTGGCTCACTCATAAATCAGCGACATTGATCACTCTTATCTGTGAGGAATGCGCAGAATAGATAAAAGCTCACAGGCTCTGTGTGTTCAAATATAAACTAACAGCTTCTTACAGAAACCCTATGACTGTGCATTAAAATAGAGGGGGAGAAGAACCTCCCTTGATCTGCTAACCACCCCCTTCTGATACACCCCAGGACGCTGTTTGCTCTCATGGCCACAAGAGCACATTGCTGGCTCATAGCCATCCTGCTGTCCACTAGGACTCCCAGGTTCCTTTCTCCTACGCTGCGGTTCAACAGTTCAGTCCCTAAACTACACTGATCCCCGGGGTTGTTCTTGCCCAGATGCAAGACTCTGCCTCTACACTGACCCTTGCTGTACCTCATTAAGTTTCTCTCTGCCCAGCTCTCTAGCCTGTCCAGGTCTCGCTGAATGGCAGCACAGTCTGCTGGCGTGTCGGTGACACCACCCAGCTTTGTGTCATTCTCTCCTTGCCCCTCTTTTGCTCCCTCCCTCTCCCCACTGCCTTCTAACTCCCCACCGTTTCCCATCCCATTTCCCTGCCCTTAATATCCTTGTTATTACTTCCATCTTGTGGTGTAAGTACCTCCGCCAAAAGGAACGGGAGTGTAGAAATTTTACCAGACTTGTTCAAAATAGTAAAATGCTTTATATTTGCACAGGGTCTTTCATGCCAGAAGTAAAAGCATTTTTGCAGATATGAGTTAATTCTCACAATACTCTTGTGAGGCAAAAATTATGGTCGCTGCTACCAATATCCCGGATGTGACTGCAGACAGACTCTTTATATATTCGCTGGTTTTTTGTGGTTTTTCATTTAATTGGAAAATAAGCACTGGGGATACTCCAGCCACACAGAGAACATATTATATCTTTTTCCTTTTTTAAGGAGTGCAATATTCATTGCACATACTCTCTGTTTATTTGCTGTAAGAAACTTCTTTCCTTAAATTAATGAATATGTAAAAAACTTATATAAAGAACTTAATTCTTAGCAGCATGGAGAGAAATTCCCCAATTCTTGCTACAGGGACATTTCTGTAAAGAGTAGCTGGGAACTTCACGAGAGGGGCTAAGCTTTCTCACCCCTTTTTAGCTGCATTTAAATTGCAGCAGTAGGCACTTCACAGGGGCCTCAGATAACTACACTCAAACATGTACAGAAGTGCTTTGTTAAAGAGAGTGGGGTCCTAACATGTACCCAAAACTCAGGGTACATTTACTGAATGCTGGGAAAAGGCAATTAGGCCAGAGCTGATGATGTTCCCATTGCTTTGATTTAAGCAGCACTAGTGCTCTGCTTTCTTGTGGTGAACTACTGGTTCCTCCTGAGGAATCCCTTCTGCCTCTTAAATTTCCATTGTCTCACAGCAAACTGAATTCTCCATTTGGTGCTTCTCTGCTTAGTCCCAATTTAGGAAACAGCCCCAAACTCTACAGAACAGTATTGTGACTGTGAGGTAGTGACTCTCTTGAGATGGTGCTGAGACACTCTGTACTGACTCTGACAATTGCTCATGCTTTCTAGAGAGAATTTACCCTCAGACTAAGAGAACAGGTGGAAGAGTCTTGAGAAGAGCACAGAAGTCTTTCCAGAGCCCAGCACACAGGCAGTTAAAGAAGTTATTTACAGTCTTTTCATCTACACCATGCATATTTATAACATCAGCGATCATTAACACCTAATCTCCTTTAGATTACTAACAGGCTTCACAGAATCCTAAATCTCATGGAGATGATGCCTCAGGCAAGGTTATTTTCATCCCGAAGAAGCAGCATTAGCACCTTAACCCCGAGCCTTATTTGTTCTCTCTCTCCCATGAGGACTGGGGTTCCTAGGAACTCTTCTGATCATCACCCTTATGATTGATTACACAGGTAGCATCAGCAAAACAACCAATCCCATCGATCTAAGTGAACAGTAGCTTTGTAGCAATAAAACTGCAGTTGAGTTATGTCTGTGTGTTGTACCCTGCGTTGATAATCCTGCCCACCATACATAGAATCATAGAATCATCAGGGATTGGAAGGGACCTCAAAAGACCATTCAGTCCAATCCCCTGCCACAGCAGGATCACCAAGTCACACAGGAACAGATCCAGGTGGGTCTGGAACATCTCCAGAGAAAGAGACTCCACAACCCCCCTGGGCAGCCTGTTCCAATGCTCTGTAACCCTCACTGTGAAGAAATTTCTTCTGATATTTACATGAAACCTCTTCTGTTTCCACTTGCACCCATTGGCCCTTGTCCTATCACCAGGTGACCTTGGGAAGAGCCTGGCTCCATCCTCCTGACACCCACCCCTCACATATTTGTAGACATGAATGAGGTCCCCGCTCAGCCTCCTCTTCTGCAAGCTCAAGAGACCCAGCTCCCTTAGCCTCTCCTCATAAGGGAGGTGCTCTACTTCCTTCATCATTTTCATTGCTCTATGCTGGACACCCTCCAGCAGATCTGGATGTGGTAGCACACAGCTCAGTCCTGGAAACCCATGTTCAGTCTTTCATTGCTGTGCATGTTGCCATGCAGTGCCAATGTTCTTGCAGGTCTCCTGTTGTACCAATTGCTAGATATGAGAAAGTAAATCTTTTCCATGAGTGTTTTATTTTCCCTGTATTTAAAGATTAAATGACAAACTTTCTATGAGTGTTATTGCCTAACATCTCTGATTAGTAAGAAATTAGTGCACATTCACAACAGACACTTCTCTAAAAGCAGGACCACAATTCAATTAACCACTCTACTAACAAATCTCAAATAGAAATTAGAAGTGGTTCAGATTAATGATTTTGTATTCACCGTTCTGGGAGTTTCTTATGCTCCACTGGTTTTAACTCCAAGTTTGTTATTTAAAAGCCTTAATCAGGAATTTGTACAGCACCTGATTAAGACTTTTATTTAAATGGCCCTGCAATAATTTCCATCTGAAAAGGACAATTCCACACAACTCATGCACTTAATCTAAACTTTTGAATCAAAGAAAAGCTACAGGGTTGACAACCACAGCTGAAATCAGCGTCAAGCCCACACTGAGTCAAATTATCCTGCTTCCACAAAAATAATATCAGTGTGGATAAGTCCCTTGAAGTCACTCCAAATTAGAAGCTGTGCGAGAGAGAGTAGAATTTAGTCTTTTGATCAGGCTATGAAGTATGATGAACACTCATACTGCTGTGAAAACAAGAAGAGAAGCTAAAACTCCTGTCCCTGTCTTTCAAATTTAGGTCACTTGTGGTGATGGCATTGAAGAAATAAATAAATGCCCTGCAAAACCCCATCACAAAAGGCTCTTGAACTGGTTTGCAGAGCTCAAGACTCAAGCATGACATGGCTCATGTATTTAACATTGCGCTACTCTTTTTTAAGATATTAAAAATGAACACTGCTCATTTACCAACTTGACTTGAATCTCACTCATCAGCGACTTCTAGCAAGAACTCAAAACTTAAAGAAACTGTGTTCTCTGTGGGGCACTGGGAGAGAACAGAGATCTCTGGAGTAACAGTTTGAAGCAGACTTCAGTCAAAGCCTTTGTGTGAAGAAGCCAGAAGAGAAGACAAGATACCCAGGGTTATTTCAAGCTTTATAATAATCTAGGTAAATTCAGCTATTGCAAGGGCCACTTAATTACTCAAAAGAAGGGGTAATTGTAAACTCTATGAACCTAGTGCTTGCTAAGCCCATTGAAGATGACTGAGTCATAGTGGTGAAAGGATACTGACTAAAAAACTTGTGAATTGAATTATTGGACAAGATTTAATTGGTGCTGGTGCTCATGAGAAGCTGCAGCAACTCTGCTTTATGTGCAGTAACCTGCTGGGATGCTTTGTTTGAAGGTTTGTCTGAAATTGCCACTGACCTGTTTATTCCAGGTAAACATCAGAACTAGTCACAATCTTTTCTAGAGAAATACATTCAATTGAGTAACATTGATTTACAAAAATGAAAACATACGATAACGTATCAGATTCCTCCATCTTCTGCATGGAAAGTTATCACAGCATTTCATTTCCATTACCTCAACAGCTCTATACTGAAAGCATTGAGGTAACTGAAGTGAAACAAGACTTGAGACAGAAAACAAAACCTTTTGTTACATTTATACTCTGCCTCCCTCAACCCTTCCACGTTTGACATAGTTTCTAAATTAAAAGGATATGCTCATGGGATTAAAAGTCCATTTTCAACCTGCTCCAGTAATTAGCTCAGATTTACATGAAATGAACAAGGGCAACATTTCATCCACTCTGTGTGAACTCATTGGGCAAAAGACTCATCTGCTCTGTAAGAAGGAAGGAAAATGAAACTTCACAAGGGAAGAGAAATCATTAAGTTTTAAAACCTGTACAGAGATTCCATATGGACATTTCATGGAAAACTGCGAGAAGACACAACAACCAGGTGAAGTATGGATCTTTAGAATTCCATCAGATTAATCTAGTTCTCCTTGCATTCATGTCCAGGAATAAGATCGAGTTTAGAGTTTCATTTTTACTACTCAACTAAACTGCTACCTGGCTCAGTGCTCTGTGCAGTGTTTCGACAGCCCAATCTTATGAATGATGCAGATGACCCCAGTGCAGAAATAGCTAGAGAAGCTAATATTAAGGCTCATTTAATGTGAAAATTAATGATGGCATTTTCCCTACTTATTCCTTTGTAGGATAGATATAAACAAAAGAGACCTGGGCACAAGTCAGTGGTGAAGATCTACGTTAACTTTCCAATCATACTGTAGGGCATGGATATTGCTCTCTTTCTCCCTGCTTGTGTTCAGCAGTATGAAGTTCACTTTGACTTTCCACATCTCCCAGACAACACAGGCTGAAGTGCAGCAGGCATATACAGAATGTCCATTAACACAATGTCCTTCACCCGGAAAACATCATTTATAAAGCTAAGGAAAAGACCATGACAGATCTACATCAGCAGTTTTCAAGTTAGCCAATTTATGCTGCTCAAGTTGATGACTAGGGCACAAACCACAGGGGAAGGTACATGAGTGGACTGCCTGCTAGCAGCACTAAAGTGGGGAACAATTAAACCACAGGCAACAGAGGAGAAAAAATATGAAACCGTCTTGTATCAACAATATCTCCTTTTCCCTCTTTAATAGAGGCAAGTCAAGAAAAAGTATGAGATAACAGCATATTTACTTGTAAATTGTGATTTATGTGGCGCTCCAGATGGGATATGAAACTCCCCCCACAGGGTTTTTCTTCCACGTGTGACAAAACAGACAACACCAGCACTTATTTGTGCTGGTTAAACCATCCAAAAGAGGGGAGGAAGGAAAACTTAATAGTAGAAAGCCCAAATGACCAGTGACCTGTTTGCAGTCTTAGCTGTGTGTGTTGTCCAACAGTTAGCAAGGAAGTCCCTAACTGATGCTAAGCTTCAGCAAAACTGCTCTGCAGGAGGTTTCTGCCAGTTTATAGCATCTTTGGCAAATCTCTACTGAAAAGGAGAGTCACTCGGAGTGGCTGTTGACTTTCTTTCTTTAATCCTACTTACAAAACAGCTACTTGCAAGTCTACCTCTTTATTCTTATCCTAGTGCTACATAAGCTTACAACTCATGCCACACACCCCACACATGTGCTGTTTTGGGGTGTTGTCTAACGATAGCTTATCAAAACCAGATTCACTAGCAATACATTTTTCAGACACTTCTGATATTTGAGTCCATAATCCCTAGGCATTACCCATGTCATGTAGGAATTCTTTAGTCATCAAATCATAGAATCATTCGGGATTGGAAGGGACCTTGAAAGCTCATCTAGCCCAATCCTCTTGCCACAGTCAAATGTGTGTGGGGAGATATGAGACTAAAAGGTCAACATTTGCTAATGTGGATACTGGTTTCAGGTGTCTCTACTTCTGAAAGCTGAACTCTTGATACTTGGGATTGAGTATTTCAGAAGGGAGATAACTCATTGCTTCTGGTAACAAAGCTTTCTGTGGAATTTCCAGCAGAGTGCTGAAAATATTAATGGCCTTAACTCATTAATCAAACCCTCAAAATAATAGAGTATTTCCACTCCCAAGTTTTATTTCAATTATGAATGTACTCCTCAAAGCAATCATTTAGACAATGGATAACTCTTTTCAAACAAATTTACCAAGAAATAGTACAACAATTTTCAACTATATTTAATCACTTAAGTATCTCTCTACTTCCTGGTAATAACAATCTTCAGCTATTCTCATGAATATGCTGAATTTCACTTACACCTGTTCAATTGAAAGCAGATGTTCAATGAGCAGTGGGTTGTTTTCAGAGTCTGCATTGCTATTAGCTTTCTATAGTTCTCACAACACACAGAGCAAAGCAATATACAGATAACGCAGAATACTTTGTGTACTTCATCAGTGGATTCATAGAGTTCTTCATTTGTTATTATTAGCAGTAGTACTGTTATTGTTATTATTTTGGATACTATTCAACAGTTTATTTGACTTATACCAAACTTCTGGTTCAGGTTATTCACAGATTTGTTGGTTTACACAACAAGCAACAAGTGACCTGGCCCCCTGGGTTCACAGAATCACAGAATAATCCTGGTCAGAAAGGACATACTAGATCACCGTGTCCAACCGTACCCACACCCTCAAATACCTAAATACCTGATCGAAGGAAAACCACCAAATAATCCCCTCCATGCCTGCCACAAAGCACCATGTCTATTCACCTCTGAAATACTTCCAGGGATGGTGACTCCATCACCTCTGTGGGAAGGCCATTCCAGTGCCTCACATCACTCTTTCCGTAAAGAATTTCTTCCCAACATCCAATCTAAACTTTCCTTCCTTCTGTGGGGAAAACGCTTTGTGTATGTCCCTGGGAAAGCAGATGGTCCCAATATAATCCCCATGTAACAGGGCACTAAGCATTCTTCATAGAGGTAATCTCTCTTCAGCACCATCAATCTTCATGAGAGTAGAACCCATGACCTAAAGTTGTAAGGCCATGAGCAATCCTCGTTAATTCCCTTTGTGTTAACAAGATACAAACACCCAAGGGACTAAAGCAAAACAGAGCAAGACACTTTGAGCATACTCCTTTGAAGAGATGCAAAATGTGCATTACAAAACAGAAAGTGTATGAATTGAGGCTTTCCTCACGTACACTTGTTAGTAATGGATAGAATGTGTTTCTGACGTGCATGTGCTAGCAAATAACTACACAAAAATAATGATCTAATAAAAATAATTTAATTTGAAAATCAAATACCCCTTATAAAAGGCATCATTTTACAAAATCCGCTCATTTAGTAATTACAACGGTGATGATACTAGCGATAGAACCCTCTCTATGAAGTAGCTCCAGACCCCTTGATACCAGGTACTACCCTTTCAAGAATGAGGCATCAATCCACAAAACAGAAGTATAAAGCAGACACCACTTAGAGCAGCAGAAATTCTGCAGAGACAGTTCCCTTGAGGCAGAAGCAAGGAATTAAGGTCAGAGTATTGCACATATTTTTAAAGATTTGATGGAGAATCATGCCATAAAGCATCAACAAATGGGACCAAAGCCAGCTCCCACTCTACCCCTGTGTTCCTACACAGGAACTGCTGGATATGAAGACTAAGCAAAGGAGGCAGTTGTCTGCATGTTGACTGATTTTTTTGTCCCATATAGAATACATTGGACACCACATAAAGAATGAAGAACTACTACTGTGCGTCTGATTCCAAACCAGGAAAGCTAGACAGACCGCCAACCAGCAAAAGCTATTTCTTTTCCAGAAAGAGACTTCAAAACTCATGATCAACCCTACAGGGAGTGTACAATGTGAAATATGTAGAGTAGGTAGAATAAATTTTTATTTGATTTCCTTTGGTGATAATGATTTCAGATGACCAATTTATGATAAACACACTTGGGACATAGTACAAATTAATAGATGCAAGGTAAAAAAAGAAGTGGGAACTTATTATTTGTTTAAATTCTGGATCAGAAGCTATGGCAAAGAAGCTTAACCATGAGTCAGTGGTTTAACTTCGCGTGTTTTTAAAGAAAAAGTATTAAAAATTCTTCTCAGGTCTGTTGATTTACTTCTGATGCTTTATTCCTAACTAGCGATGCTGAAGCTTAATGAGAAATAAATTAGAGGATGGCTGCAGTATAGGAACAGTGGGAAAAGTTGACTTCATTAGAAGATTATGCATTAGATCTAGATTTATAATTGCATTTTCTTTACTCACAAGCATAAGAAATGACATTTTACTGAGTATAGATGTTTGGAAGGAAAAAGAAAAAGGTATCCATGCTTTAACTGTGTGGTAGCAGGAATGCTCAGTGTGGTGTTGATCTCATTTTCTTCTTATTCTTTAGCTGTCATTACTCTTAATATTTTCCACCATTAAAAAATTCCCTACACTAGAAACATGGAAACTACAAGGGAAGACGACACTATCTTTGTTTCCCTCACAATGTCAAACTGTTCTATTTTTGCTACCTTTGGTTTTCTACTTGGCAACTTGAAATAATGGAGTTGACAGACTCCCAGCAAAACCCTCTATGGTTTTTTTAGATTCTACCTTATTAACTAAGAATCAGAGTTGTGGAAATTAGACAGAGTTTGTTATCATAAAGGAGCCTGGATCACCTCACTTGTTTGTGGTAGCCTGAACACATATTCCAGAATATGATGGCTGTTCTCACCCATCCTTGCTGCAAACTCTAGTAATGAGCTATATGCTGTACAAAATGCATGAAACCAGCTGAAAAAGTAGGCACTGGGGGAATGGGAAATGCTGGGTCAGAGAGATATACTACGAAGTGCTATGTAGCAATAAAGAATTGAATGTGCAATTGCAGCTTATCCAAAGTCATAGGAAATGACTGAATTCCTGCTATCGCTGAGCAGAGATTAGTCAAAAACCAGATGTTAAATGCTAACATTAAACAGCATTTTAAAGCTTTGTAAAGAAACTTCCAGCCCTTTGTCTGATGTTATTTAGCATTTTAAAAACTAGTGTAAAAGCACGTAGCTTTGTATCTCAGCAGGGTTTAAAGTTTGGGGACTGACACACTTCAATACCCAAAGGTTCAGTTGGTATAGCTGTCCAGAGCTTGGATAGTTCCTCAGACCTGGTGGATCCATTTTCACAGAATCACAGAATCATTGCAGCTGGAAAAGACCACTAAGATCATCAAGCCCAGCCTATGACTTAACATCACCACAGTCACCTAGACCATGGCATCAAGTTCAGAGCTTAATGGTTGTCCCTTTTCAGCAAAATCCATCATTGCCCCAAAGCCAAGGTCGTGTCCAATGGGCCTTTTGGTGTATTTGGGTTAATAGGCAATAGTTAAAGAGGGGTTTAGTTTTTAAGTGTTTGGGATATAGCTACAGCATCCCTGTTTCAGGGTCTGACATAATTTGATGCATACTGTTTTCCCAGAGGAAACAGCTTCTTATAGAAGTGGACCAAGTAATGACGAAATAGACATGATTTTCCATGTATTACTGTCTACAACTACCTGAAAGGAGGTTGTAGAGAGGGATGTGGTGTTCTCTTGTCACAGGTAACAAGTGTTAGGACAAGAGGAAAGGGCCTCAAATTGCACCAAGGGACATTTAGGTTGGACATTAGGAAAAACTTCACTGAAAGGGTCACAGGTCTTGGACCAGGCTGATCAGCGATGAAGTTGAACCATCATGCCTGTGCATTTTGCTGATCAAGGATGACTGGAGGACTGGAGCACTTGGGGCTGTTCATCCTGGAGGAGACTCTGGGGAGATCTTATAGCAGCCTTCCAGTATCTGAAGGGGGCTACAGGAAAGCTGGGGAGGGGCTGTTTCCAAGGGCTTGGAGTGGTAGGACCAGGGGGAATGGTTTCAAGCTAGAAGAGGGCAGGTTTAGACTTTAAGTCAGGAGGAAGGTTTTCACAATGAGGGGAGTGAGGGTGGTTGTGACTGCTCCCTCCCTGGAAGTGTTTAAGGCCAGATTGGATGGAGCCTTGAGCAACCTGGTATAGTGTGGGGTGTCCCTGCTCATGGCAAGGGGGTTGAAAGTAGATGATCCCTTCCAACCTGAACCATTCAATGAATCTATGAATCTGGGACAGGGATCAGCAGCAGGTTTAGGACAGTTGGGTTAATGCCTGGACTTGATGTTCCTGATCTTTTCCAACCTAAAGATTCTATTATTCTAAGCTCAGGGTTGTTAGTTGAACCCTGGTTCTCATCAGTCAAACCCTTAACTGTTGCATTCAGAACTGTAAGGAGTTTAATGACTACTTCATGCAGAAATTACCTCTACACTCAATAATAAATGCTAACAGATTCAGTTCTCAAATTGTTAAAATGTACTTTATTATAGTTTTGGGTTTTTTTCAATACATAAGTCATGTTAGTGATCCAGACCTTTCTGCTGTAGTCCAAATATAAACTATGTCAGCATGGTATTTTCTTTCCCTCCTGGAATAAAAATTTAGCAATAAACTCCAGAGGCAAAGTGGCATCTAGCTAATGGCATTCAATCTAAGCTTATCGCAGATCGACCTTGAATGCTGCCAAGTCTCTAACATGTGCTGACAATACAGCATCGTTGCTAAGCTACCTATTATTAATCTTTGCAATGAAAAATGAAGAGGTCAGAACGTGTTGAAGGTGTGTTTATTACAGAGCTTGCACAGAGGGTCTCATTTGAAAGCTTGGATTTTTCACTAGTTTTCACTGCTGTGGAAAACTTCTACTCTTTTTGTAAAGATTTGAATCTGACTGGCAAATCTCAATTGACGACACTGAACACTCCTTAATTAGACAGCAGCAGAAGAAATATCTGTCTTTTGTGAATATCCATCTTTCTGCATTCAGGGCAACAGAACAGAAAGATCCAGTCATTTGTAATCGAAACAAAAATGGTTTTGTGCTTTGTCTCATGGTCAAAGTTTCTGTGCTTGGTTGAGGAAAACCTCATTAAGATGTGCGGGACTATAGTTAACATCTGAAAAAAACACCCTATTATTATTAGAACATTCTTGATTCTTCTTGTCTGTTTCTACCTGTTGGGTTTATTTATTGTGGCTTGGATTTTTATTTAGCTGTGTGGTGTTTTTGTTGAGGATCAAGATTGTACAGAGAAACAGGACACGTTCTGTTTATCAATAAATCATCAAACATAAAAACAAAGAGCAATGAATGAGATGTGCACACAAAGAATGAAAAAAGGGGAAACTCCACATCCTTTGAAAGAAGCAAAGGCCAGGATAAGAGCAAAAAGAGGCCCAGTGTCATTCTGTCACAAAGGAAATTGATCTGGAAGGTGAGAAGGAGATGGAGTACATATTTTCAAAGAAGAAGTGTACAGGTTATCAAAGTCCTGTATGCAAGAGCTGCTGATACACACAGGGACCCCCTAAAAATGTAGACAATATCTTTTGGGAAGGAAGATATCTCCTTGAAAAAGCAGAAGTCAAAAGCTAACCAACCAAACTTTCTGAAGGCTTGTTTTGAAGTGAAAGTTTATCAGCGAAAGCTGAAGTGCGTATTTCAGAAGGTACCTGCACCGACTTTTTCTCTCTCATGGAAATACTTTTGGCATGGGTTATGATAATTTGGAGGGTTCTGAGAATTTGCCCAAGGATGGAAAAGGAAAGGTATCCTGAGGTGGACAAGTACTTTTGTACCTGTATCTAACTTAAGAATAATGTATGTGTCTGGTTATTCTCCTTTCCCTAAACAGTAACCACACAATGATGCTGGAGAAGCTAAGACACCTGCCAATCCACAGAAATCAGCGTAAAAGGCTGCAGGAATCAATTAGCTAGTCTGCTAATTGAGGCTGCTTGGGCTCTGTCACCCCAGGAGTCCGCTATGCCCCAGGCCTGTCTGGTGCCCAAGGGGTATGGGTGGCTCTGTCCATCCTCTCCCTACCTGCCTAAACACCAGCTTAGCTTTTCTAGTCCACACTCATGACTCCCAGCTCTATCTGTGTCAGCATGCCCTCAGAGCTACTATCCACGTAGATATTCAGTTGCTCTGAATTGCAGCATCACTGACAGACCAAAACAAAAGATTTTGATCAAATACTGTTTAGAGATTGTACTCCCTCAGTTCTTAAGAGTTTAAAGTGTTTCCAAGATGGGTGAGGATTCAGGAACAAGCTCAAGCACAGAACATCCATGTGGTTTCGTTGCCTTGATCTCTTCAGCTTCTTTAGCTGCCACATCAATAGCAGCTCCTAGGTTCTAGATTTTAAAAAGACCCTAAAATCACTCTGTAGTGCAAATCCTTCTAGCATCTGAATAGGAGCTCATCAAACACCAGTGAAGTTTCTTCCAAGTGTTGGAAGGATGGGAATAATCCTGTGGTTCAAGAGCTAGAAAAGCTATTGGGGAAGAGAAGCAATAATGTTCTGGGGTCCCTGCTATTCCTGCTGAAGGATCGTGGCCCTGTGTAACAGAGGTCTTAAGAGCATTGTTATCAAGCACTGCACAAGCAGAGGTTCTAAAAAACAAAGAGGTGTGAAACCCCTCACAAGAAGCCTGATAGCACAAGTGGATACAGGATATAGTCCCAAATTTCCTTCCTGTATTTCTCCTTGTAACTCTTATTACACTGAAGGATGTCAGAGGATCAGGATGAATGGAACTGCCTCTGTGGAGAACATTTCTGAAGAGCTCGAATAGTCTCTTGCAGTAGCAGCAGAGAACTTATCACGTAACATACAGAAGGTTAAACTACATGTGAATTGTCAAAGAAACCCTCTGGCCTGAGCAGACATAACTGCTGGAGATGTAGTTTTGTCATTCGTGTTTCTCAGCATCGCTCCCCTGTTTCCACAGGCCTTTAGGTTATTCATTTGAAACTTTTGACCATGGCACACTTGGCAATGCAGCTCCTTGTTTCAGCACGATTTAAATTTATCAAGTCAGGCACACATCCTGGTCACTTCCCTAAATCCTAACTTCATAGTGGTGTCTTGAGAAGTACTAAAGTATAGCTGTGTTTCAGCTAGCTCTGAATGTCAAAGCTACTCTTGGAAATACTAATATTCTTGAAAAACTAATATTCAGGAAAGTACTCATTTTCTGATGCTCCAATGAGAGAGACTTTTTGTCAACAGTATAAAGCTGGAAATATAGTTTTGATCAGAAAATGAAAAACAGAAGAGAACTTTCTGGATGTTTTTTTTAAACGATGCTACAGGCAGTCATGGAGGAAAGCCTTAAAAGCTACTCCTGAAGACACTCATCTGCTATGTGGTATGTTTGGTTCCTATCCTGTTTGGACAGATTTGAAGTGAGTTTGCATGTACCTCGCTGGAGCTCAGTATTCCTGTGTTGTCAGTGTCAGAACGATGCCCTCGAAAGGTTAGTCAAATCTTACGGGGACGTACAAAAAAAACAAGGGAAGAAGTCAGTTTGTATCTCCCTCTCAGATCTATAGCAGATAAAGCTGTTTGGGGGGAAACTGTAGATTTTTCTGTATTTGGCCTGGTTACAGGTTTTGAGTTTTAATATGAAGTGTGATTTTATTTAGGCTGTATATGCAATTTTCATGAAACATGGGAGTCAATAAAATAACTGGCTTCTTTATAGAATGGTACAGCTGGAGTACAGTGCTATTTTCCCAGGTTAGTAAATTCCATAGCTTAAAGCAAATACGCAGCATCATTCACTGATAAATATGCAGCAGGTACATGAAGAGCTCAACTCCAACTGTGAGTACACAGGATCACACCCGCTGTTTGAATCAGAGAAGCAGATAAAGAAAGGCAGTGATTGAGAGGGTCAGGTACCCAACAGGTGAGCAACTACATAATGAGTTTCTTAAATATTTCACTTCAGCAGAGCAGCTTTAGCTTATACTGGCAGAGAAGCTGCCCTTTGTGCTTAGAATGATACCCAAAGTCCAGGCTTTCTTGAAGTGAGAGACCAGATTTGCATATCTCCTTGATTAGGGATTTTTTTGCCAAAGACAAAGATTGTGTGGTATACAATAGTTCAGGCAGCCAAAGGGAATTCAGGCCAAAGAATGCTAACAGAATGATAGCTCTCATCACATTACACTTGCCCTGGGATGACACAGACCTCATCAGAAGAGAATACAAAGTGCTGACTTTATACTTGCAGTCACACTACCACCCCATCGGGTGACATGCACTGCTGTGGAAAAACATGCCCCGAAACTGCAGCTTTTTCCTTACAAATCATTTGATTGTGTTGCTTTGCTGCAGTGGGAACTGTGTACAGCTCATGATTAATGTAAACAAAGAGGAACCAGCTATCACCTCAAGTAATGGGAGAAGCCATTAATTAAAGTGTGAATTGAAAAAACCCACGCTGAATCTGGACAAAAAGCCAAGAGGATCCTGTGGTACAGGTAGTTCCATAGATGATGTTTGGAGTGTCATAACCAGTTGTGCTGTAGATTCTGCAATATACTGCTCCAAAGAGTTTCTTAAATGATAAATTTATCTGCATGACCCTAGATTATCACATATTTAGACCCATAATTCTATGATCAAAAGCATTCCAAGCCTAAACTTCCAAGCCTTGGTTATATATATGGCTTGTACTTTTCTTCTGCATTTGTGGAATATTATTCTCTTGATGAAGAGTGCAGAACAAGTAATTTAAAGCAGTGTGATGACTGAAGTTTTTACTCTTCATCTTTAAAGCACAAAACCACTGAAACTGATGGATAATTGGAAAAAAAAAGCTAGTAAAAGAGAAGGCAAAAGAAGCCATTTATCAACCTAAGGGAAAGACAAGCTCCAGCAAATTGCTATGAAAATGTAGGATTTGAGTTGGATGTGGAAAGATTCCTTTCAAATGCTTTAACACGGTGGGTAAAAAGAATGATCTGAAATCTGAGTTTTCAACCAGAAGAAATGCTGGGGGGAAAAAAGAGAAAACTCTGGAGAAAAGCTGAAGCATGGATGATTGAGCCAGGGATTAAACACAAAGAGAGAGAAAGAACAGGCAGAATTAGAAGGGTAGAAGAGCAAACAGAAAAATGAAGATGAAAAACAAACAGGCATATAGAATCACAAGGCATCAGAAGGGACCTCAAAAGATCAACTACTCCAATCCCCCTGCCACAGCAGGATCACCTAGACCAAGTTGCACAGTAANCCTTCTCCAAGCTCAAGAGACCCAGCTCCCTCAGCCTTTCCATATAAGGGAGGTGCACTACTTCCTTCATCATCTTTGTTGCTCTACACTGGACACCCTCCAGCAGCTCTCAAGGCTTCTTTTAGTTGTGAGAATACCAGCAACTTCCTATGGTTTCAATTTATTTTTTCTTTAAATATGTTTCCCTGTTTTCTGCTAAAACTAAAGGAAATGGACAGATTAAAAATCTGATTCAGCTTTAGCAATTTCTCCTTTCTGGAAAGAAAGGAGGAGAGGGGGTTATTGAATCAGAGGGATAAAAAGTGATCTTCAAAAATCTATCTGGTGATCAGATGTCTTTAACAAGGAAGCAAACCTCTGTTGATCACAACAGTGCATAAAGACAATCAATCTTTACTAATATCACACATTATTACTCAAATCAGGTTTCTTTCCAGTGATACAGTTATAAGATTGTGGAGTTTCAATAGTATATCAAAGTCATGTCTCTACTGAAAATGATACTGTGACGATGAGTTTCCCAATAAACCCCTTTCTGTCCTACACACACAGAGCATAAATACAGACTGAGCGCAGCCAGATGCAACTGGGCTAAGGAAAACCCTTATTTTTTACTTAAAACTAATGCGGCTTTGGACAGCTTTCAAGTTTAACGTAGTTTAGGCAAGACCCGTGGAAGACAATGCTGTTTACTTAGTTGTTTTGATTTCTACGACTGGGAGATAACTGAACATGAGGATGCTCAAAATGCTCTCAACAGCTTTGACAGGCCCTGTGAATGTTCCCAGCACAGCTATCAGTCCAGCACAAGTCCAGCAGCAGCCCAAGGAAACAGGGTGTATGACCCTGAAAACTCAAAGCATTAGGAAAAGGCAGGCAAAGCTGTGGGGTTCCAGCCAAACCGTGCTGATCACCTCTTCAATCTCCTAATGCATCATTCCATGTTGATTAAATTTTCCATTTGAAAAATTCTGACAAGCTGCAATTTTCCTCAGACCGAATCATAGTAATGAAAGTTTATAAAGTAGCCATTCGTTCAATCCAAATTTATTACTCAAAATGTAGTTTTCTCATTTTTTCCCCCTTCCTGTACTCAACATTAACCGTCCATATTCAATGCCTCTTATTATGGGAATTGTTCTGTAATGAAAACATAAATTGTCACAACATGAGTGCATTTCTACAAACAATGTAAGAGGGGGCACGTTCTCAGTACCTCCTATGGCTATAATCTGTGGTACCCATTCACACGCTGTAGTTAATGCCATACTTAATGGCTTCCATGATGAAAAAAGCCCGCTAGCTCAAAGATACATAGTGCTCTAGAGGTCTCTCTTGCAGCTTATTGTGTCCATAAGGAGTCTTGTTCTCTTTATCATAAAAAATACAGTAACCTAATGCAGCGTGACAGATCCCTGCACCGGCTGGCTATACTCAGACTTGATTTTGCTGGGCAAAATCTTAAATAACTGAAATGTCTGCATGTGAATATGCCATATAGTTCAACAAAATGGGAATAGAGCATGCTGGATAACTACCTAGAATTTGTTAGCTGACGGTCGAATTGATGAACAACTTGGAGTTAAATTCACCCTTGCATTAGGGTACAAGAAGCAGTGTTTCTAATTTCCTTATTGATGGGACCACTGAAAATGGCTTTCTCTGTAAGAGAAGGGGGAGTGAATGAAGCCTGAATATTGCACACTCTCTCTCCATTTCTCTACTTTATTTCCACGTAAAATGTCATACTAGAAATGAGTTGGCTTCCTTAGGTAGCTGAAACAAAAACTAAGGGTATCTTGCTATTATTAAGGACTCCTGTAATCAGTACAGGAGTGTAATCCTACAGACTTTTATCTTGTGGTTTATTGCCATGTAAACTACAGCAATACTGAAACTTTGTTTTCTCTGCTCAAGAGGCTACCCTACCCAGCTTATAGAGCTCCTCAGCTTTGTGCTTTGACCCTATCATCAAAACATAGCATCATAGAATCATTAGGGATTGGAAGGGACCTTGAAAGACGCAATATGTAGAACTGACCAACAGATTATAAATTACTAAGGAAAAGATGGCCAAAGTTTGAATTTCAGTGTTCTCAACCAAACTGTTTGTTCAATTAAGTATAGCACCAGAGAGGTGTCTTGTCCGTATAAGATCAGGAAACTCCCTTCCTTACCACACACGCAGACTCAGCATTCTTAAACATGAAAAAAGTTGGTATTGGCTCTTCTAATACCTCAAAACAGCACTAGACACTGTGAATCACCAAATGAAACACCCCATAAATGTCAAGCAGTCTCCAGAGATGTATTTTTAAATCAATTTGTGTTTAAACTAGTTTCTTTGAGCTTGACCAGAACAAGTAACCACGGCCTTTGTACAGCTGCCAAACTAGCATGAAGCACCTTTGAGATGTTACGGATTTTCAGAATACTGTTTAACTTTTATATTTCAATGTGCATTTAAAGAAAACAAAATCCACAGAAGTTACTTGTGAGATACTATAAATGTAATTTATTTCCTTCCATTCCTGTTAAAGTGAGACAACAGCTTTGACCATAATTGTTCACTGTTCGTACGCTTCCACAATTAATGTTCCTTAAAGCGTTTGTCAATTAAAGGAGCCATCTAAGGAACATAAATAAAGGAAATTAGCTCATGCACCACTGTTTCCACTGTGCTTTGACAATAAGATGCCTTTTTCAGGTGAAGAGTTCAACAAATGCACTTCTATTTCCAGAGAGAACAGAACTACATAAACACACCACTGTAATTTTTACACTGCTATAATCAGCCCTAAATACAGCATCGATTCTCTCAGACCCTAATGGAACGCTTTGTTGCGACACTAATGAAGAAAGCAAACATTAACTTCACATTTTAATTCCAATTAACATCCCTCTTTCAAGAAGGAGAAGAGCCTGACTGTGTCTTTCTAAATGTCAGCTGCTTTAGGCTCCTCATCACTAACCCAACTTGCAGCTACCACTAGCTGCCATTAACAACCTCAAAGGTTAAAAAGCTCCCAAAAAACAACTAGAACAGTTTGACCCACCCCATGCCCTTGCTGTTACACTAGGTAAATCAAAGCGACAGAAACACGATAGTTCCCTGACTCCTAAGTTACTGAGATCTGGCTTTACAACTTTCTGTTGTGACTGTCACACATCTCTATGCTGGACCCCGGCAGAAAACATCCACAGATATGACCAGTGCTTTCTTTCTCCATTGTGCAAAGATTGTATTAACCCAAATATTTAAATCCAAGTACTCAAAAATATAAAATACTATGAAATCTACTTCAAAATCATGAAATGTTCTTTTCACGTTAGTTTGTGCAACTCTTTGGCACTAGTGGTATCAAGTGTCCAAGCCTTCCTCTACAACTCTCTTTCCCAAGAGCAAATAATTTTATCACCATGAATAATAAAAGAAAAAGAACAAAAAATCCCAGAGCAACAACCACCACCTCCTTGTCTTGTGACAACTGTTAAACAATTAATCTATACAATGAGGAATTATTTCTGTATATCCAAACTAGGCATTTGCTGGTGACAAGAAAGACAGACTCTGAATTTACGGTACTGTCTAAGAACTAAGCTTTTTAAAGGTAGCAAACAGGACAACTCAAATAATGAGAACTGAACACTGACCTGCAGAACCATCAAAGTCCTTTACATTTTGCCAGAAGCTTATCTGAAAAAAGAAGTCATAGGAAGATTTATACGTAAGTATGAGGTTAATGAAGAGTAACTAAGGAATCATTTCTGAGCCATCCTAAAGCTGGCCTGTAATATAGGATGGTTGCCATATTAATGGACTACACCATTAAGAGTTTCAGACTTTATTTCTCCTACATGCACAAGAGTGATGCTCCAGAAAAAGGATTCTTATCAAAATGTGTCTGTGTGAATGAAGACACTCAGCTCTTCAACTTAACCCTCCATCGCTGCAGATCATTTTGCACTATACTCTATCAACCTTCCTACCCATAATCATTTTATGGAGCTGTTAGTCAATTTAGAGGCTTTATGTAACCCGGGAGAGATTATTGATCAAGCTCATGTGTTCTCCATCAGTATGATGCTTTTGAAAAAAATGTATTTTAAAGGAAAAAAAATCAAAACCAAAAGGGTAGCATTTTATACAAAAGCCTTTAACAGGTTGTCTAGATTTAAAGTTCCATTAAACAGCCTGATTTTGTGTGAGAATACATTGCTTTGTATTAAGATCCTTGTAAACTTCAAAGGCCTAAAGGCATCTCTTCAAAGAGCACAAGATGTAGGCGTTTGAAATATTCTTTTTAATCTCACCCTATCCTTCAAAATCTCTTGCATCCAACAGAAAAACACAGTGCTTACAGAACATATGTTCTAAAAGTCCTCACAAAGCACCAACAAAGAGCAGCTAATGCTGAGTATAATCATTCTTAAAGACAACAGGTAAGTTCATCAGCAGTTGTGACAGGAGGAGGGCTGATGCACCACAGGTACAAGTGTTTGCCATGCAGAATGTACAGAAATTCCACATTATATCAGTGATCAGATGCCCAAAGTAGTGGTACCTCCTACTTCAGCATCTTGCACAGACCTTTTTCATACCAGATCCCAGCTGTTGGGAACCTATCAGCATGTCTGTCCAGGGTAGAACTCATTCTGTCTGCTGAGGAGTGGAGAAAAGATACCAGAGAAAGATAAAGAGCTAAGGACAGCTGCCAATGCTTTGGTTCAGATCAACCAACACCTTGCTCTTTGAATCTTTGTCTGAACCTTAGGCTAAACCAAGCTTGGATCCAATAGAAATGTTCCTGGAACAGGCTGCCCAGGGTGGTTGTGGAGTCTCCTTCTCTGGAGACATTCAAGACCTGCCTGGATGTATTCCTGTGCAACTTGGTCTGGGTGATCCTGCTGTGACAGGGGGACTGGACTGGATAATCTTTCGAGGTCGCTTCCAATCCCTAATGATTCCATGATTCTATCCATCTCATGTGCTGACTACAGAGCAGCATTGTAAGCGTGGCTCATTTGCATAATTACAGAATTGTGCTGTATATACACTTCCCATGGAGGAGCTGCTTGTGTACTATATGTTAGTGATCAACCCCGTTCTTTCAATAATTTAATAGCACACTTCAGATGTCACATTTTAATATTCTTAATTAACCAAGAGGTACACACTTGCTAATTAATGAATATACGCACCTGACTGTGCTGCAGTTCGTGCTGATGCCGTTAATAATTCTGTTCTGATTTTCTGACATACCTTTGAGATTTAGTCAAAGGCAATATGCAAATATTCAGCGAGATAGATTGACAATTGCTCTTTATGCTTTCCTGATAATGCTGTAGATTTCACTGAGCTGCAAAGAGTTGATAAAATTGCACACACTTTACTTATTGCTCCATTATTCTTTGCTAATTGAGCCACGCAGTTTAGTCAAGTGTTTACAAGCTTTGCTAATAGACTCGCATACAAATTTTGTTCAATATGTTATACTGAAGAGAATGTTTACTACCTGCTGAGCTGTTGGAATCATGATAGATACCGGTTCTGAAGTTGTCAACCAGTCAATAATCACTGACAGAAACGTAACCCTTTGTGTTTGGGAGCTGATGGCTTTTGAAATGTTGATGTAAATGATTTGGATTAACCAATACAACTAAGGTTGAATGTCAGTGGGTGTCACACACCTTACTACTCAGAGTTTCTCTAAAACATGAACTAAATGCTCCATTAGGCAAGAACTTATTATTTTGCAGGAGAAGTAAAGCAGCAAGCAGCTTAATCTGAGTTCACATTACACAATTCTTGGAAAGATTTCCCTTAAGTCAGAGACTTTCTGAGCTCCAGACATCATAAATTTCTGGAAGAATCCTCCCATGAGGATTCTGGGAGTGAGACGGAAGTGCTTTCTGCATGTATGGGTGGATGGCAACCCAGCACACTCTATGTTTTATCCTACTACACTGGTTCAGTCTTCCTCACATTCTCACATGCTTTGCTTTTACTTCACAAAACTAGAAATAGCTTTTACCAGATCTACAGGTCCATTTCTCCTCTCTGTCCAAATATGTGCTAGTTAAAATGTATTTCATAGAATCATAGAATCATTAGGGTCGGAAGGGACCACAAAAGATCATCCAGTCCAATCCCCTTGCCACAGCAGAATCACCTAGACTGTTGCGCAGAAACACTTCTAGGCAGGTCCAGGATGACTGCACAAGCCCACTGGGCAGCGTGTTCCAATGCTCCATTACCCTCACTGTGAATAAGCTCCTTCTGATACTTATATGGAATCTCCTATTTGGTGCAGTTCCTCTCAAAGAAGTCCTTGAGAAGTGATTTTAGATCATGCTTCTCATTCCCCGTTACAATGGAAGTGCGACACAGTCCTATGGCAAGTCAACTACATTCAATTAAAAAGAAATCATCATGCTGTAACTGAAATAACTTGCAATGAAATGATATTGTACTGTTACGGGAGGGTGTGTGCTTTCAGCCAGCAGAAAACCACACCAGTCCACTGACTTCAGAACTGCACTACACCATTTCAGTGGAATTAACTACCTGGGAATATGGCCCTGCAAGCCTCTCTGTAGGGGCAAGGCCAGTTATGAATGTAATTTAATTGTAAAATTGCATCAGAAAAAGAGAGACTATTTGGAAAGATAATGTGCAAAGCTCAACAGAGAGACTGTTCATCCAGTCACTTTCTAAACTCTGCAAAACATAACAAAAGAAACTGATGCAGAAGATTGTGTGAGAAAAGTCCACTTCCAGTGTCTCTGGGCTCTTTTGTCTCTCAATTCCACGCCACACATTTTCAGCAAGGTTACACTCTTGTTCATTTTATGCATGAAACTTCTCTAATCAGAGATTGTTCTGCAAGTAAGGAGAGAATACAGAACAATAAAGAGATATCTGTAGAAAGCATCAGAGATAAGAGCATGGCTAAAGCATCTGCCTTGGTCAGCAAAATACAAGGGGATTAAGTATTGAAAAGGACAAGTCAGTCAATAATAATTATAAAACCATTGTAGCACCGAAGAAGAGTTCAATGAACCAAGCACTGAGCCACTGTTCTCATGCTGATTGGTGATAAAAATCTGCACCTTCATATTAAAGACATCTGTCTGAGCAAAACAGAAAACAGGAGAGTATTTAGTCAGGCTGGCAGAAGTACACAGTACCCACACTGGGACCTCACCTGTGCACACCAGGCAACCCTCCTGGCTAATTTAGCCTAGAATTCTAATTTACTCTGTAAGACATTGCTAACATAATCACAAACCTCATTGCAACTGTTTTGCTTTGCCTAAACCAACCTAGGACTGAACTCCACTGGGAGCTGAGGAGGAGCATCACCCATGCCACTAAAATCCCTCTTTAGTAGGGTTTCTCCCTTTGCCAGCATCATGCTGTCCCATCACAGCAGTGTAGGTGCTGTGTGTCCCTATGTGTTTAGCTAACACTGTGCAGAGATACAGACTTGGTACCAACATCATTAGCTCTGTAGGATGCACAAGTGGCAGTGTGTGCTATGTCCAACATAGATGCACCTGCCCCTTCCATTTCAGCCCAATGAGAAATTCCCTAGGATGATAGTCTGGTCTAGGACAGTTGAACAGTTCTCACTGCACCTAGGAGAAAGCAGATCTGCATAATCCAGTGGCCACGTGCATCATGTTGTGTTTGTGTGTCTAGGAAGAAGAAGGGCTGTGTTCTGGCCTCCTTGCTCTGCAGCACATCTGCTGGAAACAAGATGAACTTGTAGCACAGCGAGAGTGTCAGTGCTAAATTTCTGTCCAGTCTACTGAACCGACATGTGTCATCACTTAGAACGTCATCTTTCTAAAGCAAACTAATATTAATCCCTTTAGCATAGTACTTTTGGAGACCCATCCTGCCATCAATTAGCTCTCGGTCCTCCCTTCGGCTTAATTAGCACACACTCAGTGGAACAATAAAAAAATCTCCCTGGATGTTGAAAGAAGACTGCTTTTAACAGGCCAGGACAGTACTATTAGGCTTTGTATCTAGGCATCCCTCTGAATTCATAGAGCTTAGAAACACATGCAGCAATGGCACATCTCCTGTGTCCTCACAGCGCTGAAAATATTAATAATCACAGGCACTGTAGCACAGGGTAATGACTATGTCTGAGCTTTAATGATGTGTTGTGTCAGTCTGCAGCATTGAGACATTAATAAGCCTGTCCTTCATACAAAACCAGTCTGAATTCTTTACAGCGGATAACCCATTTTCTTACATCTTACAGCACTGTACAAATACAACTCTGCCTAGTTTTCTCCCCTATTTAAGGAAAGTCATCATTAAAAATTATTGAAAACAATAGCTCAGTTGAAAATTTCCTGATGATAAACGGGTTTTTAACACACCCTGACCACTGACTCTTTACTCAGCTGGTTTCATTTTCTGTCCTGCACAAAGACTGCAGCTGGTTGGGTGGTTAAGTGATATCCCAGGTGTTAACCAGTCCATCGATTAACAAAAGCATGTGCTTAATTTTAAGGCATTTGAGTAAGTAGCCAGCTGTCCCTATGAGTTTGCTACATGCTTAGAAATCATTCTGCATCAAAAGCTAGTGAATAAGCATTTGCAATTAAATCTACTCAATTTCTTGCTCCTGTTTGGGTTTTTTCTGCTGGAAACAAGCTCATAGAGAGCAAGAAATTGATAAAGCATTATACAAAGAGTTTATACCTTTCTAGATATCACTAAATACCCACTACCAGGACATGTAGAAAAGATTTATTAAAGTGAGAATATCCTTGTTTTCAATGGGATTAGAAACAAAATAAGCTGAAATACCTGTGTCATATCCTACTTTGGAACTGGGTCTGACACTGCTCACTGCCCTGACTGCAGCGCATTTGGATGAGATGGATCTGTTGCAATGAGATGTTTTTCTGTCACAGTGGAGGTATCTAGGCAGCAGATACAAATGACAAGTCCACTTTGGAGATGTCTCCGTTCTTGGGGTATCATTTGAGATTTTGTGGCTCATTCCCCCACACATTAGGAGGTGGAAGAAAAATCACATCATTCAGATTACATTGCGCCCATCATCACACTTAGTAAAGTAACAAGTAAGGCAATCTTCCTCTCTAGCTAAAGAATAAGGGCTTTCTCTTATACATTTTCCCATCATTCATAATTTGAAAGAGAGGAAGGAGAAAGACTGATCTTTGAATGCGAGCTGAATCACTTATAAGACTTGATAAAGACAGGACCTTTCCAAAGATGCTTTTTATTCATATAATGTTCAAGAGTCAATTTTACTTCTTCCTCAGAAGCAGCTATAGATTAAGTTGAATCAGTTTTGGACACCTCAGAAGCATATTTTTCTTAAAAATCTATGATTTTTCAATATAGTTTCACTTTTCATCGTGTTTAATCTCTTTTGCTTAGGACCACATTTCTTTCTTAAACTTGACAAGTTATATGATATCACTTCTTCTTCTTCCACATTTGGGGATCAGTTTTGTCCCTCTAGGCTTTTGGGACAGAAGAACAAATGTGCCCCAGCTTCAATTCTAGATTTCAGTTTAAACTTTTTCATTTTTCCATAAGCACACACTCTAATAAGAGATAGATGTCTGTACATCAAATCTGAAATTGCTAATGTGAAAGGACTTCTATATCAAACAATTGCACTCAGTTCAAAGCTCTGAAAAATTACAATTTAGGGTTTTTTTCCCACTCCACTAATCCTGTCTCTCTCATTTATTAAAAAACTCAGCAAGAAAGAACTTTCCCTGACTTCATAAATCCTTTTACTGGTGTCACCAGTAGTTAGCACGGAGTAGACATGAAAATAGCTTATATTTAGTGTAAATAATTCCTACCCCAGCCTTTTGGTGGTTTGTCATGATGGCACAGCTCTGGAAGCTGCAGCAGACATCAAGCCAGTCGTCTGCTGACGCTGTTTAACCAGAATATTTCAATATAGAAGGAATGTTTGCCAGGGAAACAATGATTTTAATCTAATCAGCTTTTAATAAATCGGTGTATAACACTTTTTTATTTTTAGTAAGCAGATACGTAGAAGTGATTATGAACTCATTTTGCTTCTCTAATCAATCATATGCTGATGACTTCGGCAAATAATCTAGTTCATAAAAGAGTTTGTGGTGAGTTCGTGAGGGGAACATCCATCAAAGTCAGGAATGGGTGATATTTCTAATTTGCTCTTGTTGGTACTCTTCCTGTTGCATTAAAGTTTAAAGAAGGCAATGACAATCTGAATTTTATTATATGTATTTCTCTTTCTCATCTCACAGAAGATGCGGTAAGATGAGAAGCATAAGAAACGTTAACACTCTCTCAACCACGTTTGCAGGACTTGGATCTTAAAGGGCTGCAGGACACCACGCCTTGTGAAACCCAGCCTCCTCATGCTTTTTCTCTTTTCCTGTGGTTGCTGCTAGTGTTACAGGTTAGGTCAGAGCACTCAATGCCACTCTTGTTCAAGTTCTTTTTGGGTAAGGTGCATTTCAATAAGAGACAGTGGGTCACTGTGAGATGCAAAAATCTAATAAATTCTCCAGGTTATGCTCATCTCCTGAAAGCTTTGATACTTGATCCCATGTCCTGTCTTCTGAATGGGCTCAAGTACTTCAAGGTTGCCTTTTGTGTTGTCTTTTGGACCACTACTGCTGAAACACTCACCAGCCGAACAGCTTATTGTGTGGACTTCCAGAAAGTTATGACTCAACTGTAATGAAGCATATCATTACTCCCTTCATATAGGCATAATTATTACTTCTTAAAACTCAAAGGTAAATTGAGTTGCTTTCTTTGTGTTTTGTTATTCTTCAATAATATTTATGTCCACCGCCAGTCTCCAATAATGAAAATGTCGGGGAATGTAAGGCAGTGCGTGCCTGGCTCACTGAGAGCCAAAAAATACAATACACTAAATGCAGAGCCCTTGTAATGGCTAAATATATTTCCTATTTTTCATGACAACTTACCACTCTAAATGTTGTATTTCAGCAGTTCATATTACTAAATCCATCCTCTCAATCTTTTGAAACAAGCCTTGCTACAGTCAGTGGCAACAGGCAATCTACAGTTATTTTTCCTTGTGTTCCTCCATGCACCTGGGCTCTGAATATTGTCCCCTATTTGTAGGCATATTGTAAATTTCTCTACAGTATAAGCATGAAACATCTTTACTTGGTAACATCAACTCATTTAGCAGTGGCACCAATGAAAAAGAAACTACAGGGATGCTGGGTAGCATCTTCTCCAGGATATGAAGGTGGTTGACTCTGCCACCTGGCTGACAGGGCACAAGCTTGTGTTCATAGTCCTATCAGGTATTTCTAAGGGAGCTCTGCTAGAAGGCAAATCTACTAGGTACCATGCTGAATAGCTGTCCTCAGCAAAGGCACCTGAGGGTGATCAATAACCAGTGGAACACCCCCAACTTCTGCTGGCTGCATGTGCTTTTCAGCTAGAAAAGTCTGATTTATTTGTAATTTGAAAAAAAAAAATTGATCTGGAAGTCAATAAGACATCAAATGCATACAGTGCACTGCTTAGACTGCTGCATGAGCTGTAACACCGTGCAAGGAAATTGCAAGGAAGATGTGCATCAAACTTCTGTTTGATTCTGTCAAATCCCCGGGTTACATTTCCTCAGCAGGAAAATCCTTAACAATAACCTTTCCTCTTTGCTCTCAGACCAGTTAAATGTTAGCTGCGATGTATTAGAAAACAAATTTGCCCCTTTTTCTATAATCAGTACAGCCAATTGTAGGAGTACGAAGTTATCTGTCCAGAACTACAGCATTTTACTCTCTGCTTCCATCACACATTACCCAATGAGCCCAACAATGAAGAGAACAGCCCTGAGACTCCAGAGTTGATTTCAGTCTCCTTGCTGGAAAGAGAAACCAGGGAAAAGCATCTGGCAAGGTGAAACGCAGTTGCGTGCCCCCAGAGTGAAGCTTCTAGTCAAATATTTGTATGAACTCAGCTGCACAAATATTAGGGCTTTAGAGTGGAAGTCAAATAAAAACCTGGTAAAACAAGACGTATGAGCCCAAAACTAATGCAGATGCATAGGAATGAATCAGGAAGAATTAGTCAAGAAAGACTCTTATTTTCCCCTAAGTTTGTAGAGGTCTGTGCAAACCAGATCTATGGCTTCAGCACACTCACGCCAAGCAACACACAACAAAAAGAAATCTGATGTTACTGTATTTATGCAACTGCAATACTCCAAGTAACTACAAGTAACTGGATATATTAAATTATATCACTATGTGCAAAATGCTAGCCATTCTCTCACAGCAGGTCTACGAACACAAGGAATTAGTTTCTGACAGAGTTTACAGCTTGGATTTCACAACATTTGCATTACCCAGCACAATTAAATCTTTCTCAAATTTTACTTTTTTACTTGATTTTAGCTGTGCTCCTAATTTACAACTCCACATGTTTATAGCCAATAACTGCATTCTAAAGATGTTTGCATCCATAGATTCATGTTAGTCCATTTAAATGTAAATAGCTCCAATAAACTCATGCAAAGTGATCTTTGCAGCTGGTCTAGAAGCTACTTCACATGAAAGCTAAACAAGAGACTAAACCTCTGGAGAGCACATCAGTCACAACTCCGTGTTTTTAAATATTATTACACAACTCCTGTCAGTTACCTTGTGTTCTATGACAGTGTTTTGACCAGCTTGCTCTACCTGAAACAAATTGTCAGCACTCAAGCGTCCATTAATTTAAAGTGAATGGACTGCTTCCAAAGACGTTGATGTTGATGGAACTACTTTGCTGAACAAGCAGACACGAGAACTACGAGGTGACACCAGGATAAATACCACAGGTTGTCCTGGTTAACAAGCCCCCTGCCAGGCAGCCCTGCTTTGGGAGGATTCGTCACATGGATTACTCCCCAGTAAGAGTAACAAGAAAACACCAGATTCTCTGAGGAAGAACTGATTTATAACAGCAGAAATAGCAGAGCCTGTTTCAGTAGTGCTCCTGATAGGGATTGCTGGGCCATTAACTTTCCCTGTACAACTTTTCTCCTCTTTCTGCTATGTTTGAGCCTTCACTGAGCTTTGTTCCTCATTGGATATGGGCTGAGGTAATTAGATTACACAGAGGTCAGAGGGGGGAAGAGTTGTGAAAGCCATTGGCTGTTTGGGCAGCGGGAGGGCGTTTGGACCTGACTGCAGAAGCACATCTCAAAATACATTTCTATCTGTCTATTAAAACAAAATCCAGGTCCAGGCTGGTGAAGGTGTGGTCCCTCATTTAAACAGGATGGAAAGAAACTACATTTACTGTTGCAATTGTGGACTAAGGGGTTTTTTCCCTTCCCCCGAGGGAAATGCTTTTCATAGAATCTTTAGGGATGGAAGGGGCCTCAAAAGATCATCTAATCTAATCCCCCTGCCACAGCAGGATCTCCTAGATCAAGTCGCACAGGAGCACATTCAGGCGAGTCTTGAATATCTCCAGAGAAGGAGACTCCACAACCTCCCTGGGCAGCCTGTTCCAATGCTCCGCTATCCTCACTGTATCAGAGGTTCCTTCTGATATTTATGTGGAACCTCCTCTGTTCCAGCGTGCACACATTGACCCTTGTCCTATTACTAGATGACCTCGAGAAGAGCCTGGCTCCGTCCTCCTGACATCCACCCATCACATATTTAGAGACATGAATGAGGTCACCCTTCAGCCTCCTCTTCTCCAAGCTACAGAGACCCAGCTCCTTCAGCCTTTCTTCATAAGGGAGGCATTCTACTTTCTTCATCATCTTCGTTGCTCTATGCCAGAAACCCTCCAGCAGCATTTTTTGACCAAGAAACTCTTCTAAACTATAAGACAGAAATGCCAAGAGTATAAGGGGTTTTTTTTCCTCAGCTGGTGACTAATTCACAATGGGAAAGGGTGTTATTCCTGCATATAAATCCCTTGCAGAGAAGATTAGGACAGTTCTCAATGCACTGTACATGTTTAACAGGTTTGCAAAATTGGAACTCGTGGAACTAAAATCTAAAATAGTGTCGTGGGAAGATCCAAGCTACTGACAGAGGTTTCTAAGCCTTCTAGAGACTGCTGGTTATGGAGAGGGGGGAAGGATGCAGGTGGTAAAATATTGCAAGACTGTAAAAATATCCTGATCCTGAGTTTAGATTATAATTTGAGTTCATGATTTCCCTATGTTTGTATTTCTTGTCCTTGCATGAAAAAAAAAATGGGTTGGAATCGGCTAAAGTCTGCCAGCCAAAGCATTAATGCTTCCCTTTTTGTCTCCATGGTAGAACAGGTCTTGCTGGATTTCTACACTTGGTATCAGCTCAACCCGAGTAAACAGGCTTCAGCAACACTTCCACATTGACTGTGATCTAGGAAGACAGAGGATTTAATTGAACAAGTTGCCTTTTATTGTAAGATGGTTCAGCACAGCTACTTCTTTAACACCACAAAAACTTGTGGGAAATTGGATGACTGGGACTGGCCACCAAGCAGCAGAGGTTGGAGGTGAGCAGAGGAGCCTCATCTCTGCACAGAGTGCTGGGGCTTTCCAACATTTAACGCCTTGGTTTCCATACAGTCATTTGTTAAGTAAAAACCCGTCAAATGACAATAGAAACCAGACAGAAATCAGAGGAATCTTGAGAGGCACCCAGGAGGGAGTTTTCACTGCACCAAACAAAGCAAGCCCTGTTAAATCTGACTGCACTAAAACTTGTTGTGGGGACTGACTTTTTGAACTTGATACTCCTCAAACTACAGACCATGCTGCAGGGTACAGGTAACCGTTATGTCCTCTATCCATCTTCGGGTTTATTCATGAACACTTTGGCTGGCCTCCCGAGCCCATATTATTGAATGTATTTTCATTTGGTGTCATATTTAATCAGTCAGCATGTACACAACACATCCATCAAAAGGCCGGAACTTCTAGACAAAAAATGCAAACAAACAGCTTGCTAATAGGATCATAACTTCTCTTCAATTACCAAATGAAAACGTGGGAACATGGGAAATACTGAGCTGTCACTTAAAGTCTCTGCATAATTGTCATGCGGCAAGATGAAGATCTATCGCTCAGGGCTGAGACGAGTCACAGCAAGCTTAAGCAGCAGAGGAAGTGCTAAGCCAACTGCTTTGGGCTAGATCTCAGCCTGTCCTGGCGCTGGGGTTGCACTGCAGCCCATGATAGGAGGTCTGCTCATGGTAGGGACCTACTAACAGCTTACAATTAAGCAACAACTAAACCACTCTCATTTGTTTAGGTGTCTGTTACTCAAGACCCCTGTGAGGTGCAGTACAAGGGTCTGCACAGATTATGGGTGGAGCATGGCAGGATACGATTCTATGATTCAATAAAGAGACTAAGTTCTGACTTGCTGAAGGGGGAGCCTGTGGCACAAGAAAGAATTAAATCAGTACCCTACAACCAATAAACACCCTTTTGATGTTTGGGAGAGGCAGGATCACCTTGCCCAGGGAGGAAAGTCTAAGATAAGCACAGTGGGAAGTAAGCAGAGAAAATGCCTAAAGGTGTGCCCATCTGGGGTGTTAGCACTGTGGCAGATCTTCACACCGCCACATGGCCACCAGGCCATAAAGCAAAACTTATCTTACTCAATATTCACTCCTTCGTGTTTGAAAGGAAAGGTTTATTAACTTAATTTCTTTATTATGTCAGTGAAACCTACCGGAAAAATGTGCCACTGATGTCAGGGGTGGATGAAAATAATAGTTGACCTAGTGCTGAAGTGATTTTGGATACCAGACAGGTTTTTATTCCCAGGTTGGACACTTTTTTGGCTTATTGTTCTTCCTTCAGGTCAGTTTAGTTTAGCAGGCAACAAAGGAACTGTTTTCTGATTTATCACAGTATTTAGCACTGTCAGTTTAAGTTATTGTTGTACTGATTGTAAAAGAAGAAACCTCCAACTGTGGTCTAAGACACATAAAACACCATTTGCTCTTGTGATATCAGATGTTTTCTCGGCATGTGAACAAGGATCCAAGATGAAGATGTGAATCTGTATTCACATTTTCAAGAGGCAATATATTCATAGCCTAGAGAATTGCTCCTGGTTGCTTTCAGTCCCCATTATTCCAAACCAGAGTGATGTGGCACAGCTCACACAGAAATCACACTTTACATTGTCTGAGCGATGAGATGAAATACACAGTAATGACTGGATTCATCTTCCATCAAAACCCCCCACATTTTCAAACTTTCTTTCAGAGCTTCCAATTGTTTTCAGAGCTGCTCAAGAATTTGCACACACTGCACAGATCTCTAAAACAATGGCTACTGCCTAAGGTTCATAAACATTTAAAGAAGGGGTTGGTACAACACACTATCTCCTTCCAGCCTTTGTAACTTCTCAGTTTTCATAGTTTACACCCTGAAATTTGTGCAGTCATGTCTTTACTATTTTTGTCCAACCCCTTCATTCTGGCCGATGAGAACTAGATCTCTGTAATAGAGACAACTGCAATGCCTTCTGCAGCTACTGACAATTTACTCAAGACCTTCTCCCTGGCTCTTAAATCAGAAGGGTTTGTTCTTCCTCTGCTCTGAGACAGAAAGATTCACTTTAAAGCTCAGAATTCTTTAAAGAAGTGAAAAGAGTCTGAAAGAACTTGGCTATTTCCAGCCCCAAATCACTCAGGAAAACTTCATCTCGGCCAATCGATATATCTTAAACAAGGTGACTTGAAAGAAAAGAGGGTGAAAGGGAAGGTTTGAATTTAAGACCTGTTCTTTTTTCAGAGAACCAGTCTATATTTAGCTATCATGGTCAGGTCTCTTTGCTTGAGGCAACATCAGGATTTCTGTGCTTCTGAACTACTTTGATATATGTGTCTTCTCATTAATTAGTTTTACCTTCAAGCTCGATTTAAAAATGTGGGGATAAAGAGAAGCACCACCACCATTGGTGTAGAATTCATTTCGATTTCTATTTTGTGTTGAAAAATGTCTGGCAAATTCTGACTGAAAAACAAACTCTGCAAAAAAAAAAAAAAAGGAATTAAGCTTCAAGCGACTTTTAAAATGAAAAATTCTTTGGTCCAAAAGAATAGAAGTAATCTAGTTGCAATTTTAAAGCTCTTTCCTCTGACCACAAATCCATTCTCTGTAAGTCAACCGAGCAATAAAGTCAAAGCAATATTTAGTTACTGGGGAAATATGAGACCCTGCTCATAATGTTCCTCCCTGTCATTTTTGGGAGAGCCAAATGATTTCACACTTTTTTCCCCCTCCTTTCTTTAACCCAGGAATGACTGTTACACTTTCCTTCCAGTGTAACAGCAGGAAGAATCATTCATACTCCAGAACTGCAGAACAGCTGTTTCTCGTTTGAATTCTCTTTGGATTCTGCTACCCAAGGGCTGAACCACACCAGGCACACTGATAACTCTGTTGTGTTGATGTCCCAGTGTATTTAGAGATAATTCCATAATCTGATGGAGCAGAAATAGTCCAGTATGTTTATTCCCCTCAAATAAAGGAGCAGCAGAAATCTGTCTCTGCACTTCTTTGGACATGCCAAGATGGTTTGGGGGGCTTTTTGGTACCAAATTTTAACTCAAACTTTTGTGAACAGAAACTTGTATTTCGTACCCACAGCACAAGTAATTTAACAGCCCCCAGCTAGTGGATCAGGATCTCCTGGTAGCAGGAGTGGTCCTCATCAGCTGTACAAGAATTATTCTTGCTGTGTGGAGTTTGCATACTTAGCATTGAGAGGAGAAAGAAGGGAATTAAAAATACAAGCAAGATAAGATTGAGCACCATGATAGCTCTAAGATAAGATCAGCATCTCTGTAGAAAGTACACAAGCTACAGTGACACTGCTTAAATGAACAAAGCCTTAAACAGTTGTCTGCAACTGTTCTGTGATTAGAGATTATTCGGGTCTCCCGATACGTGAGAGTCAACTGGAACTCGTCCGCCCTGGGCAAGAGGCTGCAGCAGAACCTCTTGCTTGAACAGGCTGCTGTTTAACTGCAGGCAGAAAGAAGAGTATTCTAATCAGAATGGAAAGGACTGAAAATTGCACACCTATTATTTTTGTCTGTTTCTTTTATAAATACATAAGTAATGTCAACTTTAAACACAGCTATTGCTGTCATCACAACCGTCATGCGATGAGTAGCCCAAATGAGAAATGAATACAAAAAGCCAACAGCCATAAAGAATCTTGTTTTGACTACATAAGCCTGTTCAATACGAAACAACAAAGTGTCTGATTTAAGGGCTGGAGAACACGGAGTGTACTGGAAGGACCACCACAAACCACTTGGAAGGCACAGGAAGTCTGGCATGTAAGCTTGTTAGGTTTTGCATGGGGACATCCTCTGTGTCTCGTTTCACCAGGTAAAAATCAAAGCGAGGTGGAAATGTGACAAACTGGATCAATAGTGGCTGCATTGATAATGACAACATCATTAGGTGGAATCCTATCAGAGAAAAGGTTTGATCAGTACGAGCTGTGCTGCTTCCTATCACCTCTGAGGACAGGGGGGTGAGGTGAAGATGTCAGTGCTGTATTCAAACACCATCATTATCTTGGAACATCTGCCAGCACCAGTTCAGTGAAGCTGCTGTGCTTCAGTGTACCTGTGCAAAAATTAATATCACTGCTTTGAAAGCACAGGGTCAGGTACACTGCTCTGAAACTGCCATGAGGGGAAAAATACAATTGCTGCAGCAGAAACGATTCTGATTTATTTTGGTACAAGAGCAGACTCAGGGATGGAAAGTGTCATGCTATTGAGCAGAACGTTTCAAAATATTCTGCTACCTGGACAAGCTTTGCTGCATTGCAGACGCAGGAATCACTGTTGATTCTTGAGAAGGTATCAGAGGCTTTTCATGCCTCATGACAGAACTAAACAACTAGACGTTAATTAGGGCCTGGTAGGGAGAATGGTGCGTTATTTTAAATCATGGAAGAACATCAGAAACTGACATGGAAGGAAATGAAATGGAATCTGTCTCTCAGAATATAACCTGTAAAATATCTAATGAATCAACATGTCTTAACCTCTTGAATGTTTGTTTCATTCAGACTGACATTCCCAGGAAAGGAGATGTTCCTCACAAGAGAAGGGGAAACTGTGGAAGCTAGGCTCTCAGTAGTGCTTCTACTAACAACTGAGTTAGCTTTTTCCTGACCACCCATCTATTCTCCTTTTGATAATCACCTTGAGCAGAATCACGAGAAGGAGCCTGGATGCAGGTCAGAACTAAACCAATAGTTCTGTCTCACTAACAATATTTGGCTTTAGTGTCTGAGATGAAAGATGCTATACAAGAGCAAGTTATTACTGTTCTTATTTTTCCTCTCTCTTCCCCTTTGCTGCTGCTCTATGAAAAGCTGACAGCTGAAATAGTGACTCTTAATAAGAAAGAGCATATTCAGCTGTTTGGGAATGCAGAAAAAAAACTGTAGAAGAGAAAACATGTGGAGTTGTCATAGATTGCATAAAGCACACAGCACAGGGTGCAGGCTAAATCGCAGAGCTCTAATGCACAAAATTATAATTTCCCTAATTTAAGTGTAAATCAATCCATATCAGTGCTAAATCAGCGTTTTGGGAAATCTTCAGTTAATGTATTTTTGCAGTGAGCCTACATTAGTTTAGGAATTAAATTAACCCACATGGCACCAAAGGCAACAGTTGTCTTTGCAACTACCAACATTACACCAGGCTGCTTTCTTGATACTAACCAGCATTTGCAGGAAAGGAGAAAAAGAAGGACTAAGCTCACCAGGCACAAAAAATCAGGAAGATCAATACATAAAAGCATTGATGATGTTTCATTGAATCATAAAGTGCTTTAGGGACCTTAAAGTTCATCTAGATCCAACCTCCTGCTATGGGCAGGGACATAATTACAGGTACACGTACACACGCACAGACAGAGATGGATGGATATATGGCTGTATTTGTATAATCTACATAACTGAAAACAAGGAAAGATCCTGTAATTGACTGTAAAAACATCAAAGCAAAAGGATCTGATGGGGTGAGATGACTTCAGTATGTGCATAAGAGGAAGAGCGAATGTCCTCCCTGTACCTTCTCAGTGATTGACTTCAGAATGCCAATGTCATGAGAGAGAGGGGAGATTTTAGTAGGCTACTGAGCAGTTACCTCCTCTGGAAGGATGGCTTGTTTTGTTTATAAGGAAGAGATGAACCTATCTGTTTGTATTCCAGAAAGCAGCACAAGCCTATAATTCAAGGGCAGCTGAAAACGTATACCCCACTCACAGGGAAAATTGCTGTAAGCCAAGAATACAATGTCCTTGATACTACTTCCTCAGCAAGAGTTCCAGTGTTTTGGATACATAGTGGAACCATATGGCATATGTAGCTCATTTAAGACTTGAATCATGTATATAGCTGATTTACAAAGCCTGTTGCCCACAAATGGGAATGTCTAGATGACTGACTTCTGATTTCATCATTTATATACATTTGTGTGTGTTTCTCCAAGCTTATGGCAGAGCTCATTATACATCTTAGCAATGTGCTCACTTAACATTTCATATAAAAATTCCTATACAGTTTCTAACAGCCCTTTATCAAGGCTTTTTCCAGTGGGTGTATAATATCAGAGTCCAGTCCAGCTGAGCAGGGCAGTTCTTACTGACATCAAAGGGAAAGTTTAGACCTTTAGTTCCACACTGTTTCTACATGAAAAGATTTACAAGCCCCATATAAAAGAATTGACAGTAAATATATTTGGAACTAAAATTTGATCTAAGTCAGCAGACAGATCCCAGTGGGCATTGCCCCCCAGCTTCCATACAGTTATTAGGAAAAAATAATCTATGGTTAACAGCAGAGGACTAAGAGAGGACAAACTAGTAAATAACCTTTCTCCAGAGCAGATGACATGGTGTACTACTTCACTGTACCAGTCTTGTTGAAGGCAGCACTGCTGCACAGGCTTAGCTGATGTGTTGGCAGATGCCACATCCTGTGGGATGCATGGAAAGAGCTTTGCTGGAATGGCAACACCCGTGAGGAGCAGCCAGTAATGCCAAAGCAGAGAAAAATAAAAAGCACTTCTTTCTTTTGAAAAGAATGATAATTTAGAGAATTATAGGATGTGTTTGGCTGGAAGGGACCTTTAAAGGTCATCTAGTCCAACCCCCTGCAGTGAGCAGGGACATCTTTAACTACAGCAGGTTGCTCAGAGCCCCATCAGGCCTGACCTTGAATGCCTCCAGGCTATCATGGTATTATGATCACGAAACACGTTCTAAAAAGTAACTCCCCAAATCAGCAGTGCTGCCAGTTACAAACTTATCTGCAATAATCAGTCCAGTTCACCTTAGTGACCTCTGCAGCTGCTTTGCCTGGGGACCCTACATAGTTTGTATAACTTCCCGCCCAACTCTCCTGGCCTCCCTTATCATACAATTTTGTGATGGGTACGATGAAGGTGAGTGTCAGCTGAAGAGAGTCTTCTGAAGTGCACATTATGCTCTTGAAAACATAATTGGAACACTAACAAGCCCCAGTGACTGTATGCTTAATGAGAGCTCTGCAAGTCGGGAATGCACATGGGGCTCTCTCAGTAAGAGCAGCGCTTCAAAGACCACAGACCAACTTGGTTTATACCCTCATATAGCCCCACTTACTGTCACATGGTGCTTTTCTCTCAGCTTCACTTCTCTTTTGGGAGCTGGCTTCCACTCACACCAAGTGGCCACAGCAAAAAACAGAAAGGTAGTTTAGAAAAGTCTTCAGCAAGACACTGGAAATTTAGAATAAACCCTTCTGGGTCACTGGACAGCAATAGCAGGACACTACAGAACGATGAGCAGTGCCACTCCCAAACTTACAGTTTGAATTGTGACACCCTAAGAACAATGTGTCCTGGAGATTTTCCTTGTGCTAAAGCTCCCTTCTGAGGGAACCTTCCAAGACTGAATTTCATGAGATAGTACTTACGCTGCTAAAGTGTACAGACACAGCCCCATGACAGATGCTTTGAGTAATTAAATACATCTGACCCACTGGGGGCAAATGGAGTCAAATACATTTCCCAAGCTCATCAGAGAGGGAACAAACAAAATTTCATCAGACGGGCTGGAGAATGAAATAGAGACTGCTGTTGAGAGATGCTTCTCTTGTATCAGTGAATAGCTTCTCTTACTAACCTTTTCAGGTGCTATCAGTACCCTAAACAGTACACAGAAGCTGAGGTCATCACAAAATCAATGACTAAAATGCACTGTGGTTTAAAAATGACTTTAGAATAAAACTGCATACAGAAGGTTGCCAGCCTAATGCATTTATTAGCCTATAATCAAAATCAGGTTTAGTGATCATAAGATGAAGTGATAGAATTTCTCCTCTTTTAGTCCCTTGTGGGAACTGGTGTCAAACTATTATGCAAACCCCCTATACTGTAATGAAAGCGTGATGTTATGCTAAAACACAGCGATCAAGTCCAGGTTTAAAAAAATCTCAAGATACACAAATACTGGTGCACATAAGCCAGTGCAGAAGTCTTATTATAGTCTGAGCATCTTCTATAATACATTATGTCAACCTGCAGTATCTTATCGTGCTTGCGTGTGTGATCTGCCAAATATTGGTCTACGGCTATAAGAATTTATTCAAATCTTACATATAGAGGTGTGAGAAGTTCTCAGGAGGATTGCGTTGAATAGCAATTGCAATCTGAAATTTCCTTTGCTTGCAAGTTTCAGGTTCTTGTTGAGAAGAAGGTTCATGGCACGCCATAGACAGAGCTCTCCAATGCAAAAACAGAGCAACAAAACGTATTTACATTTCCAAAACATAGTGTGCACGTTCATCTTGACAACAAATGAAGTCAGAGAGCTGTGGCAAAAATCAATCTTTCAACAAGAAACTCATATGAAATATTCAACAGAGAATAGTTCTTTTATGTGCATATTGCCACTTTTTTATCTAAAAAAGCAGAGATCAGCAGTAAGGGAAGCAGAAATAGGAGGGTGATCTACTCCTGCTTTTATCTTTATTTATTAGCAGTTATTCCCCACAGAATCCAAGCATGGAGCTAACTGACGTGGGAGAGAGTAATGCTGGAGAAAGTCCACTGTGGCTCTCAAATGCCGGGAGATGACTAAGTGTCTCAGTCAAGCAGCAGCACTACAAAAGAGCTTCAGATGTGGTATGATAAAAACAAAATAGTACTTCCTTTTATACTTTTATATTTAAAGACTTTGAGCCAAAACTTTTACTAAAGCTGGAAACAGCAGCCCCTAAACATAAACAATCAGCTAGAGGAAAAGTACGTCTGGGTTATTGCCACCACATCCACCCGAACCTGTGTGTAGGGACAGTTATTAGCACCTGCCTAGTGTCTGTGGTAGACTAACTCTGGCCTTTCATGTATAACGTGGTCTCACTGCAGCATTTCACATAGTGCATCATCACAGGGATGACAGCTGTCCATATCCTCAACTTCAGACATCTTCTACAGATAATGACTTCCTAATCAATTCCGTGACAGTTTTTACTGTCTTCATTGGAAGAAGTCTACTGTAAACCAAGGTTGTAGACAAACAAAAGGCAAGAAACAGAAAAGATTTCTGTTCCTTGGCCCTTGTAGCATGATTTCATGGAACAAAAACCATATATACCAGTACTGTAGAGTTTGAGTCATTAATATTTTGGAACTAAAGTATCTTGTTGAGAAATCAATGCAGTAAAACTCAGACATCATGTACAGCAGACTAAAAAATATAGTAAACAATACGATAGACTTGAAATCAATGAAGTGTGAAAACATGACAGTAGAAGCCTAAATAGTAGAACTATTTAGGGAACAAGCTATCTACCTACAAAGCACTAACCATCATCAACTGTTCCTATTTGCTACATACTTAACACCAGTGAAATACTCCCTCCAATATAACTAATTTAAAATAAGACATCACACAACAAAGCGCACAACAGTGAATCCCCTAGGTAGATTTGAAGAAAAAATCTGCCAAGCACTCACACAATCTCCTAACTTATCCTGCGTGTAAGAAAAAAGACTGGAACTGAGGATAAGAAGGATTGAGAAGCAAAACACTAAGGATATCCTACATCATAGGATTCATAAACCATTTTGAACTGCAGTTAAATCAGTGTTGACTGTTGAGAACAAAGACAACCTTTTCTTTGGCAAAGAGTCCAAAGAAATTGAAGTAATGCTCCACTGTACTGAAAGTATGGCTGAGTCTGGCACTTAGGATGGGAATAGTGGTTCTACCTTTATTCTCAGTGTGAGTAGGCTCAGTTTTGGCTGCCAGTGTGTTTCAGTTTATCACCTCATCGATACCTGCTTGACTTAAAGGAAACTCTCATTCTACACAACAGGAATAGGCTTGGCTTTTTATTTTGCATTTAATTTTCTGTAATTTTCTTTGAGAATGTCTTTGACATAACTACAATCTAATTCAATTTCAATTTTACCAAAGTGGTTGGAATAAATGCTGTTCTTATGAGAGATCAGAACAGACAGTTGCTGTACATTTCCAAATAGACCAAACCCTTGTAACATCTACCAGAATGTTTGCTTTGATAAAGTAAATAAATAAAAAAACATGCCAACAGATATTTATGGGCTGTTCCACTGGTTCAGTCATCCTTGGGAGCCTGTTTCTTGTACTGTTTTAAACATTAATATTTTGTGGTTTCATTTTTCTTGTCTTTTGTGCAATTGGAGCCATTACTGTGAGCACCTGAATCTCACAGCTGCAGAACCTGCCTCACGGAAAGGAGAGCCACATTGAGTACCTTTTCTCTTATTTTAATGTATGCCTCATGGAAAAGACATAGTTGAAGCTAAGAGTTTAATATGCAGGGAACAAACTTTTTATTTGAAGGTTGCATTGGGATTTTTATTGTATAGTGAATTTGACCTGGAGCTTGGGCCAATGTAAATACTGAAAGCAGAGGTAATTTGGACTCAGCAATGACTTATTTCACTTCACTCTGTATTGAAACATCTACTTAGGTGCCTTGTGTGCTAATTGAAATGTTAGATGTTGGTGGCTGCCAGGTACATTTGCAGCACTGGATGTGGATGTACTCATCAGGTAATATTTCCTAAGGACAGCAAACCCAGATTAATTTTGTTTAATGTTTAATAATATTGTGAGATACATGGGTACTGTTTCCAGATTAGTGGGTTTGGGCATTAAGTAGACAGGGTCTCTGAAAAAAAAAGTATGTGCTATTTAATTTCATCAGAATTTCATCACAAGTTGAATTCTCCACAAGTTGCTGGAGAACTTAGGCTCTTCTATGAGGAAATAAGTGCTTCAAATGTCAAAGCACCACCTATGTTACCTTGAAGACAATAGACTTCTCACTTTGGTTCCATCTTTTTAAATCTAAACTACTTTTGCATGAATCTGCAAGCTTGGATACCATTTCCACTGCTATTTCCAGACTGGTGGCCATACTGCTGACCATACTTTGCTGAGAAGCAAAGTGCTTATATATAAAGGAAGGCTTCAGTAACCTGCTGCTACCCATCTCTCATGATTCTATCGCCCGGCAGCCTCATTGTTCTGCCCTCAGCAAGAACTTGAGAAAGTTGAACACTCTAGCATCAGCCATATCACAAGGTGAAAAATGGTAATTCAGACTACAAGGAGATGTGCAGCTTGCTTTTCTAAAAGCTATTGTAACTGTCCTGGGTCTCTTTCTATAGCCCACAGGTGTAACTCTCCTGAAAACAGTAGAGCTATTCTTCAGAACAGTGATACCTCTTTGAAAAGGGTCACACGATCTGAACCCTTAAGGGTACTGGTAATGCTCAGCATAGCCTGACAGCGGTTTTGATCTGTAATTGCAGCTGAAATGAATGTGAGCTGTTTGCTGCCTCCAGATGCCTTTTAAAGTCTAAATGAGAAAGCAAATTCAAATGAGGTAACTGCCATCTTCCTGAGAAAGGAAGAACTGGATGTGTCTGGTCAAGAGGGAGAATGAAAGCAGGGAAGAAAACATATCTCACAGTGATTTAAAGAAAAACACATACACCAAACAAGATGCAAATCACTCACAAGACAAGCATAAAATCAGCTAATTATGGTTTCACACTGGTACTATCTTTTAACAATTATGTATCATACAGGCAGTGCAATAGTCCTCCACATGGGAGATGAAGGAATTATGAGCAACACAAGTCCATTTACCAGGTATTTGCATTTTAGACCTAGCAACCAAATCTTTTACTGTTCACCTATGGGTATGTATACTAGGAGCAGCTATGGCAATGCCAAGGACATAAAATAATCACTAGTGACAGCAATCACGTGGTGGATTTAGTAGACTATTTCTCTAGTGAGAGCAATCACGTGGTGGGTGTAGTAGACTATTTCTTACTCTCTTACTGACAAATACTGCATAAAGTATCAGTACATATTGATCTGAACTCTATGTTGCCACAGGATTTACTAAAGTGATGGATCTCAGCAAATAATGGACAGAATCAACATAGAAACTTGGCCTTTTATATGCTTTAAACCCTCCTGACTGCTAGAATAGAGAGTAAGTTTGGACTTAATTCTTGTAACTGAAAGTTATAAAAATTCTTCACAGTAGCAGAGGCATTTCAGAAAGGAAACTGTCTCCTTGTTTGCAGGTTTGCTTGGAGAAACTAGGGAAAGATTAATTATTAGTGGTAACCCTTCCCCCAGGTTTCAGTACGAATATGGGAGCAAAGAAGAAGGAATAATTGAGACTATAACTCTTCCTTGAGGCTTTCGCACAGCACTTCAGACAGACAAAAAGAACCATCCTAAATATCATGAACAAAATGCCTCTAAGAGTTTCTTTCGCTCTTGTTACAGATCACATAGTTTTGTAACGATGGACATTTAATACTTGGGACAAAACCTCTTTCAGTACTTTTCCTCCCTTTGATGAACTGCTCCGTTTTTTCACTACACAGGCATATGGTGTCAAGGAACTGGAAAGGAAGCTTTGTCTTTTCTTCTTTAGCTTCTAGGTAGAAACTAGACAGAAGCCTGACATGAAGCTGTGTTAAAGCATTGATCTATTCCTGGCATATTAAATTCCTTCAGCTTTTCTTGACTACCATTTTGCCTAGGATTAAAAGAATTGTTCTTCTTAGGTCACTGTATCTGTAGTGCAAGGGAGAACGAGATGCTGAATTCCCATTATGATTAATTCACTGCTAGTTACCTTATTATTCAACAATATTGTTTCCCTGCAGCTTCAGAACACTTTGTCTACAGCAGTCACCTGGTCCTTAACATCTGTAATTTGCCAGAAAAGCACATACAGGCTATGGACTAAAACTTCACAGCTCCTTAGACATGTTTTACAACCAATGCAAAGCACTATGTCCTCTTTCTCCACTCTTCTAGATAGATCAAATCTGTATTAAGAAAACAGGACTGTTGGGAGTCCCAAGTGCTCAGAAAAGGCAGAAGCAACATGATCCATTTCAGAAACAGATAGAAAAAGGTTAGAGCTGCTCTATAGACCACTGGAGAAATACCATCCAGAGTACTGTGTTCCTTCTTATGCACCAATGCTCCATAAAGACCAAATCAGACTGGGACAATTTAATGAATAGATCATTAGTAGCTTGTTATTGCATAAAACATTCATGGGGGCATCACAGTTTAAAACTTCTCATTAACCAGAAAAAATTTCAACTAATGAGAAAGATTCCCAGATTGTATGTGATGGAAATCTGCAGTGCTGGAATCAGCAGTCACTCTGACGTCTGAATTAGGAGAGCAATGCAGTGTGTTTTAATGCAGCTTCACAGTCTTTGGTAGTTACATCTACAGCTGTCTGTACATTATTTTATCAATTATTAACATGAAAAATCAACAAATCTCTTTGACTGCGATTTCTAGGCTTTTATTTCAAATGGCCTGACTGATATCTTGGCATTTTTTTGCCTCAGGGCTCATAAAACCTCTCAGCTTTTTCATCATCAGCCTCTCAGTAACTATAAATCTCTTAGCTCTGTACACTAAGCCGAGGGTACACTACTCAGATTTAAGAATGTTTTAGGGAATATTTAGGGACTATTTTTTTTGATTCTAGCCTGACTTCAGTTTCATCAACTTCATTGCTGAACTCACTGTTTATCTCTTGGGTAATTAGATTACAACTTGGGAGCAATATTTTATTCAGAACACAAGATCTGCAAAATACAGCTTTATTTCACATGGGTAAAGCAGACACAGATGGTCTGCTTTCTTTTCTGTGTCAGGCTCTACAATGCAACAAACATGTATGACAGGCAAACGTGAGGACTTGTATGTAGTCATTACCTCATGTTTGAGCAACATGGGAACATTTAAAATCAAGTGGTGTCAGTATTGACTGGCAACTGCAGAGCAACTTGAGACAACAAGTTAGTTAGATGCAGTCCAAAGAAAAATAGAGCAACAATTTCAGAAGGAACTTCTTCACAGTTAGGGTAACGTAGCACCGCAACAGGCTGCCCAGGGGGGTTGCAGAGTCTCCTCTGGAGACGTTCAAGACCCACTTGGATATGTTCCTGTATGACTTGATCTAGGTGATCCTGCTGTGGCAGGGGGATTGGACTGGATGATCTTTCGAGGTCCCTTCCAATTCCTAATGATTCTATGATTGCTTTACCATTCCCAGACAGCTTGGAAAATACCGAGTCCGATGTGTGTGCCCTCAGCAAATGTTAGAAAAGCACCTTGCCTGGTTGCGTTGTGGTAGCAATGTAGAAGCAGCACCAGGAATAGAAACCATTATCTAAGCACATTGTTGTTATGAAAAAGAATTTCTCTGGAAGCACTGGGCCTGGGGATTATATTATTCAAAAGGTTGTTTGGATTTACTCAACTCAATGAATTTTTTTTGAAAACTTTGTTCTCAATATACCGGCTCCAGGTACAGTGTCCATAGCACAAGCACTCTACTTTTCACAGGACTATAGAGAAGCCTCAGTTACACAGCAAGGAGAGTATTTTGTTTGATTTTCCTCCAGTACATGTGTCACTACTTCAAATGCTCACGGCTCTGGATTCTGCATGTCAGACAGTGCCTTTATCATTCAATGCTCACCTTACTTTTATTGCATCCTCATTCTTACCTGTTTTCTCACTGATTCTTGCTCTTGGAACAATTTCCTTCACAGTCTATTTAATCACCCCCAATTTAACACTTCATTGACCTTTATGCAAAGTCAGAAGCACATTACTTTTGAAAAAGAGACAGAATGGCTAGACTAATTTACTGCACCTTTCTCTAAATTACATTTGGATCAGAGCTTCAACATACTGCAACAGTTACAGCTTAGTGGAGTGATTCTGGTTTACACCACCTGTAACGTGTCTGTTCTTACATCACTTTCATTGTAAGTAGGGTTTTTTTTTCCAAGATAACATCTCTACAAAACCAGACAGAAAAATGCTTCTTCTCTTTTCATTGTTTTTATCCACTTCAGTGTATTTAGCAGGGAATATGCTACTCTTGTTTGCACGTGCCAACCATTTTCACTTCCTACCTTTGATGTCTTGTACCAAGGGTTATAGAAAAGCTTAATGCACACTAACTGCTACTGCCATAACTTGCTAGTAAACACAAAACACCACAATATTTTTATCTCAGGAGAAGATAGTGATCTCTTTGGTGAAAGAGACCTTACATCCAAGGCAATTTTGCAGTTAAGTCTCTGGGTGTTAGATTTGGGGAGAGTGTTGGACAATCATCATTCAGCGTAGACACACACTTCAACAGGTATCCATTTAAAGTTTTAAGGAGACAAAAGAGAGGGGCGAAAAGGATCATCCCTTAACAACTGCAACTCATAGGCATACTAGATCTTAAAATCCCTGCTGTACATTTTAAAAATGGATCAGTAAGACCCCCAAGGCGTTGCACAGGCTATCCAGCACGCTTTCTCTGGAAGCGACACATCAGAGCAGAATGCCCATCCTGACAGGGTAATGATTTCATGTGATTTAACCTTCACCTTTAAATATCTGAACAAAATACACAGGCATTTAATTGGCATAAGAGCATGCTATACATTTGTTATTGATTAACACTTGTGAAAGGTCAATGAGTATTTTAAGCACTTTGCAAATACAGTGGGTATTCTAATTACCCTGAAGGACTTGTAATTGTTTTGTTAAATGTCAATTAAATGCAAAACCATTTCTTGCCAATCTGACACTGTGTGTTACAAAGTGTACAACAGTTATGTTTTATTGTTCACGTACTTTTCAGACAATTGCCTGGCAAAAAGATTGACCTCTCAGCTAACACTACAATAAACCCGGTTAGATTATGGTTTGGGTCACAACAAATAAACAACAGTCAATCAAACCTGTACTTCACATGAGACCTCATGGGAGAGAAAGGACATATTCGTAGTGTGGAAGCTTTTAAACAATGGCTTGAAACAATTAATTTAAAGACAACGCTACTTGTTCTCACAAGCCATTAGATGGCCCTCTCTTAGCCTCCCTGGTACATTCTGAGGGTTCCTTTTTCAGCAATCTCCTTTGATGCACACCGGCACCACTGGGTTACCTGTTGCCACCAAACCAGCTGAATTGTAAAAGCTGGACTGGAATTCCAGAGTGAAATGGGTTAGTATAAGGGGCTCATGGCTAAAGATGCCACAGCATGTTTCCACCTTCCATCAAAATTTTCTGTGAGCCTCCTACAGCCTTCTCTAACTCGCACACATCGGTGTGCTTCTAAGCATTTTGCTTACCACACATTTTGGAAGGAGCAGTGTAAAGTCCCTTTTGCAAACTCTACACTTTTTGGAGACACCTTCTGAGGCAGAGTTTTTTTCAGGGTTGATTATGATCAAAATATCAAGGTAGAAAAATCTAGTCTGTAGCCATTGAGAATTTTGTGTCTTTAAAACAATAAATGCCCTAGGCTTCTATACATTCACTTGAGATGAAGCTCTAGATTTTCATTCACTTTCCCATGCTTTTTCAAACACAAAGACACTGCAGTTAACAGCTTGCATGGTGCAGAAGTAGCTTTTATCATATACCACAACAACAATTGAAAAATGCATGGGTATATAGTATAGGTTCAGTGTTCAGATAGTCTCTCCAGCACAAGCCTGGATTTCAGAGCACAAAGGCATCAATACAGTCTGTTTTTCTCTAAGGAATGTGAGGATAAGAACCAAAAGTAATAACTGCCAGGTGCAGTTGAATGGTCAAGTTGAGCAGTATCAGCATCGCTTTCTGCCTCTACACTGGTGTCCACCTTCAAGGCCTTGATGTGACAAACTACAGACATTGGTAGATCAGAACAAGTTTAAACCTAGAAGGCAAAGGAACTCAGACGATGACACTCTTTATTGATTAGCTGCTAATTGTCAGCTCCTTGAGACCTGACTGTAAACTTACCCACTTAAAGGTCAAGCACAATTTCCTTCCAAACAGCATTAGCAATAGAAACAGTTACGAAGTTGGGGCAGTTTGCAGGATATTGTTTCATTATAATTCCCTTGGGATCAGAAATGTCAATGGCAGAAGGGAAGCACCGGCATGCTAACAAGAGCTGTGAACAGTGTGCCAGGGGGTATCTGTTATAATATACTGGTGCTACGTTCAGCTTTTCTCCAAGGGGCTGTGCTGATCAGTGTCACTTGACAGTCATCAGTCTCACAATTTACACTGGAATCAACTGTCCTTCTGCTCTGGATTGCCACTGAGCTGGCCTTTAAGTCTTGAAATTTTATTAATCTTAGATAAGATGATAAAACTCAACCTGTATCCTTACCTGAGGGCTACTTTACAAAAGAAACTTAGGTACTGTTTATTTGTTGGAGATTTTTAATGTATAGGCTTTATAAATGTCTAAATATTTCTTGTATCTCCTCTGTCCCATATAGTGTTATAAATGACAAAAAACACCCCCACTCGATATATTTAGTCTTTGAAGGTTATCTAGTCTAGAAATCCTCAGATCTCCTTGACTCCACTTCTCTTTGACACAGCAAGATCGAGCTTTCATTTCTTCTCATTTTCCAAATTTCTCCTTGTAGCTGCATTTCTGCTGCTACTTTTGTTTGCACCGCACACACTCTTCCTGCTCTGCCTTGTTCCCTCCCTCCAGCCTTGACCCTTTGAATCCGCAGCACTTTTCAGAGAGGCCCTTAAGTGATGTCTTTTGAAGTCAGTCTCAGAGATCAATTTGGGGAGGTACTTAGCATTTCTTTGCATACCTTATTCTGCTTCTGAACTGTCAAAAGCTTCTGAACATGTCTCCCAGGTAAGTCCTCACAGATTACTTCAGCAGGCGCTGGTTAAATGGGAGCAATCCTGGGTTAACCAGGTAGCAGCTACATGTTCAACCTCCAAAACCAGGTTTCTCATCTTAAACTTCTTAAGCTCTAGCCAATCTGAGCATTCAAAATGCTATAAGCCAGGTTTCCATCTACAAGACTTTAAAATTTTTGTGGTGCTGAACAGCGTTATTTTAGTTTCTGGGCAGCAATTATGATTTTATATTTTACATTACAGGTTGCGCACAAACATCCTTAAACGCAAGAAAGATAATTAGAGATACAGCTGGAGAAAAAGAAAGTCAAGGCTTTCATGTAATTACTTGACCTAAAGGGAAAATTTGGTAACATTACTCATTATTTCCCCTTCCTCTCTTCCACCCACTCCCTTCCCTATTTCACGAGATAAATAACCTCCCATGGCAGATGGCCTTTGTGGACTTGTGCTTCTGCTGCCTTCAAGAATATGAAGATCCAACACATGGGCATCCTTACAGTGAAACATCCAGTTAACTATGCAGTAAATTTGGAGTTAGAGCTGCAGAGTTAGGCTCTGTTTGGAATAGCTTCTTTGTGCAGTGAAATAATTAAGCAAAATGAAATGTGCCTTCACACCTCACATCCCTCTTCTCATACCCCTAAATCAAAGCATTGCACACTTATTCTCATTTCCTCTGTGCTATAAAGAATTCCCCTGGTTTTGCTCATATTGGATAGAATAATAGATGTGTTCTATTCCCTAGGTAATGACAGAAATCCTGTCCTCATGGAAATGTGGATATTCAAAAGTCCATATCCTCCTGCCCAAAACACAACAAAACTGCACGAACTTATTCATAAACACAGAAAATTGATAGCTCAGCCCCCTTTTAATATATTTCCAATAGATGTTGACATGAAATGTGTTTATTCTTTCAACTTAACAGTTTGTGCAACAGACCTGCTCATCACAACACCCTGGCAGTCTGCATCTAATAACCTGATACCGGTTGATTAAGTTAGTGGAAAGAATTGCTATTACATTTTAGCGGGCAGGGTTAAAGCAATGTGCATGTTATTTTCCACATCAGGCTCATATCTGAGTTACCCAAGTGTTGCTGAAAGCTAAATTAATGCTTTCTGCAATGGCTGATGGGTCTACGTCATGCCTGCACGCATGTTTCTTTTCACTTGTGTATTTCCACCATGGCAGGCTTCAATCTTAATAATATTTCAGCTCAAATCTATGAGTAAGGGCTTGTTTTTAGCACTGGTAAAGTGTTAACAAAGATTGATGCTCAGCACTGCTCATCCATTCAGAAGTGCTTCTCTGCTATGATTGGTTTCTGACCAAAATTAAGACTGAAAGAGTAATCTCCCAGTCTTTCAAGCGCTGTGTTGGCTAGTCACAGGCAATAAACCCCATAAGCCATCAGAAAATACAGATTTTCTTCTCTTGGTCTCAGGTTCTCCAGATTTCAGTACAGGAACAGAACAATACTAATTACTGTAATTGCCATCATATTGTGTATAACAACTGCACACTGCACCCCAGGACTATGAAATAGTAAAACCACCTTGGGGAGCTGGAGTGCAGTTGAGGGAAATGCATGAAGATCAGGTACAAAATCACCTGTTAGTATAGCCCCCAGGTTTGATAAAAGGTGAAATACGCTTTGGCTCTGCCCCAGTGGTTTAAACAGTGGCAACTACGGTGTGAAAAGAAATGGGAGGTATTGCTCTCTCAAAATAATTTACTTGTTTTTCTGGTATCGCTGCTTCCAGATCTAAAATTTCTCCAAAGTATTGAAACTCAGCCAGAAAGTGCGTTGGTAAGCATCTACGTGTGCATCTCATCGCTTGATTTGCTCATGAGCTGGGTTTTTTTTTTTTTGAGGATTCTATTATATGTCTGAAAGTATTTGGAGTTTGTACTGAGGCTAATTGACCTTGCACTGAGGTTATTGAACATCGTGAATCATGTTGGGTTTTGTTTACTTGGAATTATGTATTTATTTTGTAAGTATCTGAGGCTGTACACTGAATCACATATTAGATATTATTTTTAAAAGCTCCCTTGATTCTACTATCTTCTATCCCTGTTCTTTACACGGAAGATAATGAAAACAAACTCTAGCCATCTACCCCCTTATTTTATCATTCAGTTGTGTTACCTTACCTGTCAAAACTGTTCCTTCAAAGTGTTTTTTCTCCACTCCAACAAGAAGAAATAAGCTACATATACAGCCAAAGCCTCAGAGACTAGTTTCATTCCACTAGAAACTGCACCAACACAATGGAAAGACACAGTGCTTTGATACCAGTGGGAATTCATAGAAACAGCGAGGTGATCCTACAGGCTCGACCAGCATGCTACCTTCTGCCTGTCATCTTAATCAGGTTGTACCTGGCTCTACACACTCTGGTAGAACTCTCATTCACTAGAGCCAAAATTCAGCCAAATAGTGATTTGTGAGCGTCTGATGTAGTGGAAAGCCTCAGGTATTTCAGATGAGATTATCTATATGTGCTTAAATGCAAGTCCATTCTTACTGCCTGAATGGGACAGAGGGGTTTTGTTTAAAACCCACAGCAGCTTCTCATTGACACTGATGGGGCTCACCAGGAGCAGATAGGACATGACAGGAATGCTTCTGTTAAGCAGACTTCTGGCAGCATTTGATTGTTAGAGATAGATGAATATGGAAAGGTAGGGACACTCTGCCTGGAGGAAAGTGCATTTTCCAGTGCTAGGCACTCAGGAATTATCCCATTGTAATAAAGATTTTACAACTGCCCCATCAAAAAATGGGTTTTTATGAAGGTTTTAATACACTAATACCAGGACGTCAACCTGCAAGGCATGAAAAGTTTAAGCATGCAATTACAGGGTTTTTTTAAGCCCAACTAGCCTTCCTCAACACTCAAGTATTTACAGAAAAAAAAAGAGAAATGCACTTTATTGACTCCAATCTCCTGGCCAAGGTCAGGGAGGAGATAAAAAACCATAAACAGAAAACTTTCTGGAAAATAGCCTGAAACTCTCTGCTTACATTGCACTTACCCTCAGGAGGAATTGGATTTCTACAACTAACAGAGGCCTCACAGAAGAGTTGTTGCTCCTTTTACTACTTGAATATACGCTACAACCCCCACAGCCAGAGTCTATTCCATCAGCTGCCTACACACTATCAAAAAGCAGCTTGTTCATACAATGTTATTATTAGCTACCATCTATCAGAAGATCAATGAAGACTCACCAAGTCCACTTCACTCTACTGCTCAAATGAAAGTTCTTAATAATGCATGACTACCTTCTTAAGAATCATAGAATGATGATGGCTGGAAAGGATCACCAGGTTCATCAAGTCCAGCCCTCAACCCAACATTGCCCTAACCCCTAGGCCATGGTCTCAGGTGCTCTATCTACTCATTTTTTAACTACCTCCAGCAATGGTGACTCCACCACTCCCCTGGGCAGCCTGTTCCAGTGCTCAGCCACTCTCTCAGGAAAGAATTTCTTCCTAAGATCCAATCTAATCCTCCCCTGAGGCATCTTGAGGCCATTTTGCCTCATTAGTAATTTGGGAGAAGAGACCAGCACCAACCTCACTACAACCTCCTTTTAAGCAGCTGTAGAGAGCAATAGTGTCTCCTCTCAGTCTCTTCTTCTTCAGATTAAATGGCCCCAGCTTCCTCTGTTACTCCTCATAGAGCCCGTTTGCCAGACCTCTCCCCAGCCTCACTGCCCTTCTCTGGCTCCGCTCCAGCCCCTCACTGTCATTCTGATACTGTGGCGCCCAAAACTGGACCCAGTATTCAAGGTGTGGTTGCACAAGTGCAGAGTACAGGGGCACCATCACCTCCCTACTCATAGTGGTTACACCACTCTTGATCCAGGCCTTGTCCTTCTTTGCTGCCAGGGCACTTTGCTGGCTTCTGTTCAGACAGCTGTCAACCAACAGCCCCAGGTCCTTTTGTGCCTGTCAGCTCTCCAGCCACTCTTCCCCAAGCTATAGAGCTGCTAAGGGTTGTTGTGACCAAAGTGCTTGACCCAGCACTTGGCCTTGCTACACCTCCTCCCATTGGCCTCAGCCCGTCCCTCCAGAATGTCCAAATCCCTCTGCCTCCATACGCTCAACCAGATCAACAGTCCCCCTTAATTTCATGTCATCTGCAAATCTACTGGGGTGCATGCGATCCCTTCATTCAGGTCACTGCTAAAGATGTTAAACAAGACTGCTCCCAAAACAGCCCTGAGGGACACTGCCTGTGACCGGTCACCAACTGGATTTAACCCCATTCACCACAACTCTCTGGGCTCAGCCATCCAGCCAGTTCTTCACCCAGCAAAGAATCCACCTGCCTGAGCTGTGAGCTGCCAGCTTCTCCTGCAGAATGCTGTGGGAAATGGTGCCTAATGCCTGACTGAAGTCCAGCTAGACAACATCCACCACTTTTCCCTTATCCAGTAGGCGGGTCAACTAAGCATAGAAGGAGATCAGGTTGGTAACCCTTCTTGTTTAACACAAAGCCATTCAACTAGAATAAAAATACAGATTTTAGCTCTTTTTTTTTGAACCAGGGATCTGAAAAAAAGAAAAGGGAAGCTGATTTGAAAATGAAAGAATAACCAGGAGTCAAGAGAATTTAACATTTTCCCCAGGTCTGCTGCTGAAGACCGCCTTATGGCTTTGAACAGATCATTTCAGTTTGGTGGCTTCATCTGCAGAATGTGCTAGTATTCAAGGAACATGATCAGCAGAAACCTCTTGGGGTATGCATTTGGGGATACACCCCAAAATACAACACCCTCAGACACTGCCCATCCCAAACACTGCTCTACAGCATCATGACTCCCAGCCTGCTCATCCTTTTGCAAGAGTTTTAGGTATCTCAGTCACTGATCACAGCAGGGCAGTTTTCTAGCATCTGTTGGCTGTCACCACAATCAAGTGACTTCTGAGGAATTCTAAGACCTTTAAATGTGCAGTTTCCACCAATACTCTGCATTTTGTCCTGCCCCTGGGTTACACCTTCTATCAAGACAGCAGTGAAGAAGAGGCAGGGACACTGATGGCCAAATCCCTAAACCAATATCGTTCAAATTCTGGCCCCACACTGCTCTGATGGACTATTTATTAAGCAGATGGAACGTACAGTTAGACTTTTAATTGCTGGAACACATCCGGTTTATGGTAATTTAATTTCGATTTGGACCATGATTTTTTAATTGGATACTTTTTAAATTAATTATTCTGTTATAAGCTGCTCACTAGTAAATATTTTAGAACTGCTTTCATTTTAAACATTGCACTTATTGAGCTCTTAATTAATCTTTTTTTTTGCTTGATACACATCTGTTTTAATGCCCTTAATGAGAAGTAGTAAATAACATCATTAATTTTCTCCTTATTCAGATTTATTAGCTTTAGTTATTTTCCAGCAGCCAAGTGCATGGTCAGGAATTGTTATCTTAAATCACCGACAACTGAACACAGCAGACTCAAAACTCACATAACACAGTTTGCAAGGTGAGAAACCAAAATGACAGCAACAAACTGTGAATGAGGCATAGAGCTTTTTCAGCTTCAAGACAAAGGTTTTCTGCAGTTTTCTTTTAATTTTTATTTTAAATTGTTAATTTGTTTTAATTTTTATTTGATTTTTTAACTTTTCTAATTTTTGTTAATTCTTTTCTTTTAATTTACCTTATTTGGGGGTTTTTGTGGTGCTTTGCATAAAATATTAACTTCAACTTCAGCAATCAGAGACAAAACTGATGTTTAAATTATTGATCTCCCCGAACCAGAACCCTGTGTCTAAGTTCATGATCTTGAGAAAGTCTGGTTCCAAACCCAAATCACAGACCTGTTAGGAATTTAGCTTGAGTCACCGCATCACTGTTTTATGATATTTTCTATTAAAAATAAATAACAAATAAAACAAATGGAAGCCCCAAACCAAATGACTACTAAATAAGGAAAAGAATTAGTAGGTTAAGACTCCAACAGCAATGGCTTCTCTTCTCTCCCCATGTCTCTGCTGCACAATTTGTGGGATTCACACAATTTGTGGGATTTAAGCTACCTGCTTAGACAGCTCTTCTCAGACATTCCCTATGACAGCCTGGACTTCTCAGTCCAACTGCAGATCTATGAGCTACATTTGCCTTGTTTCTAAATCCTTTCCTTGTTGATGACTACAACCTTGAAACAGAATCAGGGAGATCTCTACCTGAATAAACAAGAGAACTTCTGTAAATCTTTTGAACAAGCTGATGGCAGAGAATACCATCAGATCTTGGTTCCCATATATTTCATTGGTGTGCAAGACATTTTTTTTTAAAGCAAAGAACGAACAGGTAGTTCTGTAATTCTTATTGACTGATGAGTCTACTACCGCGTGGAAAAAACACTGTCACTTTAGAAAATAACTGAGCACTCCTGCAGCAATATTTATTTGTTCTTTGAATTGTCTTTCTGATTTATATTGTTATTTTCCTCTGGTCCGTGGCTTTTCTTACATAGAGTGGGGGGGGGAAAAACCATTTTCCCGATTCAAATACAAGCATTACTTTATCAGGAAGAGACATCTAGAAATGCACGTCTGCAGACCATGGGCACTCTATGCCATTTTCTCTTATGCAAGCAACATAAATTATTTAAGCTCTAATAACATTAAGATTTCATGATGCTTGTGTAAGATGAAAAACTGAAGACTTTTAGATACTAAATGCTTTATTACAATCTGTAATCTTGTAGGGATGACTGATTTATTTAATGTGCAAATCTAGAGCGTGTGGAAATACAGAGACAATATATTTAGGGCTATATTCTGTCAACTGCTGAGCAGTGGCTTTGGTCTTGATAAAGCCTTATCTTTAAGCATGTGAGTAGCTGCACTGATTTTAATGGGACTTTTAACATGCTTTTAAATGCCTTGACAAATAAGGATCTCAGTTTTCTCTACCTTGCAAAACCAAGCTAAATAGCAGGTTTATTAATACTTAATACCCATCTCCTAGATACACATCACAATGACAAGTGTGGATTACAGCAAAGCTATTAAGAAACAAGCCTAAATCTCTAAGCTTCATTCAGAAGATAAACAGCAAGGTTGCAACGGGCAATATTCCCTGCTGAATGGCTTCTCTCATAAGGCAGTAACTACTTCTTCCAGCCTTTACCATTCATGACTCAAAAGGATGAGGCCACCAGTCACAGGGTGCTGTTTGGCAAGGGAAGTGCTGTGCTGAGCAGATGCCTTAGCTGAACAGCAAGGGTTTTATTCTGGAAAGTAAACAGTATAATACTACACATGGGGATTTATTACATTTATTGTATATGTTGCATTGTAATAATATAACCTTTCATTATATGGAACTTCAGAAAGGGTAAATGCACCTATCAGACTGAAATCTCTTGCAGAAAGCAGTTTTAAATGTTCATTCAGAACACTGCTACATTAGACAGCATTAGGTTGATGGTTGGACTTAATGATCTCGTAGGTCTCTTCCAACCTTAATGATTCTATGATTCAAAAGAGGGTTGGTTTGTTTACCCAATTCTGAGAATAGCTGAGCGTTTTCAAAGGGAAGCATTTGCTTTTCGCAAGGTTTCCAAACTTTTTTTATTAATATAGTGTAAGTTTCTAGGTTGGTCAGTTAAGGTAACCTGCTTTGATAGGCACTGCACCAAGGCCCTGGGCAGTCCAGTTCAGTGTTTGATCACCCATTCTATGAGGAAAGGCTTCCTAATATCCAACTTAA
>VZRI01003324.1:108452-140504 GCA_013397515.1 Upupa epops
CAAGAGGAGGCCTCACCAGTGCCCAGGAGAGGTGGAGAATTATGTCCCTAGTCCTGCTGGCCACACTACTGCTGATACAAGCCAGGATGCCATTGGCCTTTCATGCCACCTGGGCACACTGCTGGCTCCTGCTCAACTAGCTGTCCACCAGTACAGCCAGGTCCCTCTGCAAGGCTGCTTTTCAACCACAGAGCCAGAGAGCTGTTCTATTGTGAACTGTTAACAAGCTTCTCACCATTTTCAATAAATGAACAAAAATGTGGCTAAAAATTCACAAAAATTGTTGAGTTGCACAGATTGTAGACTCGGTTAGATGACAGTTGGTCTTGCAGTTCCATGTAATACCTGAACGAAGACCTTACTACAATCCCCTGTCTGCTGCACACTTCTGGAGACCATGCATCACCCAGTGCCCATCACACAGACCCCTGTGCACGTTGGTAATGGGCCAGCAGAGCAGTGTTATGGCCTTAGCTGGGTGCTAGTCTGAACACAATCGTGAGTCACTCGCAGTTTATTCAGAGTGGAACTGAAGTTTCCAAATCCAGATTAGACAGGTTCCATCAACAGGGGCTTTCCCAAGACAATACAGGCTATCAACAACAGGACCTGCATTTTCAACTGGTGTTTTCCTTTCAGGTCACAGACCTCGGAAACCAAACTCATTTACTAAAAATGTGATCATCAAGACAAAAATGATAGCACTGTTTTAACAATCACCGCTGGGACACAAGAATAACTTTGCTGGAGAAGGGTATAACAGAACCTGCGATGCCACAATAACTGCTGCAGCTTCTATAGAGAGTACAGGAAGACTCAAAATGAAGGTTGCATGCAGAAGCCAGCATTCAAAACGCTAACTTTCTGTGTAATAATAACTCTCACAGTACTGCCAGAGACATAATACCATTCCTGTCACCAACTGTGACAGAAACTATTACTTCAGTAAGATATTTTTGGAACATCAGCTTTAAAGATGGTAACATTCCTGTCTCAGGGAGATGAAATGGATCTTATAAAAAGCAGCAGCACAAACATTACATGGCTTGTTATAAGAGATTAGGTTAACTTGCTATGGACACATTTTATTTTGACAGTCTAAAATGAAAAATGAGAACTATCAGTTTTTAAGTTACTTTATAATCAAATTTAAAGTATTTATATCTTCACAGTTACTTTTCTGTTTTGGAAAGGAAGAAAACTAATTCATTTTTCAAATAGCTGTAAACTTACTGCAAGAATCATAGAGTTGCCCTTCAGTTCAAGACAAGCTCATAGACACCCTTGTTGGGCAGCTGCAATTAAGAATTGATCTCACTTCTCAACAGGATTGAGTCACAGTTCTCTGCCTAGGGACCTTCCCTATGTACAGCTTTGCAGCCTGAGAATCCTGAACTGAATTACACATTTGCAAACTTATTTTAAAGCCATTAAAATCAATGGAGTCCTATGTTTTAGAAAAGATGGGAAGTTAATACTTTATGATCAGAAAGTCCACCAAGATCTCAGAAGTATGGAGCAGGTACTGTGTCAGCAACATTCTGAATGGAGCCAAAGGAAGAAAAATCAATGATCAGATGTAGAGGGTGAATTAGCTCTGTGGGATTTATGTCTCAAGACTCCTTTAGGTTTAACTGGAAATAAAGGATGAATAACCTTGCAGGGATGCTACTAATGTTAATGCCAATGAGGGATCCTGACAGGCAACCCTTGTAAACATCTGGGGACACAATAAAGTTTATAATTAGTCTCAGAAATTATGAAACAAAACCCCAACCCAACAACAGATAAATAACCTGACTTCTTTTCAAAGAATTTCTAAGAGCACCTTATAAAGAACAGCATATAGTATTCCCTTCTCTCTCCCCTTTCCAAATAAGAAGGTAATTTTAACTTTTTGGCAGACAATTCAAAGTCCATAAGATGAATTAGAGATTAATGCAATGTCCAAGTGAATTTTCAGCTCTGACATAACTGCAGAAATTGTCATGCATGTCAATGAGAAATGTGACACAATTTCATTTTATAACTGCTTTTATAACTGCCATTTAATAGTCTTCACAAGAATTCCAAGAAAACCTTTACTCCTTCAATTTAAAAAAAAATAAAAATCAGACGTAATTCCCCAATTATTCTCTGAATTTGAGCTGCAAATTATATTATCATTTCAAGTAGGCAGTACAGCACGATGAGACTGGACATAATCTATTTAAAATGAAGGACAACTGCAGTTTTACCAGAAAATGAATGAAATATTAAAAGCATACACTGTGTACATTTTAACTGTAGATCTAGATGTACTGGTTTTATTTTTTATATATATATATGTATGTATATATATTATATATATATGTCTATACACACACAGCTTTTATATATATGTGTGTGTGTATATTTTATATATAAATACATGCATATAAATTTTATATATATATATTTTTATATATACATGTATATATGTATATACATACAGAGCTTTTATTCCAGTTATATCTGAAGGTAATTGATAATTAGCAGATTATTACCTCTCTTCAAAATAGAGATTACTCCCCTACTCCCTCTTTTAGGGTGACAATGTGCACCCAGGAATATCTTGTCTCCTTCCTTTATTGATAAAGACACAAAGACCTGAGAAAACTAAACCACTTGTGCTAGTTACTCAGTAAGCCTGCAGCTGAGCTGGAGCTGAATGCCAGATTGCCAGATGCCTTTACACTGCTCTAATTAGCTTAGCTTTTTCATCTGTGGTATAGGGTATGCTATTATTTTTTAATCAGTTCTTCACACCAATGAAACCCCTTCCTTTGAGGTTTAAAACTACATAATAGGACAACCTCAGTCATCAGAAAGTCTGATTCTCAGTGCTTGTAATGCCACAATACTAATTTTTCCAGCTGCAACCTTATTTAATTCACAATTTTATGTTAGCTCTCAGATACTACAAGTGGTATTAGGAGAACTAGTGTTTTAGGCTCACATGCTTTCTTGAAACTTCTGGTTGGGTTGCTACCTTAGCAACTCCAGTGTAATCTACTTTATTGTAGCAATTAGATTGGAAAATTAAGTTCTAAAATAAAGATTGCATTTTGTTGACAGTTCAAAGGGCAAAAAGAAGTGAAAGACCGAGTAAAATGAGGAGAATCCTATTTAAAGATTCAGAAAAAATGGACTGTGAATACAAACCAGCCATGTGCCCTGGTGGCAAAGACCAACAGTATCCTCAGCTGTGTTAGGAACAGTGTTGCTTGCAGGTCAAGGGAGATAATTAGTCCCTTCTACTCAGCACTGGGGAGAATATCTCTGGAATGCTGTGTCCTTGGTGGATTCCCCAGAACAAGAAAGACATAGATGAACTAGAGTGATTGCAGCCAAAAGCCACAAAGATGGGTAATAGGCGACATGGGAGAGCAAGCTGAAAGATGTTTAATCTCAGAAATCTCAGTGGGTTCTTATGGATGTGTATAAACACGGGATAGGAGACAGTAAAGAAGATGGAGTCAGGTTCTTCTCAGTGACATCCCATCAATGAATGGGAGATGAAGGGCACAAATCACTACACAGGAAACTGCTTAAAAATGACAGACTTTTTAATATTAAGAATAGTCAAGTACTGCAAGAGATGCTGAGGAAAGGTATGAAGTCTCCATGCTTGGAAATAAGCAAAACCCAGCTGGACGTGGTCCTAATCAATCTATGGTAACTGACCCAGCTCTTCGCAGAGGGTTGGATTGTTTGATTTCCAGAGCTTACTTCTGACCTCACCAATTTTATGGGAAGATACTTAGCAAAATTCTAAGATCTACATGTTTGAAGGATCTCAGGGAAGGAAATAATGTATTCTTCAATTCAGGTGGGACCCTTAATCCAAATTAGTCCCAAGGTGCTTTATAAACAACGCAAAATATGAAACACTCCATGAGCTATTGAAATGCAGCCAATTCTGGGGTGAAATGTAAAACAGTTTAATAGTTCCCAGCAAACAAAAAAAACAACAGGAGCCAAAGAATGCCATATGCAACTGAAACTACAGGGGGAATTAGGTAGGAAGAATGTAATTATCCATGCTGGATTCTAGCCAGAGATAAAAGTAATCAAAAAGTCAGTGAAAGACCAGAACAAATTGATCTCATTACTCTTGCATTACTCGGATCTACTTCTAAACAGAAAACTCTTTCCTGACTCTGCTATGCTGACACTTGTGTGCACACGTAGGTGTGCTCAAAAAGATGATTTCAACAGGAGTTAAAAATATAGCGAGCTGCTGACATCCTGTGCAGAGTGCCAGCTTGGATCTTACCTCTCATTCAAGACTCATTAAGATACACTGGGATTTAATTCTCTCCCTCCTGATGTCAGCAGGATTTTGGCATCGGTAGAGCTAGATCTTCTGAGATTTGGTAGTGAAATGAGATGAATCACAAGCAAAAAACCAAGTTGCATCCATTGCCAGGTAATAAATATTATTCACAACTTTTTACCTAAAGTCACACAGAATGAGCACATCAGACACAGAGAAAAACTTAATCTAAGAGAAAATTAACTTTAACATGGTAGGTATGAAATACAGATGGGTTGGGCAAGTACTGTAAGGGAGAAAACAACCATACTTTGGTGTGATTAGGTTTGCTCTCCAGAAGTAAGAAACAATTTGGAAAACAGCTCCAAACTAGAAAGGAAGAAAATTGTGAGCTTTACTGAAAATCTAAGAGTGTCCAGCATAGAGCAATGAAGATGATGAAGGAAGTAGAACACCTCCCTTATGAGGAAATGCTGAGGGTGGTGGGTCTCTTGAGATTGGAGAAGAGGAGGCTGAGGAGTTGACCACATTAATGACTATAAATGTGTGAGAGGTGGGTGTCAGGAGGATGGAGCCAGGCTCTTCTCAAGGTCATCTGGTAATAGGACAAGAGGCAATGGGTGCAAGCTGGAACAGAGGAGCTTCCATATCAATATCAGAAGGAACGTCTTCCCAGGGAGGGTAACAGAGCATTGGAACAGGCTGCCCAGGGCGGTTGTAGAGTCTCTTCTCTGGAGATGTTCAAGACCTGCCTGCATGTGTTCCAGTGCTACTTGGTCTAGGTGACTGGGGGATTGGACTAGATGATCTTCTGAGGTCTCTTCTGATGATTCTATGACATGTGAAACATGAGTAGAGGCCAGCAGCCTAAAGCAGCAGACCTTTAGAAAGTCTGCTTTGGATGTCAGTATTGTTCCAGAGCTCTATATCCTCAAGAAAACACACATGCAGTCTCCAAGGAATGTTTCTCTTTACATTAACATTTCCCCCCTTTCTCTAATACAAGTCACATTATGCAGCATAAAAATCATTCACGAGAGAAGATCTCAACTGCAAGGCCAAAAGCACTTTCAGACAGGGCTGTCCTTTACCCATTATCAGCCTTCTAGTAATGAATAGCACACTATTTCAGCAGAGAAACCTTGTGGCTGACAAACAGCTGGCATTGTGCTACTAGAAGAGATAATAGATGGAAAATAGAAAGCTTTGGGTAAGAAAAGATGAAACCATGTAAGCAGTGATTTGTTTCTTAAGTGAATACATTAATATATTAGTTCTAAAGTAACATTAAGAAGGTAGAAAACTTTTAGAACTGGTTGGGTTTCTTTTTATACCACAGCTTTCTCTTTATACTAGCGAAGAGTTTTTCAATAAACACAAACATAAATCTCTGATGGCAAAAGCCAAGAGGAGAGCACACCTCCTTGTCTCCCATAATGAAAGCTTTAACAAATAGCATTGCTTTAGGGATTCTACAGAAAAATCTAGTGACTGGGGTTTTGAAGAATGACAATTAAACTGCACAGCTAGCTAGCACCTCTGAAGAAACTACCACTGGTTTCTGAAACACCAAAAGGGATAAAGAGTAGATTCTGGTCTGTCTTCTGCCCTGACACAAGCCACCTACAGCTGTGCCTGGACCCCTGCACAAAGTCCTAAAGCCGACTGCTGACTGTGGAATATGGGTCTGACACTAAACCATGACGCTTAGGTACCTGCAATAGTTCCTTTACTAGAAAAGTTTTATCAGTGAGACAATCCTATATTTTAGGTGAGAATTACAGACCTTCCTTAAATATCTACAAGGAAAAGGTAATTACTATTTGGACGAACTACCCCAGTGATTAATTATCCTCGCTGTTAAAAAGCTGGTCTTTATTTCCAATTCGAATGCTGTTAACTCTCATTCTCAGGCACTGGATCACGCTATAGCATTGCTGGATAAATTAAAGCATCTTTGAGCAGAATAAATATCATTAACCAGCTCCTCCTAGGAACCTAGGGCTATGTGTACAATGTTAGAGCAGCACATGCAGGCGCATACGCACAGACTTCAAACAAACCAGTTCAGGAAATAACAGCAACTGTGACAAGGAGCTGGGCAGGAGCTGAATGAGCTCTCCAGGTATTCAGGATGTAGGCAAGTGAGCTGCCACCCTGAGCCTGTGCTGGTGCATTTTGGCTCTTACTCTCAGCCAGACTCAAATGCATATGGGCACTGTCTCTCACAACTTATCAGTGCTGCCATCTTATGCCAAGAGGTCTAACCACATACATGTCACCCAGTTTCAGGCCATTTGAGAACCAAAGAAACAGAGAAAAATCACTATTTCTAATTGATCAAGAGTAGCCACATTTATCACAATGTGCTGTGGTAACAGGACGATTGAGAGATGTACTGATGTGCTGCCAGGGAGTCAGGGAAGAAGGAGCCCTGGCCTGTGTCTTCAGAGAGGGGGTAGTTTCAGTTTCTGAGCACTGCTGTATGTGCAACAATTCTTGGTTCTATGTACAAAGGGTCTATTGGCAAGGAACCCCCACACTCCTGACTTAAAGACTTCGGCTGGCAGGTCCATGTTTGGACAAATCAAGAGTCAGTGTTTCCCTGCACCATTCTGGGCAGTGGGAATTTTCCTGTACACCTGCTGTTGTGGCTCCCTCTCATCCTGTTTCACAGTTATGAAACAGTGGGATCCCTGTATCCACAGGGGCTCATCCACCAACACACAAGACAGATGGATCCAGCAGCAGCCTGTCTTTTCCCTCTGTATTGCCCTATGCCCACACTTAGTCCACTGAAAACATGGATTTGTCAGGTGTACACCAGTGTGCTCACACAAGTGCGCTCTGCATGTCACACAGATCTGAGCTCCCTGATCCTCTGATCAGCCCCAAAGGCATCTTCCACAATATTTTTAGAGCCATAACTTCTAACGAGCTGTTGCAGTCTCTCTGCAGTTCATGGAGTTACCCACAAATTGGGCCTCTCCTGGCTGTTGGCAATCGTCTCATGAAGAACAAGTATTTAGTGACTCCAGATTTATGTAGAATTAAAAAATACTCTCTCTGCAGTACTAAAAAGAAAGAAAAGTAGAAGACAAAGAATAAAAGGAAAACAATGTGAAATTTAAAATAAATAAAAGAATAAAATAAAATCAATCTTTCTTCCTTTCTGCCTTTTCATTTATTGATTCCAGCTTCCCCGTTAAAAGAACGCTGCGATAGGATTGTTAGAAAAAACATTAATGTATTAAATAAAATTAGATTTTAAAAGATTCAGGTGATAAAGCTGATTAGATAAACTAGACAGATGAATCAATACATGGATGACTAAGTCGTATACCAAATTTACTTTCAGGGGATCCACTGAGCTCCTTCTATTAGATTCAGTATTTACCTTGGAGATTTCTCCAAAGGTACTGTATCTGAAAAAGTTATGCTGCACTTGCTGGCACTGTTGGACCCCCGATCCAGATGCATCTCCTTTAATGGCTATCCTCTGAAAGAATATACTCTGGTACAGAAATCATGCTGACAAATTCCACTCCTCACTTTCATAGCTATGGGCCAGAGAAGGTTCTGTGAGGAAATAAATATTCCTTTATGTTTGATCAGGAAAATAGATCAGATTTCTTGTTCTGACTGCACGTCATTAAATTGGCTTTATTACCAGTTTCTATCAAACTGCCTGACTTGCTTATCACGATGAGCTTATTCTCTGGTAAAACACTCTCAGCTTAGTCACTCAACACCCTCCTCCCAGTTTCAGGCATTTGGCTCATGAGAGTTGTGGTTCGACCAGAGTAATCACAAGGCTTCCTTATCTTCTAGAGTAGCCCCAGAAGCTGCAGCTTGGAGGGCTTTGAAACTGCCTCAGACTACTCTATGGTTACAACTGATGATTTTTCCACACTGAGAGAACATAAAGCCATTTAAATTCTCCTTTTCTGGGTCACATAAAATATGTGTTTTGGCCAGCTGCAAGGACTGGACTCAGGCCAATGTGCTTGTTGAGTGGGCTCTGGGATGTCTCTTAACTAATCATTTTGTAGCTGTTAACTTCTTGAAATTAGCAAATAACGCGGCAGAAAAGTACCCTGAAATCACTCGGCATCAGGGTTTTAGAACAAAGTTATCTACATTTGGAAGGGAGAGTGATGTCTGCACATCTTGTCATTGTAGAAAGAGGCAAACACTCTGTGTCAGCAATGAAAAGCAAAATCTTTCGGTAAAAGTGTTTCAGCGGTTAGATTCAACAGCCCTGTCAATGGGAGAACACCTGCAGCTCCAAAGGTTTCCCTTTTGTTATTCACTGTTGAAGAATGCTCTGTGGAATGCCCAGGCTCTTGGAAAGGTGACATAGAAAAGCAGGCATCAGTCACTTTCTAACAACTACTTGCAATCAATGTGAAGAAAGAGTCGTGTCATGTTCTGAACATAATTTATAATGGAAAGCTTGATATTCACATTTGGGATGTGAGTCATGATCGTTCAGGAGAAACTGCCCTGCTTAATTCTGGGACTTCTTTATGGTCTTCACAAATACAATGAGCAGCACCCTTCTGCTCCTGCTGCATCTCAACACCACCAGCACTCTAAAATACATTATCACTAATGTAGGGCATTACCCACCTTGTGTCCCAAGTCTATTTTTAAAAATGATTTATGAACCAAGACTGACATGTGTAATTAACCTAATTTGAGTGTTCCATGGTAAATGTCATTACAGAACTCTGCTTTAAATCAAACAAAATTAAATCATGATAAAAATTTACTATCCTGCAGGCCCCAAATGAGCTTATGGTTTAACTGAAGGTATCAGGTAAAAAACATTAGCTTAAAACTGAATGAGTTTCATTCTTGCTCTATTAATTTTAGCCCCTTTAGTTTTATACTTCAGGTTTTGCAGATTATGCTTAATTAACTTTTTATCATGATATTGAAATTAGCTCTTCCATATGTGGTAAGAATATCTTGACAGATGTATTTCTAATTTGACCTGTAGGATTTAATTCCAAAAAGTTGTACTTAGTGTTGGGTCTGTTTGCATCCTTTCCTGCCTGTCCTGGCTTCCTGTAAGCCAAACCTTTTCCTTTCATGCCTTTTATATTCTAGGAAGGAGGACAACTAGAAATCTTCATGTCCATCATGCCAATGCACCATTATTTGGATTTTAAGTACTACTAGAAGAAATTTCTTCTGAAGAAGTTCAGACAAAACTGTACTCAACCTCCCTCAATGTACTGTTTATGCTCCTCTGGATACAGCCCAGGATGCAGTTGGCTTTCTGGGCCTCAAGCAAACATTGTTGGCTCATGGTGAATTTTTCATTAACCAACACCCCCACGTCCTTCTCCTCAAGGCTGCTCTGAATCTGTTTCCCACCCAGCCTGTAGTTGTGCCTGGGATTGCCTCGACTCAGGTGCAGGATCTTGCCCTTGGCCTTGTTGAATCTCATGAGGTTGAATCATCATTCAGAGGACATAAAAGTAACCAGATAGAGCTTCCATGTCCACATCAAGTTTGTCCAGCTCACACTGGACCAAGATTTTCCAAGAGAGCTCAGCTACCTTTTACATTTTTACCTAGATGATTCTTTTCAGTATCAAAAGAATAAAAATAGGTGACCAAATCCCTAATGTTAATTACCCCGCTACCCTAAACAAACACTAATATTCTTTGGACAATAGTATCTAAAAAGTTTGAATTTGCCTAGATGAGAGCTCTGCAGAAGCTGCTTTTGACTACTTCCCCACCATTTCTGTGCAAAAGAATCACTCTGGTAGACACTGCATCCTGTCATCAGCTGGACCAACAGAACACACAATCCATTTCTTACCTGAAGCTGCACTGGAAAGGAGGCAAGGAAAGCCTTTTTGTCTGGGCTCTTGTAACGTTTGGGTGCAATCTCAGATCTGCAAAGCAGTCGGGTCCTCCTCACGCAGGAGGCTTTTCCACTTAAGATCATTCTCATTTCTGGGGAATTCTGAAATAGAATTGAAAAAATACCAGAACACCATTACTGTTACTGTGTTTTAAGAACACAGTAGCAAATCAGAACAGGTCACATTTTCCAGCCTACTGAGGGTAGGGCTGGTTTGCATTACTGTTAGTGAAGATGATAAAAAACCTCAAAAAAACATTGTGAAATGATATGTTTCACACAAGAAGCCTCCTTATGCTAGGCCCATAGGTGCTTTAGTTAACATGTAATCTTCCTAGGAATGCTACTGAATAGGCTCAACAAAAACATACAATATTGTTAGAGTGGCTTTTAAAAGGAATCTGACCAGCAGGACTGAAAAGACAATCATTTATTAGTGAATTATAAGGGAAATTCTCAGAAATGCCAACTCATCGTTTTCTAGTTGGAAGCATTATATGATCCTTAGCACACCTCAGACGTTCTTTTACTGTTCACATTATTTCTGCCCTCCCAAAAGGATGCTGTTTCTAACCTACCCAGGCTACCATTTTTTGCCCCCATTTTTGCTGAGAAGGCAAGCTGGTTTCAGGTTTGAAAAATATTTGGTGAGAGCTATGTTCCTCAACATTTACTGAGTGTCTTAGCCACAAAAGTATTTCCCTAGGATGGCTGTAGCAAGAGTTGGGCAGGTCAGCCAGTGCTCCTGATGCAGCACCAATCATCTTGTCGCCTGGGCATCATGGCAGCAACTGAAAAGAACAGTCCAAGGTCCCACAAGTCTGTTGGTATTTCCACTACTGTCACGCATTACATGAGGATCCACATGAGGCATTGTTCACCTAGAAACAATCCGTTAATACCCTGCTATTCAGAATTCAGAGAATATTGAGTGTACTGAGGGCTTCTGTGATGTCAGTTAAAAGACATGGTGAAAGACACTTCCATTTCCTCTGCTCAGAAGTATTGCTACCGCATCATCAAATATGACACACACACATTCACTAAGCAAGTTCTTTTAGTAACTGGATGCTGCACTGAAAGGCCCAGGAGATGTGAAATAAACAAAAAGAGAAAACCATTGTTAGTGTCTTTAAGAAATACTTAGTCAAACTCCAGTCTTAGTTGCTCTGGTATAAATTTATCATAGGTCCACTCGTTTTAGCGGTCTCAAGATACTGTCAGCTCAAAGTCTTGAGCCTAGCAGAGCCTTTCAAAAGCCCAAGATATCTGCAGTTTCAGATTTATAGTGATGGAGCAGAGCTGTGCTCAGTCTATCAATCCTCATTCTTTTGTGATGCAGTAGGCAAGCTGAATCACAGCCTCTGTCGTTAGACATCACCATGTCTTTTGGTGATCTATGCCAACCCATCCTTTGTCCAAGAACTTTAAAAGCAGCCACAAAGCAGGAAAAAAAACCTGAAAGTCCTTTTTCTTTTTAATTTCCCTCTCAAGGCTACTAAAAGTTTCTAAATGGCTCAATTCATCTAATTTGTAAAGTGAATTATCCCACATAGAAAATGCCTTTTATGAAATTTCTGGCTGAGAAAATAAAACACCAGAGACCTTCTGCAGCCTGAAATATTTTGGATTAAACACCTGCAGCCTGCTGTGCTTATCTCAAGTTTCAAACTACCTGGAATTTACTCTGTATAATAATCAGAGGTGAATTAAGGTTATCAGCACTTAGAAAGACCTCTAGTGCTGTGTTCGTACATCAGAGCAGAGTGGGTTGGGGGTGGGGGTTGGAAAGTCTGTCTACCTGTAGTGTGCAAGTGGAACAGAAAAAGCAGCATGCAGGGTAATTTATTTTTTCCTATTTCTATCTTACAGATGGGAAGAGTCAATGCTATCAATTCCTGGGATATTTCGACTATATGAAGAACATTTAAAATGTGTCTATGAAATATTAGATGGATGAAGTGTTGGATCTGACAAGTCATTAAGTCCATATTTGGCTTCACTTACAGAGACTGTTGAATCGTTAGTAGAATTTTTTACATTCAAAAGGCCAAAGGAAAGACAGTGATAACACAAAAATGACCACAGAGGAAATATATTATAAAATATTATAAAATAACAAGGGCAAAAAAACCCCCCACCCTATGCAGATTTTATGTCAGAAGCAATATTTCATTCCTAGATTTATATCAGGTCACTTTTATGATTCCTAAAACACTTAACAGCAAACGGGCAGTATCCACAGTGATTTCAAAATGCCCAGATCAACAGCCATTAAAGTAGATGAGTTTATTAGTGCAAGTTATAAAATCTGCACAAGGTAGAACTGCAAAAATATTGAACAAAGGAAGTAAAGCAGTGTAAAAGTCCCAAAGCACCTACTGTTGACGTGCAAAGCCAACCGATGGCAAGATACTTCCTCAGGAGCTTCTCAGCCTTTTGGAGGTTGGGAATGCAGCAAGGTAGAAGTTTACTCCAGTATAGAGGAACCACCTGTTTCTACAGGAGGCTCAAAACCAAGGCATCCTCTTTCAGAAGTGCACCTAAGCATCATAACCCCCTCTAAACCTTCTGGGACAGGGGTCACATTTGATAATGCAGCAATACAGGTTATAGGATTTTTAAAATGTTTGATTTTTTCAGAACTTACTAATGAAACAGCCTGGACTCCATTAAGTTTTCTTCTATTCCAAACTTCAGCCTGGGGCAGCTCTCCTCTGTCTCAGGTTAGTCCATCCCCTGCTGCTAAATCAGGAAATACCTGCATTTTCCCCTCCTTTCAGTGCTCTAATTAATACATTTATAATTAATCAGCTGAACTGGCAGTGAATCTGCACAAGTTGCATCTTTTTCAGAGTCTCACAAGGGGAGATTTTTCTATGTACAAAAAAAAACCCTAAAGGGGAAGCAACCTAGAGTGACAGGCCAGGCAACCAGCCCATGGTGGTTATTGTTGCACCTAAGAAAAAAGAGCGGCCTGGGAAGAAAGGTCACAGAGACAGGCTGTGAGTGCTGCCTGTGAGGGACAAACCACATTCCTAACCCACAAAGTGTTAATGAAACAAAAAAGTAGGTGGGGGGCAGGGGAATAGCTTATGTACACCTGGGAGCTAACAAACACCATGTGAAACTTAAGATTGCTAAAAGGATCGTAAATGGCAGAAGGGCTGACACGCCTGCTCACTGATAATGTGTGACCTGCACATCAAAGACAAAATGCCTCCTTTTTCCTCTCTCCCACTGTATTTTTCTTTCCTTTTTATCTCTGTTTCCTCTGGAGGAGAGTTGTGCAGCACTGCCCACTCTGTGGGCAGCCTACATTAAGTGCAAAGAAATGGCTGGTCAATCTACCAGTTAAAGAAATTCCCTCCCCTCTGCTTCACTTTGCCACCACAGGATCTCCTAGTAGAGCCTTCAGGTTGTTCCTATTTAAGAAGGCAAAGGTTCTACCTATAAAACCACCATTATTGAGCAAGGAGTGACTGTCTCTGCTTATTTGTGTTAATTACCAGAGCTTTTGACAAAGGAATGTTTCTTCCTCGTCGAAAGTTTGCTTTCATGTTTGGAGAAAGAAAATAAGAAAGATTGCAAGTACATACGAATATGCAAAGGTAATTGCTTCATACAGCTCAGGGTGAATAGACGACATCAAGATCTTTCATTGAAGCTGCAGTCGCTGGCAAAAGGCAATACATCTCAAATCAAAAGGATTAAAAACATTTGCAGAGTATGCCACGAGAGATTACAGCCCTTGTACACAGAACTAATGTCCCCTCAAAGGAAAAAAATGTTACCAACCTATCATCTAGTTATTATCACAAGTCCCAGAAGGATTGAAAAGGGTGGGTGTCATGAGGATGGAACCAGGTTTTCTCAAGGTCATCTGGTGACAGGACAAGGGGCAATGGGTGCAAGCTGGAACAGAGGAGGTTCCATATCAATATCAGAAAGAACTTCTTCCCAGGGAGGGTAATGAAGCACTGGAACAGGCTGCCCAGAGGAGTTGTGGAGTTTCCTTCTCTGGGGTCATTCAAGAATTGCCTGGGTGTGTTCCTGTGCGACTAGGTCTAGGTGATCCTGCTGTGGCAGGGGGATTGGACTAGATGATCTTTCGAGGTCCATTCCAGTTCCTAATGATTCTGTGAAAGTGCCTGTGTTAATAAGGTACTTAAACACATGAAAAAAGTAGATGTTCAGTAATACCAGTACTTCCCATTTCACTGGCCCAACAAAGGAGCTACACACGTCCAGTGTACCACTACAAATACATCTGCTTACTGTATTATAGAATTTTGATGTGAACCTTTCAAAAATCAAAACCATTTGGAAGCCACGTTAAAATGACCTTTTCTTGGGTTGAAATACTAATTCAACAACTGCCCTGGGAGGGTGGGGATTAGGGTTAAAAAATAGCCAAAAGATAACAATAAAACTCTATAGTGTAGATGCTGAAGTAGTGGATAAATACAACCTACATAAACCGAACACACCAGTGAACTGTCACTCAGGATGGAGCAAGAGCTGTTGCTCTGTGCTAATTTTAGAATTTATAGAAGAATGAAACTGACAGCAAGATGACACATTTTGCTCACAATCATTATTATTTAGATAACATCAAAGACAAGGTGGGTGTTTTGAAACCAATCTGATTTGCTGCTTTGACAACACACGCTTGCTAGCCCTAAACTCTGGTGAGTTGGAGTACTGAAACCAACAGCCCTTGGTATGGCTTTCCTCACAAGAGCTCTCATTACAATCCAAGGTGAAAATTCTTAAATCCAGATACATTTCAATTTTAAGAAATGTTATCCCTTCCAGGAAAATTTCCCAGATTGAGCTATTCAGAGCACAGGAGAATCTAATCTGAAATGTCAGCCTGGTTTTCTCATCTCCAGACCTCAGCCCGCATTTACCAGTTCTAACAAGAACATACCAGTTCCCATTGTGATTTCTCTTCAGAAATGAGTTCTTATGAATCTCATTTTATAGCTCCCTCCAGAATATTCATAGAGAAGTCAAAATCCCACAACTGTCATATCTGTCAAGCTGATGGTGCTTTGAGGCCATTAAGCAAGTTACTACAGTTAACTTAATCACAATATACTTCCTTTTGGTTTGTTTGTCACCACAGATTTTTTGCAGTGCCACACAGAATCCTCAAGTCAAAATTAAATTGAGCAAAGCAAAGCAATATGCTGTTTCATTTATTTCCCCCAACTAAGCACACTGGTAATAGAATTTAAATACAAAGTAAGTTCATGCAAGTAGCACCCGAGAGATTTCTGCACAGATATCCGGTACTTGCAGAAAATCATGCCATATTCTGAAACACCAAGACTATCTTGCTGCTATAAAGAGCAGAGTAGAAAGTTCTTCACCCAACTAAGCTGTTTTCCTGAGTACTTTTGACATTACAACATCGAATCATAGAATTATTAGGGATTGGAAGGGACCTCGAAAGATCATCTAGTCCTATCTTCCTGCCACAGCAGGATCACTTAGACCAAGTCGCACAGGAACAGATCCCAAAGCTGTCATGCTTTAATCTCATCTTTCTTTGAAAATAAGTTGCAAGGAAGGTTAAGGGCCTCTTCTGGACACATTTTTTTTGAAAATACATCTGCATTTGAAAGTCAGGTGCCCGGTGTTTTTATGGTCATGCAGCACAGACCATCATAAATGCAGCCTGTGATTGCCACATCCAGAGAAGCAACTGCTGCTACAACAACTGGCACAGCAGGACAGCAAGCAACAAACAGGGCTCACATATTGCCCATCTCTGTGTCTTATTGCAACAATTCAGCCTGTGTACATTGGGTAGCAAACATCTATCAGCCCAAATATATTCTTGTCTTGACGTCTTCAGCATTCCTAACCACAGCGAGTGAACAGTTCCTGCGATACCAAAGTCAGACCTGGCTGTATTTGCTGCAGATGTTTCACAAATGCTGATTGAAAACTGGAAAAGTCAAGGCAGTCTCATTTGTAGCAGGGAGCTTTTGGATTCCTGAACTATGAAGAGGTTATTTTCTGCATATGTGTACTGCAACAGTGGGAAGTCAACACTGCGTATTGGAGATGCGTGCTGTGCTTCGATATAAAGAAGTCACCCTTTAACTGTGGTTGCAAACCTGTTTACAAATAGCTGAAGACATCGCTTTCAGATACCAGGTTTATATAAGGAAGAAAAAAAATAATGAAAGAAAAAAGGACCCTTCAGAGTGTGAAATGTGTGAACTAAAGTGTGTGATGACAATATGAAACAAACTGTGCATGAAAGTCTGTTTACTAAATAATATATTGCTCTAGTGTCGCTGTAATCAGCTACAAAAACCTTACCATTTTCTGCAGAGAGCTTTCGTAAGGAGCACTACAAAATTTCTCAGCTGCTGAGGAGCAATGACTCCAAGTTGCATTTTCAGCAGAGGCCACCCTGCCCTGCCTGATCTACCTGGTTAAAAACCACAGAGGATATGGAAAGCCCTTTCTTCGGAAGGTAACTGTAGAATAGGGGTGTGAGGAGAAATCTCTGCTTGAATTGGGAGAGATCCTCCACAGCCAAAGCACAGCTGGCACTCTCCTGTCCTTCTCTACCTGAGAATTGAGGTGCAGAGGATTGTTCCATGCAGTTTTCACAGCCTCTGGAAAGGTCAAGAAGAGATGCTGCAAAAAACTGCGTCTTCCAGGGATTCTGAAGACAAAGAAATGGCAAGATTGACCCATGCATGGTGAGTAGTGAGAATGCTTTGAGCAGGATGTTGAAGCAGAGCCCTCCGGAAGTACATTTCAATCAAAATTTCTATTAAAAGAAGCTCAGATATGTGAGTCTGACAGAGAGCTATGTCTGCTCACTGCTGCTCTCTAGCTCTTTTCAGTGCACACATCACCGTTAACAAACCTCCTGATAATGAAGATACAGAATCAGAGTTGTTCCCATTTCTGACACCAACAGTGTGTGCCTTGTGCACACTTCACTCACTTGGCATGCAGGCATGATGATGGGAAGCAACGTGAACCTGATTGACCAGGTGCCATGACCTGTTTGTTTTAGGTAGGGTAGCTCTACTGTAGGGCACAAGTAACCTCTGAGAGCAGACGGCTTAGTTAGTGCAGGCACCTGCACTCGTCATAACTTACTCTGATAGTTTTAGCATTCATAAAGTTCCTTGGCTTCCAGGGCACAAGGGTGGTAGAGACAACTTTGAGAAGAAACCGGTATGTTTTGAAAATACCCATTTTGAAGCTTGTGACTGTACATATATGAATGCTTCCTGGGATCCAGGCTCTTCTCAAGGTCATCTGGTGGCAAGACAGGGGACAATGGATGCAAGCTGGAACAGAGAAGGTTCCATTTAATTATCAGAAGAAACTTCTTCACAGCAAGGGTAACAGAGCACTGAAACAGGCTGCCCAGGGGGGTTGTGGATTCTCCTTCTCTGGAGACATTCCAGACTTGAGTCTATGTGTTCCTGTGTGACTTGGCCTAGGTGATCCTGCCGTGGCAGGGAGATTGGACCAGATGATCTTTTGAGGTCCCTTCTGATCCATAGTGATTCTATGATTCTAGAAGCTGTCAAGTCAGAGCCTACTGCCCACAAAAACAGACCAAGAAGTCACAAATACAGTGTACAAAATAGCAATCAAAGACCTTCTGTATACAAAGGTTCTTCATCAGAACTTCCCCCTTCATAGAGACTTCTGTCTTGTACCTGATAAACATCATCACCCTAAATTCACACATCCTTGAAATACATGAAACACTGTGCAATGCTTTGCTTGCTGGCTATAGAAAAGAAAATTATTATTATTAAATATTATTACTATTTAAAATATTATATATTACATTATTATTTTAATGTGGTTTGGTAGAGGATTCATGGAAGGAAAAAAGCATCAAAAAATGAAGAAAATATTAAATTCTTGTCAAAAGCAGAGCTCTGATTTGCTAGAGCAAATAAAGATCAAGGCAAAGTGCTAACATGTCTCCAAAAATGAAGCAGTTTGTCTTAAATAGAACCTTGTGATAGTTTGATTACTTGATATGATCATGAATTCAGACAGACTTTTCTCCCCTAAGTAATGCAGCCATTGAGTTGCTTATAAAATAGTTCAGGAGCATCACTGAACGAGACCAATTCTGGGAATCTCTGTTCCCCACCAATTGCTTGCTTTCTGCAAAGCCTCCTCAGATTATTCAACGAAACAATCTCTGTGAGCAGAGAATGAATAATAGGGAATTTAAATATCGATTGGCTTTGTCATTTTAGGAAAATCATTATGTTAGTAGCCAGACCCTCCGGGCATTCTAAAACGTTCCTAAAAATGTCAATAAACCTCAGTATATCCAATACTTTATGAATCTTTTTCTAAGGGAATGATTTCTTCCCAGATTTCAACTGGCTTTCACGGTTGATTCAACTCTTGGACAAAAATCTTAGCACTCCAGGACAAGGTTCCCATCTTGCTTAACTAACCCCAGCCAGCTGCAGTTACATCTGTCTCCTCAGAGGAAAGTAATATTAATTCCTATCAAAGCGTTACCAATGCATCGTTACGGCAGAAAACTGGGCTTAATTAAGAAAAAAATAAATAGTGAGACGGGTCAAGCTGCCTCAGCTGTTCATCCCACTGAGTGCGGGAGGAATTCTGAGGTAACCACATTTTTACCTTTCCTTTAGCAAAGCCAGGACTTCTCTGTTACTATTGTAATGAGTGAATTCAGCAGCTGCATAGCAAGGTCCACCTACAGCCTCCCACACAGACACAGAACTGCTGCCTATGAGTGCCAGAACTTAAAGAATAAAGAAAATATTTATATTTCAGTGTTAGTTCAGATTTTAGGAAAAAAGCCTCATAATAATAACTCAAGCAGGTGGTGGAGGTGGGACTGTTTTTCAGTCAATTGGCATTTTAAAGTGAAAAAGAAAACTACAACTATAAGCCGATCGTTTACCGTGCAGTGATCTATTTTTATGGCAAACACCATCATAGGGAAACAACTCCGCTATCTTTTTTACGTGGCCATTCAGTTTTAATTGCGTGGACCACAGACACATGCATTCATTTACATCAACAGATGTAGGTATGTATCAGTATGTGCAGGAGGTACTACAAATATATGGTGCAGCTGCAGTGAATGTTGGAAAAACTAACCAAGAAATATGCCTGAAATCCACATTTGCAGTTCTGCAGAGAATAAAAAATCAGCCTGCCTTCATAAAAGGAACTGTGATGCTGGGTCCCCACTCATATTGCCAGAGCAACTGTTCCTATTCTGGGAAAGTAAGGATTTTCTCTTTCACAATACACGTGAAAAATAGAAAATTAATGAAATATATGCTAACAGCAGGTTGATATGAATCAGGGAGGAACATTAGAAGGAACCACAGGCAGGGAATGTGAGCTCTGTATATAGACACACAGTAAGTGCTGTTCTAGAACGAACCTGGAGTCAACTGCCCCCAATGATGGGGAGGAGAGGTGTAATGAACCTCTGGTGCTGAGTGGAGCCTTTGTGCCTGTAATGAGAATAGAGAGGGGTGCACAGGGCTGAAATGCTACCCCAAAGAGCAAGATTTATCTTCCTGACAGATAGCAAAAAAGTAATGGATTTTCCTCCCCGGCAGCCCTCTCTTCCTTTCCCATCTTGTTTTGACTCAGCACTAGCTCCATTCTGCCCATTTGTTTTTCTTTTCCTGTTTCCATTCAGTCTATTCTTGTCCTCTATAGACCCTGAGTTTTTTGGGGTTTGGGGAGACTGTGAGCTGTCAATAGCATGTTTTTTAGTTAAAAGCAGAACTTAGAAAGCAAACTAACTTGCAGCCTCATAGATTTCTGCTGGTATAAAGACCAAACACCACTGAAAGTAGTGACTTCCACTACATAAGAATCTGCTTCTGAACTCCATTAAACCACTACTTCAACTCCTTTAAGTTTTCCAGTATCATAAAATGTCACAAATTTCCCTTATCCTTCAGTTTTCCTTGACAGCATTTTGAAAAAGTATTTGATTGCTACCTCTTCAGCTTAAAAATATGCACAGTCCCACAGCTAGCCAAACACAGGCAGATCATGGCTCTTCTTTTTAAAGACGCACGACAGTACCAGACATGCAAATGAATGTGCAAACTCCAACCCTTCTTTATCCTAAATTCCTGGTAGCCTTCCATCCCAGAAAAATGTGTGAACTGTCAGCATTTTCAAGCATCTTAAAGTTTTTTTTCCCTTAGTTGTATTTCAGCTGATGCCATCCAGCATCTCATTCAGTCTCACCACAGTCATACCCAACAGGTTCTTCTTAGCAGGCTTTGCAAAAGTTCACCACACTAGACAAAAGGATTAGTTCTCCAAAGGACAAATCAAACTGGCAAAAGATTGCAAAGCTTCTAGCACAGTCATCTCCAGCTTCTATGCAAGGTGTACTTAGGCAGCAAACAGTACTCTGAATGCACTCAAACCGAGTGGTTTACTGACTGAGAGCTACGATAATACTACTTGCAAACGTTAGACTCTCACTTAATTTTGCTTCTGTAAGGATGCTATCGTCTTTGGAATCAACAGCACAAGGGTTGAAAACACATCAGTTAGGGCTTTCTAGCTATGACACTGCAAATAAACAACAGAGACACACTTGATTTGCTGACACCTCAGGCAGCAATTTGGCCTCATGCACAGAACACCAGAAACAATTACAGCAAAGGCACCATGCAAAATGCCAGTCCTCCTTAGCCTGCACAGAACAACATGGAACCTTCAGCAGGAAATAATCTGTCACCAATTGCTTGGAGCGCTGGGGCTCCTCTCTTTGTGGCGTGCAGACACATCGCTGGCAGTGCCATGGTTCCATACAGGCATTCAGTAAAATCACTACAGAAAAAGCCAGAAATTAGCAATTTATAAAATGATAGCTGGACTGAGGAAGCACAGAAGCCCTGCAATATAAAAAACCCCTGTTTATATTTTAACCATGATGAGCTTCTAGAGGCAATGTGGGGTCCTGAAACTTAGGCACTTAAAAAATTGAGGTGAGATTATAGTTTGTAAGTCACTACATGTAAATGTGGTGGGGTGGTTTTGTCTTACCTTTATACTGCAGAAACAAGCTACAATGATAATTTGTGAAGGAATTTTGTTGAATTCACAAGGAGTCAGAAGTTCAAAAGGACAAAACCAAGGAAACACACTTCAGCTTTCAGTGAGGTTGGTAAGGCAGTCGTTGAGTTTAGATAAAATTACTATTAAGAGGTTGCACCACATTTTTCTCCCACCTCTCTTCTCTCCTTCATAACTGTCTTTTACAAGAGAAAAAACAAAAGACAAAGAAAAAAGAAACCTCTAAAGGTGAGCGACTGACTACAGTGCAATCTCTCATCTCCTGCAGCAAAAAAAAATTGCATCTACAATTCTCAGCTAAAGTAACATAAAACATTTTAATAATTTTCATTGTGCTGGAACAACCACTGAAAGCTATTCCTGTGCTCTGGGGCAAGCAGGGTCAAATGATTTGAGTTTGTTATATATATTTTTAAATTAAATCAGGCAACTGACAATGCAGTGCGTGATAGCTTTTATCTTTGAACAGAAGAGAAACACAGAGCTGGCAGTGTCTCTGAGGTTATCTCTATCTAACTAGACAGGATCAACTTGCGAAGTGACTTGTTTGGGCAGATTTCAGACCTTTCATTAATTTTTGGTAGCTAAAGGTAGCTCTGGATTCGAGTCACACATCTGGACGTTCCCAGGCACGCTGAGAGGGCTTGGCCCCAGCACATGTGCAACTGAATTGCTCTGTCCATGAAAGATGTAAGAGAAATATGCTCTGAATAACCTTGTCCTAAGTTAGGGCAGTTCTTTATTCCTGTGCAGTTTCCTCTGCATGCAATAGGAAGATTTTCTGAAGTAACTGGTGTCCATAACACCACAATATTAACACACATTAACTTCACAGCGTCAACTTGATTTTGACACGTTTCTTCACATCCACCATCTGCAGAAGGTTTTCTTCCTTTAGACAGGCATCTTCAACACACAACAGATGGACCAGCATATCAGCTCTTTTAGGAAAAGTGTTATGACTCGTATAATGAAAAGGTTAAAAAGTTCCTAGGAACATGGGCTTTTGGAATAAGCGAACTCTCGGCTCCCTAAGCCCCTCCATGCTCTCCACTGATGTGTATACTGATGATTCTGCTATATGCCATGAAAGATAAAATGCAGAGAAATCCAATATGCTGCTGCTCCTTTAGGAATTCATTTGCTGATAAACAGTTATTCTGTCAAGAATTATACCAGTGCAGGGAGACATCAAAAGAATTTGTCCAACTACTTTCTTTTGCACAGCACACAGCTGCAGAGGCTGCATGGCACAAGCTGTTTAAGAAAATGGAATATAAATCCTCAAATTCAGGGCAAGCATTGTATGGGGTATATACTGCCAGACCCAGGCTTTAAGGTGAATTCACTTCTACCCTTGAAAGGATCTAAAGTCATTTTTAGATGCCCTGTGCTTCCAACAACAAACAATGTTTGCTATTTGAGAAACATGCTCACACCCCAGTACAGATGAGCAGTGCGTATATCCCTTAGCCCTGCTAAGCCCTTGTAACAAGACCCATTGTCTCTTATTTTTAACTGTAACATTACACATTGGGCTTGGAAACAAAGAATTTTTGAGTTTCATGAATAACCAAAATGTTCTTGAAAAGCATCTTCTTTCCTGACTGGTCTTATTCCCCTACATTTTCACTGTTGGTAGTAGAACAGAGAGGAGGAAAGAGAACAACCTTCCAGGACAGACAATTGTTAAAGCTTTCCTACAAGAAATTGATTCATAAGATGGTGAACAGCTCCTTGTTGAATGCACTAAGATGTACAAGGATGCATCACCAAATAATCATGGTTGGAAAGGACCTCCTAGATCACCAAGTCCAACCATACCCACTACAACCAACCTATTCACGAGAAAGCAGACCAGAAGAATATGGTTACTCCGAATTTATTCTTTGGTTAACCAGGGAGGAACAGGTTTATTTACATTATTTATGCATAAGAGCTTTTTGCTCTGAAATGCTTCACTCATCAGTCAACTAAACTATTAGGATATAAATAATCTGATAATCTATTCCCTATCAAAGCCAAACTCTAATTTTTCAGCAGTTTATAACACATGCCAAGTAATACTGAAATACACCACAGAACCCAGACCTTAAATCTTGCCAGGTGATGATGAGTATGAGAAAAATATGTTAATGTTTTGCTGGTTTGAAATGTAAAGACCATCCAAGTTTCTGTTTCAAACTGATAACTGTGTAACAAAACATATTGCCTTCTGAACCAGATTCACTCCGCAACTTCTAACATACTATGGGCTACAGTAATGTGTTTCTGATGACACAGAGATTTTGACACATAGCAGCTTATATTAATTGAAATATTAACATGGAAAAGACACAAAACAAATCTCAGGGGCAGTATGGAGAAAATTTCTCTTATGGAAAAATAACTAATTGCTGCGGCAAGAATGCATATACACAGCAGCTCTGTCCTCTCTCCATAAAGCCAGAATACAGCATCCACACTGGGATGTAGATGCCTGCATTCAAATTCAAACACCCAGGGATGTGGCTGTGTAAGACACTGCAAAGATCGTGATGTTGGGACGTTCCACATTGGTGTTTGTTTCCACCTGCCATCTGTCTTGCCTTGTGTTTGGGGAGCAATAAAACCTTGTGTATTAGCCAGAATGAGAGATCAAACCGGCTGTGAAGGGACATTTAGCTTGTTCCTGACTGCAAGCTGAATTACCCTTTTTTCCCATGTTAGTTCCTATGTTCTAAACTCCTAAGATCATACTTATTAGAACTACGATGAAAATCTTCAGGCTAAGAGCCAAAGGCCTCATAATTGAACTAAAAATGGGAGAAGTTCTGTAGCAACAACACTACTTTATGAGAGAGCCGAAACACAGGGAACACAGCATAGCTGCTTTGCACAGGAATGGCATTTCCACCCCATGTGCTGCTGCAGATTTAAGAAGCAGATTCAACAGATTAGAGGAATCACCCAAACAAACACTATAGCTACACCCACATCCACTGCTGGGTCACCTATTTCACTGATGTTCAGTATGAATCAAGCACAGGATGGCTGGCAGGAAGAATCCTCTCATCGCAGAATACCTCACACTCAATATAAACCACTGCATGCAACTATGGGAGTAATTTATCCACGATTTCTAGAAACTAATCTGCTAGCGTGCGGAGATGTGTTACCACATTGCTCAGTTTTGCAGGCTGGCAGATTACTGCCAGAAACTGCAGGTTATTGTGCAGATGAGTAGAGCAGACAGAGATTCTAGCCTTTGAGACAGGGCATTAGCCTGTCTGCAACCTGAGTTCAAAGCACAAATCCCAGCCGATCAGCATCATTTAACCCAAGTCCCTTTACAGCATAACTGCCACCTTTGGCTACTTGTAGCTAATTTCTCTTCAAGCTTTGCCTCATCATTTGCCCCAAGGCTGATAACACCAGCGCACATCCACCTGCATGCACCTAACATGAATTTTCAAATACGAAGTGCAAACGACATTCAATTCATTCACACAAGGCTAAAAAGCAGCTTCTTGCGCCACCACTTCTGTTAATCACCACTTTCCCTATTGTGCCCATCTTTTGTGGCTGCTCTAATGACCCCAAAATCAAGCAGCACAGATCACTATTTTTTCATTTGTCTGTCAAACAAGGTGTCAGTAGGTAACTGCCCTGGCCTCTCTGATGCCAACCTGAAGCCAATGTGATCTGAACCCACTTCTTTAGCTGGTATTTCATTATTTTGATCTTTTTTTGTTTTAAACAGACATTTTGCAGTGAGACAAAGTGGGTCAGCACCAAGCTACCCAAGGAAGTATTTTACTGAAAGTAGCTCCAAAGCCTACCTCCGTCTCTGTAAGTGACTAAAACACGTAGACTGTGCACAGCCAAGATAGATTTGACACCTGCCATCACCTGCTCAGTGCCTTGTGATAAGGTAATTTTAGATAAGGATCATATTTAGATAAGCTGTCTTTAAAAAAAAAAATAGCATGGCAATGACATAAAAAACTTGATTAAATATGTATTTCCTCATTTCTTTCAATATCTTAAGAAAACTTTATTCCTTTCCCTCATTTAGCAAAGCAGTCATCTCAGGAACACTCAGACTCCAATACCGACACCTTGCTGGGCTAAGGTAACTGGGACAGGTTATTTCTGACACAGTTTTTGCACTTTTATTGGGAGCGCAGTGGCATTCTCTTTCCAAATCTGCTCTGAGCCTCTTTAACCTTAATTACACACTCGTTTGCTTTCATCAGTTCCTAGAACCCAATTTAAAAACCTTGCCTGAACATTTTGTGTTTACACAGGCTCAAGTGTCCTTTTTTTCAACACAGGCTCATAATTAGTTTCCTCTGCATCAAAATGCAGGTTTTCATTTCGGACTGGAAATCAATAGCTCTGGGTTTTCTTTTGGTCTCTCAAAATAATGCACAGAGTTTGTTTGGTGTTTTTTTCTCAAGATAAACAAATCATCAGATAATGGCATTAGCTAACCTACAAGTTCTTTTCACTGGAAATCCTCTCCTGACAGCTCTAATTCTTAGTAGTCAGTGCCTAAGTCCGAAAGCAGGGGAAAGGAATTGTCATGTCTGTGACTGCTTCCAGTGTGTTATTGTCCTTAGGGATAACTGACATGGCAATAATTTTGCTGAACGTGCAGCAGTGCTACACTTAGGTGTGAAAGATAAAGTATTTTCAGCCTGGAGTGCACTTCAAATTTAGCCTCTCAATAGGTAAGTTTCTACGCTCTTCTTGAGGACAAGAGAATTAACAGAAGCTTCGATGTGCTGCTATTGTGCGTGGAGCCAACATAAAACAGATGAGACAAAATAATCCCGATCTAAACCCACAGAACATGCAGACTAATTATTTCAATTATTTGTGGATGTGTTAAATCCAAGCTCCTGTGACCAAACAAAGGTTCTACTATTCTAACCATTCTAACAACACCTTGTAGCACCCCAGTCACAGCTGAAGGACCATGGAGTCCCCCTGAGTTGCCATTTCCTAGTCTCAGGGTGATTAGAGACTAGCAGTTCATACTCCAAAGCCATGCTGGCATACAGAAATGCCATCCTATTGCAGTATCAGTTTTGGAGGAAGCTATAGATGGCTTTAGTACCTACAGAAGAAAATAGCCCAAACAGTCCATGGCATAAAGCAGGGCTGTTTTCAATACCATGGTGCTGTAATCCAATCACCATATAATTATTTCCCAGAGTCCACTCCATGTCCTACCCAGTATGTGACCATCTAAATGTAGAGCTGCATAAGGCTCCCAGAAGTCACTTCTGCTATCGCTGCCATCACAAAACAAGGTCAACTACACCCTTTTCTCAAATATTTGTCTAACCTCTTTATAGAGACTCCAGTAGAAGAGATATAACAAGCTCTCTGCATTATTTGTGCAAGTCCCCATGTATCCTTAGAGATGGAGTTTTTTCCACCTATCTAAGCTAAATCTCCCACTGTTATTATCTGAATAGCAATTCTAATGGCAATTTGGATCAAAGGAATATACTTCTTGCTGTGGTGTGAAGAACAGTAAGATGACATTAGTCACTTTGCTTTCCAGTGACTGCCAGCATTTTATGATTAGTAGGGCAGTAAATGAAAATAAGACTCCTGCGGAATCACAAGGAGCCCCATAAAGCTTCTGTCCTTGATTCAAAGAAGCCATTTACCACAGCTAAGTGCAGCTTTTCTATGCAAACAAATATTTGTTTTCCTAGAGGACAAAAATAAAGCCACATTTAAAAGAGCTGAATTTTCATCAGATTAAATTCAGAGGTGGAAGAAACAATTCAGGTGAATTAATAAATTACCTAAGCTTCTCCAATGAGCTTGGAGATTTATATGTGACTGAATATTGCTTTTCTGGATGCAATTAGAGGAACATCTGGAGATTCAGCTAGATCATTGGAAAAGCATTTGCAATTTCAATGGATTACTCAACTAAACAATGGAAAACTTGTGATATTTCCTGTAAACACAGATATAACTTCCAAAGTCATTCAGGCTTCTGTTTACACAGGACAACAACAACACTGGGGAAAAGAAAAAGTAAAATGCTGGGATAAGATATTGAAAAGCTAAATAAACATGGCTAACACATTTAACAATAAAACTCATTGCTAGCAATAATCCTTTGAATTTCATTACTGAGGAGCATAATGTCTATTTTCTCCATTAATTCTGTATTTCCTCTTGAATTGTTTATGCCCTTAAAATATAATTAGACAAACGCAATACAGGAACCCAGAAGCAGACCCAGAGCAATTCAAAGAGGGTTTAGACAGGTTACAGATAATCCATTAATTGCTTCTATTTAAAATCTCACCCCTCAAACAAGTGACATTGTAGTCTAAGGGCAAACCTCAACTGATGTGAAAAGATCTGCTCTCCTGAATCTAAATCAAAAGAATGAAACAAAATCACAGAACCAGCTCTCTTTCCACTCTGAAGATGAGCCAGACCCAAAACCGAAGAAAATAAACCATCATAGAATCATAAGGGATCAGAAGAGACCTCGAAAGATCATCTAATCCAATCCCCCTGCCACAGCAGGATCACCCAGACCAAGTTGCACAGGAACACATCCAGACAGGTCTGGAACATCTCCAGAGGAGACTCCACAACCCCCCTGAGCAGCCTGTTCCAATGCTCCAGTACCCTTCCTGGGAAGAAGTTCCTGCTGATATTTATTTGTATGGAACTTCCTTTGTTCCAGCTGGCACCCATTGCCCCTTGTCCTATCTCCAGATGACCTTGAGAAGAGCCTGACTCCATCCGCCTGACACACAGCCCTCACATATTTATAGACATGAATGAGGTCACCCCTCAGCAACTTCACCAGTCTCTCATGAACAAGAGAAATTTTGCTCTGACATAAAGATGGACATGAAACAGGAAAGAGAAAGGGGAGTCATAACCCATAGTCCTAAGGGAACAATGATCTCGTAGCTTTGCAATGCTTTTTAATGCACATTTTGTTTGGTGATGTTTGAGTACAGCAGAAACAGAAAGAGACTTCAGAAATCCTCATTTCCTGAAATAAAACCTATCCCTGCCAGCTGCCATGACTGACATCTCTATTAGTTCTATGAGCAACAGTGTCAGCAAGATGCAGTTTCTGAACATCTGGACTTGTGTTCAGTAATTTCCACTGTCACTCTACGAACTCAAAAATTTCTCCTGTGGTTTCTGAATGACCACAGGTAACCTGTATCAGAAGACAGGAAAACCTAGCAATGGAAAGAAGGTCACAGCAGTTTCATTTATTAGCATACAGAAAACTAACCTTGGACTTGGTGACTGTACTGCTTGTGTTTGTGCATGACTCACCACGAAAGCACTGCTTGGTGTAATGCACCCTAACTGGCTTTTTACTCAATTCAGAGGTAAAGCTATTAAAAAAATGGATATATACATCAATCAGGGAGGAAGGAAAAGTGAGACACTAAACAGATTAAAGATGTGCAAATGATGCTGCTGTTTAACAAGAGCTACAAAGAAAGGGAAATGCACTTTCTGCTCTGCCTGCACAGGTTTTGATTCTGGCAACACTGATATCTGGTACCTAGCTAACAGCTCTTTGATTCAACCCCATCCTTAGCAAGTGTTACCATTAATGCCCTAATTTCCCAAATTCCAAGAGCATACGTAAGTACACTAAATCAACAGGATTATTTATATTTAAGTACCAGCACAGCATGTGAAGTTAAGCCTTTTTTAAGATCAAGGCTCACGAAGATGAAAACAGACTCAGAGGACCCTGAAACTCAGGTTTCACTCAGAATTCCTGCATCGGCTCGAATCACTCATAAAATATTTGCAAAATATCACTTCTTTTTTTAAATATTGTGAAAATATTCTGGAGAAAGTGTAAAGCAAAAGCAAATAAAATAAACCCCAAGTGAATAAACCAAAAACATTTAACAGTTACTGAAGATGATCAGATGATCAAGACTTCCCCCAGCTGGTGGGACTTTTCACTCTAGAAGTCTACTGAACATTGAATGGGTGGCACATGAGCAAGAGAGGCCCAAAGGAGATAACAGGGAAATACATCACAGCATAGTTGAGATAAAGATGCTTTAAGTTGCTGTCTCTTATGCTCGAGCTATGCCTTCTTTCCTTTGCCCAGAACCTCTGTTCCAGTACTACTGTGGTAAAATGTCATTTAAATGCATAATCTGATTTATTTTACACACAGACTCTCCCAGTCTGGGCCAAGCCTGTTACAAATATGCTGTTACCTATCTTTTTAAACCCAGAAGTCCAAATGTCATGTGAAACAATAATTTATAGCTATTGTCATTTAAAACACAACAAACAGCTCATCAGTTGTTGTATACACTCAAATTAACTGACAAAAGATAAAGCAAGGAGGTGCCCAGCCTAATAAAATTAAAAACAAGTCTAAAGAAAGTGAATTGCAATGCAAAAAGGTAGCTCAGTTATTTGTGGTTATTAAGGACCTTGGGAAAGGGTCAAGAATTTCACCCAGAAAGTCTTTGTTAAATGCAAAGATAAAAATTAATTATCAACATCCAGCTGACTAGAACAACTCCTGTTTATTTCCCTGAAGGACCAACACACAATAGTGTCATTCAGAGCTGTCCTCAGGTTTGTGGGAAAGACAAATGATGGGATCATGTGCACTTGCAGGAGAAGATTTCAGTCCTTCTCTAACTGCTTAGGGCAGTATTCTCAGCACCCTGGAAAACACCATATGCTGGGAATGATTAAGTACCAACAACTTCATCAACAACCACTAAACATTTGGGAATAAGAACAAATATTTGGACCAGTGTTCTCTCATCTTTATTCTTTAGGAGAGAATATTTGTTCCCTTTTTAAATCCTACTTAAAGCAAACTCTTCCTAAAAACATAAGCAAAGCAGTATAGCTCATCCTGTGTGAAATTAATGTGATGACATAAGTCTAGTCTGCCAAGACTTATAACAGTATAAGGACATTTCAAACGGAGTTGTTTACTTCCTTTCCTACAGAGGAGTTCTCAGCTTTAAGCTTTGCTTTCAGATGGGTTTTCCAACTCTACAGCACCTGTGCAGCAGATATAACCAGGACACTTACATATAAACTTGTCTCTTTGCCGGACACCAATATCTAGTGATGTGCAACCGTTGTGGAGCAGCTCAGCAGCTGCTCAGCATAGGAAATTCAAACTGGACATTAAAGAAAACCTAATCTGCTTTATGATTAACAGAACTTTAAACATATGGGCATCTCAGGCCTGCTTGAACTTGAGCTATGCCTGCATGGTAGAGTCCTCCAGTGCCAGAAAAATCATTTTGAGAATGCAGGTAGGAGGGAGATTAGGCTGGAAATTTTACAGAGAAAAGAGAAAGACAGACATGCGTGGAACATCTTCATTGGGACTTCATTCTGTGTCAGCACACACACATCAAGGTGCATCCTAACCTAACCCTTGTGGCTAACTGGAGCTATACTTGGAATGACACCAATTAGATTGGGTTAGCACAATAGAAAGTACTTAGCATCAGCTAGTTGGACAGATCGAGGACGTCAGCAAATAAAGAGCAAATAAAGAGCAAATGACAGCTATCGATTGCTGAATATGCATCCTGCACATCACGATGAAATCTCTGAAAGGAAGTCTTTTGAAATGTAATACTGTAAAAACTAGAGGGGTTCTGAGGCTGACACAGAGAATGACAAGGAGAAGGGGGATGAAGGATGCCTTAAACAAGGTTTTGATTATAAATGACACATTAAGTTATCAAAACAAGCCCATTTTCCAAAACTTCCCAGGACTTTCTTACTACTTGACAGATGTAATTACTTTAAAACTGCAGAAGTTAGAATTAAAAGATTTTTAAATGAACAGAGGATTGCAGTACCCAGCTTCCTAGAGATTGTGAAGTCTGGTCAGATATAACTAATATATCATACACTTCTCATTCAGATATATAAGCAAGGAATACAGAGCCTGCAAAGCTCTTAATTGCTCACTGATAGAATCTATGATCTTTTCCCTGCACATTTTTATTCTTGGCAATATTTCCTCTCCCTCAGGAGACAGCCCAATATCAGCTCCAATATACCACATAAATCTCTATTAAAATTAAGGACAGAGTTTCCACCCATCCCCATGTGTATTGTTTTGCATTTAAACTGTACTTGCACTACAGAGAAATCTGATCCATCCTGTGTCTAAAGTGCTTGAGCAGGTCTCAAGAGATTGGGCTGAAGTGCTGTTTGTGTCACAGTCTGCACATCTCATTGGGGAAGAAAAAGCTACAACTCCTCTTCCCACATTACAAAACAAAATACCTGTTGCTCACTGGCTATTTCACAGTCTCAGGCTGTGCTTCTGTCTCCAGTCCTTCTGAAAACAGGGTCAAGAAACTTATTGCAAAGCCAAAGACACTGTGGATGTAGTGTACCCGGATTTCAGTAAGACATTCAACATGGTCTCCCATGATATACTCCTGGCGAAGATGGCAGCAAGGGGCTTTGATAGGAATATTCTATGCTGGGTCAGGAACTGGTTGGATGGACGAGCCCAGAGAGTGGTGGTAAGTGGTGTCGCATCTAGTTGGCAACCTGTTACTAGTGGTGTCCCCAAGGCTCAGTGTTAGGTCCGGCCCTGCAACATCTTCATTGATGATATTGATGATGGGTTGGAATCCATCATGAGCGTATTTGCTGATGACACCAAGCTTGGAGCCCATATTGATCTTTTTGAGGGTAGGAAGGCCCTGCAGAGGGACTTGGACAGACTGGAGAG
>VZRI01003324.1:140647-164440 GCA_013397515.1 Upupa epops
CAGCCCTACGAGGAGAGGCGGATGGAGCTGTGTCTGTTTAGTCTGGAGAAGAGGCTCAGGGATGACCTTATCACTGTTTATAACTACCTAAAAGGTGGTTATGGTCAGGTGGGGGTCAATCTTTTTCCCTGGACACTGGAGACAGGACAAGGGGTCACAGTCTTAAGCTCCGTTGGGGGAGGTTTAGACTTGACATTAGGAAAATGTTTTTCACTGAAAGAGTGATTGGGTTTTGGAACGGGCTGCCCACAGAGGTGGTCAAGTCGCTGTCTCTGGAGGTGTTCAAGGTTAGTCTGCATGAAGTGCTGAGTGGAATGATCTAGATGTCAGATATTTAGGTTTACTTGATTGGTTTTAAATTGGACTGGATGATCTTAAAGTCTTTTCCAGCCTCATCATTACTGTGATACTGTGATACAGAATAACTCAAACGTCCAAACTTTCCGTGTAGGGTTTCCCTTGAATTCTCAGTCTGTATCCCACTACAAGCTGTCACTCTCCTGTAGTTCCTGACACTGAAGGACTGTGATGGCCTCTATGGCCTCTATCACCTCCAGAAGTCAGGTATTACCTGGAGATCCGCTGAATACCAACTGCTGCTCCCATGTTTAATATTGCCGCTATCTTAAGCACTTTTTTCCTCAGCTCAGGCTAGCACTTCAAGCCCTGTGCTTTTTAGAAACACTGCATGTTCCACAACACTTCTGTGTCATATTTAAATCCCTCCTGTTGCCCTACTTTGCTGTCTTGAATGTCTGAAGCTCATGGAGGGTTTTCAGATCTTAGCTTTTGGGACTGGCATCTATAGAGTTAATTTTAAAGCTTAAAGAAGTCAAATCACCTGCAGGCAAACCCCTTATGAGCAGTAAGCACTGCCATTCATTTCTAATCCCTGCTTCCCTACACCCACAGGAAATAACCGCGAGAAATATGGGTACTATGAATCATTTATGGTGTTTCCCTTGCATGAAAAATTGCTTTCCTTACCTATATGATCAGGGTGTCCATTGCAGTTTGTCATGCCTTTCAGACAGCAGCAGCAGGTCAAAACAGAGGCAATTTTCTACCCATACCCTCACAAGGGCAGGTGGCTGGAGTTGTTCCACTTCAAATGCGGTTTCTGCCCTTCTGCTAGTGGCCACACTGCCTGCTTGGAGCTGAATCCTGAGGCAGCTACCTCCAGCCCATCACTCGGAGGAAGCATGACCTCAAGCAAGAAATTTCCTGCTATAGTGCTCCAGAATAAGTGAGTCACTTGGGCAATAATAAACTGAACATTTATGCAGAAAGTTAAAAAGTAATTTTAATATAATTCTGGAAACATATCACATATACATTAATTCCATTTGCTTTCAGTTCAGTGCTGCCAGTGTCTGCATCTGTTAACCGATAACCGCTTTTCCAATTACTGTGTTCATAGCAATAATCACTTCAAAACAGTCATTCTCCCTTCCTTCCAAACAAAGAGCTTGGGAATCATTCTGAGAAGGTATGAGAAACTGTCCCTGTCCTGCATGGTACTCTACTACTTCCCTTCACTCTTTCTCATACAGCCCATCTCTACTCAACCTGTCTGTGAGCTCCTAGGCTCTTTAACAGGAAGGAGCATTGGGGAGAGGAAAAAAAGCCTTCCTGCACCATTTAGCATATCTAAAATTGTGTGCTACCATTAAAAGACAACAATCAAACTCCCTTTGCCTGACAGGACGGACCCTGTGGCTACATTTACATAAGATGCCCAACTGAAGCAAACTGCAGCTCCTCACTGCAGATTTTGCTCTTGTAAAATCACTTTTTGAAACAGCAGTTTTCATTGTGTCTCATCATTTCATAGCAGAATCATGTAATATTGGATAATAAGAAAAAGCCCATGTGATGAAATACTGTTCCAAGTTCTAGAAGTAAAATGTCATAGCCCAGTCTAATGTTAGTGGATACACCTGGGCATAGGGGTTGAAATCTCTAATGCCACCACTTCCTTTACTGGCCAGCTCCATATTCAAATAAATATTCAAGAGGAAACTCTTGAAAATTCAAGCTCCAGTTCTTACCATCTTGTCAATGTATCAACAGTTAATCTTTTAATAATTTTTATGAATGACTTTACTATCTTTCTTTTCTTTCTATTTATCTTTTCTTTCTTTTTTACTGTTTTTATACTTCGGCAATTAATGCCCAGCTGAGGTAGACACATCACTGTAGGACAGGCAGTACCACCAGTAACTGAACCATGCTGATGGCTTTTCCTCACTTTATTTTCAAGTGACAATAGCTTATAGGTGCTGCTTTTATCATAGATGGTTATTGGCTTTTGTGTGGACACACAGAAGCGAGTCTCCATAGAATGTAAATCTACAGCTAAAGTAACTGGCTAGCTTTGGGCACTCTTCATCCACTGGGATTGTGCTTTGTGGGCACAATCTGATCAGACACTGCTCTGATCTCCCTTTGGCACCTCTATTGAATTAAATGAAAAGATATAAGGTGCTCTGAATACAGCATTTGTTGAAAGCTTCCAGATCTGCTAGTCTTTCCAGGCATTACTTATCCCAAGTTTGTGATATTTTTGGGGTCTTTGGTTGAAACTCAGTGTCAACCACAGAAACTTCCTGAATTAAATTAAAATAAAATGAAGATATCCAGTTGGTTTCAGACTAAGTGGCATTGCCACTTTTTTCATAATAAGAGAATGAAACCTTGGTATTTGCTATTACAGTAAAAGTCAGGAGAGTATTATAATAGTACTGGATAACCAAGATAATCAGCTCTCTACCACAGTGCTTATTTTATGTATTTGCTACAATAGAAAATATTGCCAAAAAACTTGAGAGTTCTGATAGAGTTACTGGTAACACTCAGCATCATGCATGAACTGGACTGCCCTGAAATGGCTAAGCTTGAATAGTATTTTGTAGCCTCAGAATGACTATAAGGGAAGGCTACGAGGGAAAAAAGGAAAACCAAAACCATCATAGATGAAGTGATGCCTAAGAAAGGAATACATGTACTTAGAGTGTAAGATTTTTGAGGGCAGAGAACTTACACTGCATCTTGTAATTACAGCAGGAGTGTCAACTCCAGAGTGGCCATTCAGAGAAGTTCTGCAATGATTTTGCTGTTAACTCTCCAGTTGATGTCTCAAAATTATGCCACCTATCCGCACTTGAAAACACTCTTCTCCAACGCATCATGACTCACATCTCACAGCAAGTATTGGTGGACCTATTACCCTCCTCCAGAACTTTTATTGTCTGGCGTAATGAAATGTGGGCTTCTTTATTCTAATATCTACAGCAATTCTGTACTTAACTCAGAGTTATCTGTGGGTTTTTTTACATTTATACAAAGCAATTTGCATGTATATTTCTTTCTGTATTTGCAGACCTTAAAGTACCATGGGCAGGATATTTGCCCCCCTTGCTTCCCAAGAGGGAAAATTTCAGCAATTCCATTTACTCACTAGGTAAAATGCAACAAGATTTAGCCTACCACAATGATATGAAATAGTGTGATGTCCTCTTATCAAGCAGCTTTGTTATCCTGACAATACTGAAGGTGATAATAAGCCAGGCAATAACAGCAACCATCTTATATGTCAAAGCAGCAGGGAAAAGGATTCCTACTACTTTCTAAGGCTGCTGCAGAATCAACAGGCTTATTGCATGGAGACGCTCTAGAGCCACTTCAAACTGAAGCAATAAACCATGTGAACGGATTACAAGCTCTGAAATTAATCTAGTGCTTTACATCATCGTCTGTTATAGCAGGATGCATTAATACCATGCTCCAATAAGCATAGCAATAGATAGAAAGATGTAATAGTATCTCTGGACCCTAAATAATACATAGGGGGGAGCAGTTTGCTGCTGCTGTGGGTCCGTTACTTTTCAGAAGTGCTAAAAATTACTTCCTTCCATCAGTCTTAAAGGAAGAATAAATCAGGGTAAAAGGCAGCGTGGTTCTGTTCAATATCATGGCTTCAATAAAGTTTGGAGTCTTTCAGAAGATGTGGAATGAGTTTAATTTCAGCATCATTTCACTAAATCTTACCCCTAGGTTTGCTTAATTATAAGGACACTGGAAGAGAGATGAGATCATAAATCTCACAGCGTTGGGAAGCTACACTAGTTAAAATTCAGCTAATAGAAGAGAGATACCTCCTGTGAGATCCAGCATGGACACACCATAGAAACAATGGGGGAAAAACACAACTGTATTAATTAAGCGCAATACTTACTGGCTTTTCTTCTCCAATTTATTTACAAAAGTGCAGAGTGTGGTACAGTAAGTGTTTTTTTATTCATTCCTTAAAATTCAGCACACAGTGCCTCTCCCTGTTTTTCTTTTCACTTAATTCCTAGTAGCTTCAGATGATCCAGAGAAAGAAGAGCATTCTTGTCCATACAAAGAGCCAGGGAATACTTCAGCACTTTACCAGAGATTTCGGAGAAACACAAAGCAAGCCAGATCTCCCTCCCATCACCTCACCTACCAGTATTTTTTCTAACAATAAAGTCTTTGTAATTAAATATTCTTAGGTTTCAAATAAATATGAAGCAGCTCACAGGTTTTCTTGAAGGACATCTCTATTCCCACAGACACAGCCGTGAGCTACACGTTATTCAACAGACCAGTCACACACCCAGCAAAAGCAGACACAGAACAGAGAGAGCAAATGAACACATATTGAGTCCTAAAACTTCCTCTGCCTAGTGTTCTGCTTTGTGCATTTTTTAAAGACTGTGTCAGGGAAAAACTATTCTCCACAGATGGTTAAGGAAAATTGTAACTGGAACTCCAGATTGAGGCTTTCATGTCTGGGCTACTCTGATAAATCAGACTAGTGACAGTCCAAGGTAACGTAAATCACATGGTGCTGTTTTGATGTGACAAACACATTGCTCCTGTTTTGCATCATTTATTTGAAACACACACCAAGCCAGGCTCATAGGAAAATTCTCTTAACCCAAGATAAACTCTTCAATTGACTTGAGTCAAGTTTTGTTGCAAAATACAAACCCTGAAAGGCTCTTCCAGATTGGTTTTTAATTAACACCTTGCTCAGAGCTAATTCACAGCCTTTAAAATGAGCCAGGGAAACACTTTTATCTTTTTGCTTCTACACCATACTTTTTTGATTGATGAGGAAAGCTTCCTCCGGTCTTTCTGTTTAATACTCCTTCTACAGGTTAAAAAAAAGCTTGGTTCTCTCTTTCCCTCATCCTCCAGGATGTAACGCAGCACCTCACCTTCTCAAGTGCAGTGTATAGTCTGTTCCAAACACCTGCTCTGACTCCACTGCAGTCCTGTGTGAGCGACACACTGGTGACATTCACTGAGTTAAGTCTTGTGTGGCTCCGACATAGCTGCTAACGAGGACTAGGAGTGTTTATTCATGAAAGCATGCATTTATTGCTATGCTCCAGTCTTTTTTTCAGTGCTACCACAGTTGCTCACTCTTACTCCTGGATAGTCTCCCACTGAGTAAAAAGCCAGAATGGCAGTTTAAGCAGCCAGCTTTGCAAACCCTTTCTTAGGGAAATGAATACAGTCACTGCCTGCTTCAGGACCAGAAGAAGTAGCTATGCAGAAACTTACAGCAGGCTTCTGAAAGACTAGGAAGTGTTTTGTAAGACATAGCATGCAACAGGCATACGGTTAAAGGTAAAGATTGTGTGCTGGCAGCATTACCCAATCTATTGTTATCAATACTAAAACGAATTCCTGAGGCCAGTCTGAGTTCTCTGCACAGCTGCTGCCAGTGACTGGTTTAGGTGGCAGTTCAGTAACTTCTCATTCAAGTGGTCTGGAGTTCAGCCTTGCACATATTCTACAAAGGCTACAAATGGAGCCTGAGTCTTTGAGACCTATACTAACTAGATTATTAACATGCAAGCCATTTTCTATATATAAGCTGGTGATCTTATCAACTAGAGCTCTCTCAAGGACAGAGAGGCTGCTACAAACTCCCTTGACTTTCTGCACCTAATGCATAAGAGTTGGGGTCAATCCATGCAGGGCACCTGTACCCATGTTGGTGGGAGAAGCCAAATTCTGTAACATAATTTGAAGTTAAAATCTAACTACCTAGCTATAGAATCATGAGAACTCTCTTTGTTCTATTTGGTGTTGCAGAGAAGGGATCCAAAAATCATTTCAGAATGCTGTTTCACCTCACATCTAACCTGTTCTGCTTGTCATTTTCCACACCTAGTAGATTTTTGCAGGATTTTTGTGCTTTGTTACAGACATGCTATGCTGGAAGTACAGTTAAATAGCTGAAAATCTTGATTCGGTTCTTTGAGACACAAGATAGCAGAACAATTGACATTTTCTACTGATTATACACAGGGTAATCCACAGAGAGAAAAATAAGAGTAAAGAGATGGAAAACTGAACTGAGTGTTTCACTCGTGCTGCTGTTGTCTGAATGTTAATCAATAAAGCAATAAATAAGCTGCCAAGTTAGGCATCTCTTAGCTGTGTGGATTTTGGCCATAATTCTCTAGAGCATGTTTAGGGAGAGAAAGAAGTTGATTTCTATTGAATTTGTATTCAAATTTAAGCTTTGGAAACAAAATACAGATCTTCACTTAACACTGAAGGAATCCTTTCTTTCCACTTCAGGAAAACAATACAAATGTCTTGCTGCTGCATGTTCAGAAACCTAAACTTCTCTAAGAGCTTATAAGCAACAGGTCAATTTTCTGCTGTGAATAACCCTCAAGCTGTGGAAAAATGCACAGCATGCACAGTCATGAGTTGTGTACTTCAAAAAGAGATGAGCTTGTCTTCCAAAGAAATTAGGTACCCAGCCTTCAGTTGTCTACTGTGTATTCCTTCCACACTTGCAGGTTTTGAAGACTTCAACCAAAACTACAGCTGACTTCGTAATCTGCCTTTGAGTAGCAGTCCCTTACAACCAAAACTTGTCTGATTCAGTATGTATTTCACAGGAAAACAAAAGAAATGTATCTTGCCTTCTATAATTATTCTTTCTTCTTATTCTATTTCATCAATGTCATCACACGCAGAATATAAAGGCGTACTTTTCCAGAGGAAGCATTCATTTAAACAACCACTTGTGAAATAAGGTAAATAAGGATCATCCACACAGAAAATAAATAACAATTTTAAAGAAACAAATAATTTTAAAGAAATAAATTATAATATCTGAAGCCTGTCCTAATCAAAATCAAACAAATATCTGAAAACTACAAAGGTACTGACGATGCTACAATAAAAGTAAACATTGTGTAATAGATGCAAAAGTAAGGACAGTTTGTACTACAAGATGAGTACAGTGCGTCCCCTTCAGAAATACAGTGCAGCATTGGAGCACAAAATAGACTGCAATAATCCAAGAGACAATTAATTAATTGAATTAGAGGAAACTTCTTTATAAATTACAGCAATCTGCTTCAGTCATTTTGTCCCGAAATGATTAGAAATATAGATCTGCTATTTCCTATCACAGAGGGCCATTGGTCGTACTATGAGATTATCTAAAATTCTTCCAAAATTATTCTTTGAACCTAAAATTGCTTGAGAGAGCAGTTCTTTCCAAAGGCAGAAGAGGTGATATGCAAACTGAATGGCACTGTCTTAGTTTTCCCAGGGGAAAGCTGCAGGGACTAGCCTGCTTTATTTAATTTTAAAAGATGAATTACAGCGCCAGACCACAATACATTCCAAGACAGGTTTTCTGAAATGGCTTTTTCCCCAAGGGAAGGAACCTCATGTGACAAAGTAAACAGAACTCACTTTCGTAGTGAAAACTGGCTGCTCCTCAATTTAAGGAAATTCATTGATTTCACTGATAACAACCCCTAAACGTTGCAGTTACTGGCCTGGTTTATTTCTCATTCTTGATAATGTCTATGACTTTGCAAAAATAAATGTCACCATGTAAACCCAAATTGCTTCCTCTCTAAAGAGATATCCTACGTGGACTATCCCCACAGGATGCTTCAGTCACAATCAGAGCAAAGGAGCCCAGCAGTTCCCACACTCTGCTGTGCTGAACCTCCATGCTGGACCATTGACAGATTTCCTGATGTTTAGCAGAAGTGTCGATCTTCCTAGCACAGTCTGTGGTTAAAGACCATTTTAGGCTTCTGCCAGAACACAAACATGCTACAAGTCCGCTAGTTTCTATGGAAACCACACTGGGTACGGCAGACACTGTAGGTCACTGCTTCAACAAAAGATAAACAAACCGGTGATAGCTAATGTGTGAAACCTCAAATTATTTTCCCCTCTAAACAAGAACACTGTTTGTCCTTGGTGATGACTATGGTTAAGCAGCAGCACATGCAGAAAACAGAGAGAGAATGCTTCAACAGATTCTAGTTTCTGGCAAGCACCTTTTTGACATTTTAAAGTGATTTAATTTTTGAGGCGGTAAGGTGATGCAGAATTCCTTCAAAGGTCTCCAGTTTGATTCCTTAGAACAGAGAGAGATTTGAAATTATGTTATCTGTAAAGCTGAAATCTTCATTTGAAGACTGACCTTATTCATCCATTCAGTGTCTCTCCATTTGAATGCACCACAAGGAAGATTTTTTAAGATGACAATCAGCAGCATCACAAAACCAAAAAGCTCAGTTGTCAAAGAAACCTAAAAGACACTTGGATGCCCAAATCTCTGAGGAACATGTGTGCATTCCAGCTTTCAAAAGAGAGAAAGGGCCAGATTCATTACCTTACTTTGTTGAGTCACACCAACTCAAAACAAAAAACAAACCCTCAAAACCTATCTAAGTCCTGATCTGAGAAAAACAGAAAATTAAATCCACAATTGATCCATTCCAGCATCGCTTCCTCTGCAGTGCATCCTCATCCGCAAATACGAGAAGCATTTAGCATGAATGTTCTTCCCAGTGAAAGAAGCATATCCCAAGGCAAATGGAAACGGGCAGAGAAGAGTTACAAAAGGCAATACCAAGGATTATTTTCACGTTCAAAGAGTCATGTTTTTCTACTATTCCTGAAGCTTTATAAATAACATAAGAGCTAGCTGGCATGGCAAGAGACCTAATTATAAACAAGCTATAATTAAGTACCATCTCTAAATTATATAACATAATATCAATATGAGTGTATTCATTATGTAAATGGTTATTTTATTGCTCATTTAAAACACATCATGAAAATGCAGATAGTAGGTGGACAGCATGCTAAATAAAGGCACAAATGAAGGAAACACAGCTTGGCAGAGACAGAAGATGTAGGTGTGAAAGAACAAGAGCAACACTTAGTTGTCTCTTCGATAACAGACAGGAATGCATGTTCAGAAGCTGATCTCATGCATGATATTCAAGTTCGAAGATTTCAGCCATCACAGACACGCACCATATTGGCTTTGAATTTCAGAAGCCTTTCTCCTGCTCTAGAGGGCATGAGAAGAATGAAGAAGAAACATATATCTAGACTTTCTCTATCAGAATCTCAGTCCAAATTAAATCCAAGAACTCCCCCTACATGTGAAGCAGATCGGCACTAAGGATTGAACAAGATACTGAAACATCTTAAGAAATAATTTTCCACCACTTGAGCTCCTGAGGACGCAGCCAGAGACACAAACTCCTGTTTTCTGTGCACCTGGCCAGAGGAATGCTCACAGGAATGTGCTACCCAGCAATACCCAGTAAGTTTGTGAACCAGTGGAATGAAAGAATGGTAATTCATCAGCCCAGACCAGGGCTGATTCACTCCAGTTGAATTATATTTGTAACTATTTTAAATAACTCAGCACATAATCATTAAATATATTTACAGGTCCTAAGTGCAGGGCTCAGCTGGAGCAGCTAACAAACACCTTGTCTGTTCAGATAAATCTCCACGAAAAGCAGTAACCAGTCTATGTGGCACCTGCTGAGTGCTCAGCTCAATTTTGACAAGAATTATATTTATTTTGCTAGAGAATGGGAAGGAACATGATTTAGCACTACCCAAAGAAGCCTATCTTCCTCCCTCTCTGCATTTAATGTCTCAATTATTTTACAGCTACTGAAGTTGTCAGCTTGTAGACTCTTGTGACAACATTTAGCTCTTGAGATGTTATGTAAGAAGAGCATCGGTCAATGTTTCTAGAAACGGTTGCTCATTTTGAGCATTTTTCTTGCTGAATTGGAAGTGTGCAAGTCACTACTTCTCAGCATGCAAACCAAATAGTTAAATATCCTTTAGACATAAATACTCTGCCAAACATTTACTCAAATCTACTCAAGAGTCCTACTAAAAGCTTCAGGCCAATTCCCAGCTTCTCCCTTCACCCTCTCTCCAAGCTGCTTTTTTTCCCCCAAGAGGTTTGGGATTTGCTTCCTTTCACCTTAGAAAGCTCCTATTTAATTTCTTAATGCTTATCAATTTAGCAGCATTCCTAAGTCCTAATTAATGTAATTACAGCACTGCTATATGCTGACTGCCCTCTTACCAACCTCATGATTTACAGCTTGCTACTTACTCGGCATGTTTTCTTCTGTAGTAAGAGGAAAATCCCCTGACCGCATCTTTCAGTTTACCAGGCTCCTGCCTGTTACCTCCTTTCCTACCAAGAAACCCTTTGAAAACTGGCTCAGCTGGAAAAATCCCAGTTTGCAGATATCAGTCAGACTTGGCTGAAGCAACAGGTGAGCAGTGTCCTTTTATCCATTAAGCAGCCTTACAGCTGGTCTGGCACATCATCCTATTCTTAATTATTAACACTTTGTTAAACTAGAATCCCAGAAACACCACAGGTCCATTCATGTTGATAGCTACAACCCAAGCAAAACCTCACCACCCCAAAGGTGCTATTATCAACAACCAAAACCACTTCTAGACTACAATTAGAAAAGTGTTTCCCCCTTAGATTTCAAAAGAATTAAAGGCAAGTTCTCAGGACTAGTGTCTGCAGGCTGTGCAGGGAGTTGCTGACAAAGTTCACACAGCTTTAGGCAGCTCACCAGCACCTTTAGACTGAAAGTAAAGTTGTTCTGAAATGCAGAAAAACTTATATTTTGCAGGTGGATCATTTGTTTTAATAAATTAAAGCTTTGCCAAGATAGGGAGAGACAGAATGCCCAGCTTGCAAGTATTTAGGCATGCAGAGCCGTTCCTTCATTCGCAGCTCGCTTTGCAGGAGCTTCACGTTGCGCTTGACTATGCATTATGAACAGTCCCATTACCTTAAATGGAACTGGCTCCAGTGCCTAAAACTGGGCCAGACTGTACGGCTGTGCTGGAGCTGGATACTAACCAGTCTTATTTCCTTTAATGAGTGAGACATACATATCCTTAAGGGTTCCCCACCCCCCTCCTTTCTAGATAGGAATGAGGTTAATTCTCTTCAGGCATCACATTTCTAGACTGAAAACCTTGATCTTATTTTCCAGGCAATTTTTTTGTCAGTAGAGTTTTACCCTGAAATATGTTCAGGCTTTGACTTTTACAAAAAGCCGACTCCATTTTAGTGATTTCAAGATGCTAAACTTGTTTTTGTTCAAATGGCAGCCACTTCCCACTCCATGTCAGGACGGGAGCAAGTTAATAATCCTCTTCTACCATGTCACCTCTCTAAGCCAGGACCAATGAACTCTAACAATGCCTCCCTCAAAAATACCGGAATAAGCTGTGTAACACTATGGAGGCAGTGTAGAAAACACAGAGATACTCTTTTCTGTAGCCTTTACCTTGAACTTCACAAATGATTGCTCTAATAAACTCATCTTGGCTTTAACCTCTTCAATCACACAGCAGAGAAGGCAGGATGATGACACTGTCTCTGCCCAGCCAGTGATAATACCAGTGGTCTGGCTCCATCCCACTTGTGGGTCCAGGGAGGTGGAGAGGAGCTGGATCAGTGACAAGCAAGCCCAGCTCTGGAAACTTTACACCTGATGCATGACATCTGTCAGGTTGGTACCTGTGTAAGGAAGGAAATTAATCTCTGGTTGAAAGCTATCCAGCTACGCTGTCTTGGAGCATGCAAAGTATGGTATATGTTCACAGGAATTTGAGCTGTCTATTACAAGACAGAACTTGGACTCTGTTATTAAACCAAAGAAATAACTCAGTACCCTTTTTCATCTTGAGCCGCTGCTCAAGTGTAGTGATTTGCTCCAAGAATGCTCAATAAATACGTAAGAATATGGCTGCTGGACTCTAATCAGCTGTGCACAGCAGGCTAAATCTCTGGGACCACATGTCCAGTGGTCAAAATTCCACTCTAACAGGCCTTTTACTTAAACAAATGCAAAGTGAGTTTTCATTAAGCCTTGTTAGCACCTCCACCACAAAATGAAAAAATGAGTTGTTCATCAGCAATTACTGAAAAGGCACAGCCTTTTCATAGATATTTGTGCTGCAGAAATCTGGCCAAAAGGATTAGAGGTATTGAGTAAAACGAGAGGAAAAAACTGCAGCAACTTGCATCATGCATTATACATAGCGTGAGAAATCCCAGTGGCACCCAGACATTGGAGGCAAAATTTCCTCCTCAGATCCTCATGGTAATAGCTGAATTGGGTATTCTGTGCACGGAGAGAGAGTAGATTCCCCCAAAGTCAGGCTGACATCAAGGTACAGTAACGGAGTATCACTAGTTTGTACAATCCCAAGGGGAGGGATTTGCACTGAATTTCTAACACTTCAATACACACGTGTGAATATAAAGGCAAAGTGATGGAAAAGCATGTGATTTTTGTATTTTAAGGGTAGAAATAAGCCTATGTGTGAGGTGCTTCAGGTAATATTTCAGCTCTAGAAAGAAAATTCAGCCCCTGGTTATTAAGTTTAAGGTGCCACTTTTGAGACTGCAGAGTCAAGTCATTTTATACTTCAGTATAAAACAACTGTCACACAAATACAAGCAGCATTGCATTGGCTTTACTCTCCATCATCTGAAGTCAAATTAACATGCTAAAATCACCAGTGAATAGAGAGGGAAAGAACTTGATATATCAGAACAGTGTTGATCAATGAATAGAAAAACCTCCTGACAATCGTTTTGCTCAAGAAACTTGCTGTGTCTAAATAACTCTTTTATACCATTTGTCATACTGACTTCATGACGTGTGAACGGGAAAATCCCTCCAGCTCTCACACAAGTGCATTTCCTGGTTTCCTGGGTGAATTCTAAACTGCTGATGTTTCAGGGAAGAAGAAGAAAACCCAAAATTCAACAGCTCACAGTTTGAAGAGGCAAAATATCCACCCTACTATTTGTGTTTGGGGCTGAAAGCAATCACCTGAGGTGGCATGATCTAAAGAGTTGGTATTCTATTTATTCCAAAGGTTCAGGATCATTTTCACTCCCATTTGCTCAGGAAAATGCTGTCAGAATCAGTCTGATGGCACTTTTTTCTTGCAAGGTGTCGTTCAACATTCAACATCATTATTTGTTTGACATTTATTTGGGAAGCAAACTCCAAAGTCTAAATCATACCAACAGGTTATCTAGCAACACACAGCCAGTTCCTGCTGTTTTATTTTATTTGCACTTTTCACTTAGGATTATTTCCTCCTAGCATTTCACATCAGGGACTTTGGTGTGACTGTCAGCTAGAAAATTATCAATTAAGTAAGGGAACTCTTCCCTTCTCTACAACTCTTCTCATTAATGAGAAGATAAGGGGGGAAACAAAGAAACCTCCACTGATTTATCTGGGTGTTTCTCCATATAGTCAAGACTTGGTCATAAGAAAATACAGCAGAATCGATCATGTCATGCACTCCTCAGTAAAGTGATGCTATTGATAGGCCTGCATTGAGACTCATTTTAAATGAGGGTGAAGACATGTTATCAAATGCAGTGACTGGCATAGTCTCTCTTGACTCTTTCCCACTGGACAGACAGTGTATGAATGGGATAAAAAGCTGACGTAAGAGAAACCACACTGGGGTAGGGGATTCTGTGTGTCCTTGGGCATCCTCAGATCTTCACATTCTTAGAACTCCCTTTACCCCTTTTTAGGTGGCTGTATATCCCAACCTCAGCAGTTATTAGTGAGGCTTTAAAATTGTTCATCTCTTGAGGCTAGCTACGTAAAGCACTGCAGGTATACTTCAATAATTCATTACATTTAATCAGTCTAGTGCCACCATAATTAGCAAGGTAATATATGCATAAACAAAAAGGTAATCAAGATTAAATATTTAGAAAAAAATATTATTAAGATGAATTCCAATAGGTGCTAGGATATAAAATTATAAACATCTATTTATTTTGCATTATTAAAAATAAATCTGAAACCATTAGCAAGTGAAAGATGAGAAAGGCCATGTACCGTACCAAACCAAGCCACAATTCTGCAACTTGCAGAATTATAGCCTAAATATCTTTGTAAAAGCTATACTCTGGCCCACAGGTTTTTGAAATAAATTTGCAATTATAAGTGGATGGGCTCTAATTCTGCTGCCATGAGTCTGACTTTCTTCAGCATGTTCAATTTCTTTTCAATGTGTACATAGCACACAGATGCTCTACACAGCAAATCCAACACACCCAGAGCACACCAACATCAAAACACATGTGTGTAACTTCTCTGCCCTATTTTACATGTGATTCCTTCTCTAGGCTTTAACAGGAATCTGCACAATAGAGGGTGGATATTTCTTTTATACAGCCCTTTAATACTGCAACAAGTTCTGGTAGCACACTGAAACAACCTGAAACTTTACAGCTGCTATGAAGTCGAGGTTGCCTAGCATCTACATAGCTAGTGTCTCTAGTGAAGCAACGGTAATTAACACTGCTTCAAAATTCAATTCAGTCACCTCAGCACTGAGAGTGTGCCTTAAATAAGTGCTAGTGTCTCTTACAGCAAAAATCAAACCTGCAAAGCACTTTTTTAGCACAGAAAGTAGGAAATTCAAGAATGGTTGCTTGCTCTGTTGTTTCCTAGGCTGGATGAATGATTGAATTTTTGTGAAACAATAAATTCTCTCCATTATTATTTTCCTTCTATAAGTTGGAGACAATTCACTCTTCGCAATAGACAACACTGACAGGAACCTACATTAACACCTTCACCCCATTAGCTGTAAACGAGCGAGACGCAACTATTTTCTAGGACACGATTCTCATGTCTATTTATAGACACCACAGGTTTTTCAGTTTTGCTTTGCTTGTATTCATTTGGAGCTGCTTCATGATCTCTAAACAATGGAAAAACACCTGCTTTCTGCAGGTAGGTTGTTTAGCTCAGGCACATTGCAACTATTAACTACCCTCTTCCCCCTCTCCCCCAGGATTGCTTTGTTTTCGTTCTGATATTTTTGGATAAGGTAGTTCTAATCCCTGATGACTTCAAAGGGAGGACCACTAGTTCATACTGGTTTGAGTTTTCCAAGCACCGATGGTAAACTGCACACCAGCATTTGCAGGACTAACTATGTCATGCCCAGTTTAACATCATACAGCTAAGTGATATTAAATGAGCCCCTAAACGTAATAGAATTATACGAGGAAGTGTAGTAATAAAGTAAATTATCTCTATATGATCACATAATGTGGAAATAAGCTTTCTCCACTTTATAGCCCCTTCAAACACACATTTTACCTCTGGAATTTTAAAGAAGATTTGCTGAAAGATGCTGCACACGTGGTACCTCCAGATATTTGAATTGTTCAGTCGTTTGAGGGCTTTTTTACTTATAAACATAAAGAGATTAATCCTCCTTACATAGCAAAACTACCTCAACAATTTGTGCTAAATCATTTGATCTGCATTTTTTTTCTGTTTAAAAATGCAGCAGGCTACACTGAATTAGCTTTCTGATTTGGACAACATCAAACCGATGAATCAAATTAGATCCGTCTTAGCCTAAATTCTAATAAACCACATTTATGGATGAACAACTATTTACATGTTTTCTCAAGGTTTTATCAATACTTAGAAAGTAGAAGATGAAGAAATGGCACAACTGAGAGAGTTGAGGCTGTTCAGTCTGGAGAAGAGGAGGCTCCGAGGTGACCTTACTGTGGCCTCCAGTATCTGAAGGGGGCTACAAAAAAGCTGGGGAGGGGATTTTTAGGATCTACTCACAGGACTAGGGGGAATGGAGCAAAGCTGGAGATGGAGAGATATAGACTTGATGTGAAGAGAAAGTTCTTCACCATGAGAGTGGTGAGAGCCTGGAATGGGCTTCCCAGTTAGGTGGTTGGCGCCCTGTCCCTGGAGGTTGGGATGGGTGAGGTTCTGCCCAGCCTGATCTGGGGTGGGGGGTCCCTGGCTATGGCAGGGGTTTGGAACTGGATGATCTTGTGGTCCCTTCCAACCCTGACTGATTCTAGAACTTCTTCCCAGTGAGGGTAATGGTCACTACAGGGGGCTGCCCAGGGGGTTTCTGGAGTCTCTTTCTCTGGAGATATTTGAAACCCACCTTAGAGGGACTTGGTGGGACTTGGTCTGGTTGAGCCTGCTGTGGCAGGAGGATTGGACTAGATGATCTTTTGAGGTCCCTTCCGTTCCCAGCTGACTGGGTTTGAGGCTTTGGTGAGGTGTTTTTGCTCAGGAAAAGTTTGGAACTTAGAGCTGTGCCTTCAAAAACCATGCACTGGCTTTAGATTAAAAAAAATACAGTGCTAAACTTCTGTTTTCCCCTTGCTTCCCATGCTGGGTCTAAGCTCACATTGAAAAATGTGATGTCTTATATCCTCTACATAACAGTGTGAGTTCTTACTGAAGAATCACTGCAGATTAAAGGTAACTGATGTTTACCTACCTCAGATGTTTGCCCAGATGACAACAAGTCTATGGGAAATTCAGCAAAGGCTTAAAATAGCCACATAGCTTTCAATACCATCTGTACTTGAAACACTTCTCAATCCCCGCATTGAAAATAAGTCCATATTTTTACAAAGAGCAGAGCTTGGAAAGCCATCACTTTTTAGTGAGATATACCAAATCACATTATGCTTGTGTCGTCCTCAATATTTGTGGAAGAACAGTAGGTTTGATACTCTCTAAGCCTTGGTACCAGAGAAGAACTTGGTAAGGAAAAGCAGATCACTGAAGGTTATTTATAGGTCCCCTTTTTCTTTGGCTGCAATAGCTGCAGGCTGCTATTTTTCACGTAAAAAAACCCTGCCCAAACCATACACAATTAACACTCTGAATAACCAGGGACAGTATTGCGTAACTTATCCCATAAATTTGAAAGAAGAAAGAGACTTCTGAAAGCATTTACAGTGCCTCTTCAGTTGGAAATGGCTTCTTTAGGAAATGTGTTAAAACAAAAACTCCTCTGCTTCTATAACTCTGTATCAGCAGAAATAACTTCCACACACAAAGAGGAAAGGCCGTCACAAACCACTGGCAGTAGCTGTCTTTCCTAACTGTAAATTAAACTTTTACATTTATTACACACACTTATCATCACACATTTCAAACAACCTCAGACAAAGTACTATAAAGTAGTCAGAGAGTACTGCAGATAGACATTGGGAAAGAAATGCAGTCACACAAAATTATGAACTTGTATTTAATAGAATAATTAGGGATCGGAAGGGATGTAGAAAGATCATCCAGTCCAATCCCCCTGTCACAGCAGGATCACCTAGACCAAGCCACACAGGAACACATCCAGGCAGGTCTTGAACATCTCCAGAGAAGGAGACTCCACAGCCCCCCTGGGCAGCCTGTTCCAACGCTCCGGTACCCTCACTGGGAAGAAGTTNTTCTGTGTCCTTCTTGACCTGAGGGGCCCAGAACTGGACACAATACTCCAGATACAGTCTCACCAGTGCAGAGTAGAGGGGGAGAACAAACATCTCTTGATCCTCTAACCACCCCCTTCTGATCCACCCCAGGATGCTGTTGGCCCTCATGGCCACAGGACCACATTGCTGGCTCAGAGTCATCTTGCTGTCCACGGGGACCCCCAGGTTCCTTTCTCCTACACTGCTCTCCAACAGGTCAGACCCCAACCTATCCTGGTCCCTGGGGTTTTTCTTGCCCAGATGCCAGATTCTACCCTGACCCTTGTTGTACCTCATTAAGTTTCTCTCTGCCCAGCTCTCTAGCCTGTCCAGGTCTCACTGAATGGCAGCATAGTCTGCTGGAGTGTCAGTGACACCAGCCAGTTACCTTTAGGTCTACCCAGGGTGTTTGAATACGTGTAACCAGAGCTACACCAGTGTAATATGCAGCAGGGGACAAGGTGGAATTTGACCTTCAATTTATCTTTTACCTACTGCTCATAGGAGACTAATAGGCTTAATGCTTGCCAGAACATTAACAAATGTAGTGTGTCCTGGCATCAGACGGGAAAAGAATTGCCTTGTTAACAGCCAGTGAATCTTAGGTGTTTGGACACGAACTGTGGTACCGTAGTGTTACTGTAAAATCAGAAAATTAATCCTGACTCCTACTCTGCTTTGGCACCAAGTTAAGACATTTTAATCTTTACCCTTTCTTTGTAGGTTTCTAATGATCACCTTTGATGGGTAGTTCTTTGCCTCCTGCTCTGATACCTTCCTGCCTGTTTTCCCATTCTCCCCAGAAGTAGAATGAAGTGCAGTTCTCTCTAAAAGAAACATCTCTCAGAGTACTTGTCACCTGCTTCTTACTTCAAGCTGATATACTCTTCATTTTCCTCTTTATCTTGCTTCCACTACCTCATAATGTCAGTTAATCAGGATGACTTTTGTTGAATTTCACAGTTCCCTAAATGAGGTATCGTTATTAGCTGAGATTAGATCTACACAAATACCAAGGTATTTGAACTGTTCTGTCATTTACAACTTCAATCCCTGGTGTCTTGCTAGGATATTCCAATTTCGGTCTGAAAGTACAAGTCACACTAAATCCCTCTCTGTCCATTTACGCTACATCCTCCTGGTCTCACAAAGTACACCATTGTTTGAGAATTTAATCCCTTATTAATAGTCCAGAAATCTGCTAATTTAGCACTAAGTAATTCATACAATTTCCTTTGGTCATTTATAGGTTTCTTTATATTAATTTTTCCATTGATCCTTTATTATATATAATACTATCAATACTATCAATACTATCAGTATGTGTTGTACCACCAGCAACACCCAGAGATCAACAGCTACTTCTTTTTGAAAGATCATAAAACGTAATCCTTTTTTTTTTTTTTAAATTCCCTGTCAGTCGAGAGAGATCTCTGTTCTCACACTCTTCTTGGCTGTTTGAAAGCTAGATAATAATAATAAATTGAGAGGCTAATAAAGGATAGCAGCGTCAAATGCATTGTAGAGCTACTGAGTCTCCTGTGGTTGAATTGCTCTTGGATGAAGTCTCATCAGCAGATATGGCCGTCAAGATATCTCTAGATGTGCTGTTCTTTCACACTTATTTTAACATCTCCTGGTCTTCCAAGACTCATGATTTCTAATCAGCTCAAAGACAGTTTGGGTGTAGAGCCTGGGCACCCTGATGTATAAGGACAGTGATGATTACTGGCAATTTCCTCCCCCCAGTCCTGTAACTCCAAGATCATGGTTCTGTTCCTAGCCTAATTACATTTGTACAAAGTACAATTAGATTTTCCTATTTACTAGTTAGCTCAGAGAATTTCCTGAATGTATTTTGATGCTCAGCCACCACGTACTAGCACAATATGCAAACTAGGAGCTACAAAATAATTTGTAATACAGTTCGGTCTAAATAAAGAATGAATACTTAGCCATTTATTCATGTGATAACATCAACACCACAAAGTAGTTCTCGTAAAAATCAATGGAGTCTTATTTCCCGGCAGTGGCATGTGGATAAAAACAACCACAGACCCAAAGATAGAGAGTACATTTATAAATAATCTAGCTCAGTTTTTCTCTTTTTAATTCAGAAAACTCATAATTTCATTTAAATTGCTTCATCTGATATTTGCTATTCCCCATTTTATTACTGCCATAAATGGTTACTGGAGGGTTTTTTTCACCTGGTTCCATTCTTTGTTATCTATATGTCATGATATAAAAGTACAATGGAAAAAATCTTACTATTATCTCCCTGAGGGAGTAAAACTCAGGGGGAGGCAGTAGGAAAGTCCTTCAATTCAAGTCAAAGTTTTGGAGCTTTTTCGAAAGAACACTGCAAGACAATAAAAGCAAAAAGAAAATATAACCAAATAACAAATGAAAAGGAAACATAACCAACAAAAGAAAACAAACCCAAACCCTCCTCTTAAGTGAGTGGAAAAATTCCTGAAGGAAAGCAGAGTTTTTTTACTTGCAAGTTAAAAACAATCCACCATAGTTCTGAAGACAAATATGTTGTTTCTATCCATCTCCATTCCCTGTAAAGATTTTTAGGGTAGGAGTCACCTGATGCCTATCCACGTCTGACCTGAGCTAACCCTTTAGCAGTTAAGAGACACTTCTTCTGAAGAAGACCAGATGACTAGCTCAGATCCTATCAAATCTTGCTACCACAATATTCATAGAATCATAGAATCATTAGGGATCAGAAGGAATCTCAAAAGACCATCTAGTCCAATCCCCCTGCCACAGAAGGATCACCTAAACCAAGTCACACAGGAACACAGGCAGGTCTTGAATATCTCCAGAGAAGGAGACTTCACACCTCCCATGGGCAATCTGTTCCAATGCTCCATTAGCCTCACTGGGGAGAGGTTCCTTCTGATATTGATATAGAACCTCCTGTGTTCCAGTTTGAAATCATTGCCCCTTGTCCTGTCACCAGATGACCTTGAGAAGAGCCATTCTCCTGACCCCCACCCCTCACATATTTATAGACATGAATGAGGTTACCCATCAGCCTTCTCTTCTCCAAGGTAAAGAGACCCAGCTCCCTCAGCCTTTCCTCATAAGGGCTTCCTTCATCTTTGTCATTAATATATTAAAAGTATTCTTCAGACTAATTTTTCTGTGTTCCCAAATCTTCATAATTTGCTACAGTAAGGTGGCTGTGTTTTACCAAGGAAAGAAAGAAAGATTAGCAGAATCCCACAGTGTGTAGTGCAGAAAACAACCAAGGTGTTTCCATTGCTCGTCTCCATATTTTTCATCCATCCCAGAAGAAATGAGGAAGCACTTCCGTATGGATACAGACTGCCTGGGGAAGTGGTTGAGTCCCCATCCCTGGAGGTGTTTAAGAAAAGACTGGATGTGGCATTTAGTGTTGTGGTCTGACGTTGTGGTGTCAGGACTTGATGGTCTCACAGGTTTTTCCCCTCTTCAATAATCCAGTGATTCTGTAAAGTGTTTTTTTATAACACTATGTATAACATTTATACATAATATTTATTTTTTAAATAAGTATTTTTATATAATATAAATGCCAAATTAGTCATTGCCAAATGACTAATTTTTCTAAAAACACCAAAGCCATGCTTCCACTTTCAGAGCTAGCTCAAATAACGTGACAGTTGGTTTCCTAGCATACCCCAAATGAATCAACAAGTCCCTGTGCTGTGCTGGTTCTCCTGTTCTTCTCCTGACAGTTTCACAGCAAAACAAAAAATATCTTGAAAAGATCCTTGGTGAGCAGGAAACCTCTAGTGGGTTTAGTCTAACACATCTTTGATTTTAACTAGCAGAGACATGACAATAATTCTCTCTTAGACAAACATTAGGAAAACTAAAATGTTTTTCATGTGGGGCTACTTGATAAAATTACAGCATGAAATTATCAAGGGTGCTCAAGTTTGCCCATGCTGTTCTTCATTAGTTAAAAGGAAAGAAGACACATAGTACTGTACCCCATTTATGAATTATTTAGTTGATTGCATCACGTTTAAGGAATAATCTCATAGTTTTGTAGCAGACAGCAATTGACAGTGGTGAGTTTGATTAAATATTGAAGCTGAGGCATTTAATCAATCCTGATAGCCATTTATAAGAGGCACATTGGAGCCGAGGCATTTAATCAATCCTGATAGCCATTTATGGCAAGCTTCATACCACAAAGCAATAAAGATTATGGCTATTATATACAAACTATGCCACAAGAAAGAGAAAGGGAAAAACATCTCCCACTACCTCAGATGATGGGCTGTTAATGTTGTTTGGATTCCCCAAAGTGTTGGTCAGTATATGAAGAACTTTACTAAGAAAGAAAGTCCATCCTTGACATCAGTGCACTTTGGACCTAGATAATGTGAGGACTTACAAGTTTTTGTGCTCAAATGAAAAATCAAGAAGCCATTCAAATTAAATAAAATTTCAATCAATCTGCAATGCTGTTGGAAGCTCCAATTTCCAGACTATTGAGCTACTTTGTACAATCGGTACTTCGATAGAAAACTTGGTGAAGGCATCATTGACAATTTAGCACATATTTTCACAGCATTTTGAACAATGGCAGACAGATGATAGAGGCAGAATTATTTCTGTGCAGATACTAGGTGCATGCTCTTTGGGTCACATAGTCCTATTTAGGAAGCAGAAAGCCAAATGCTTTCTGAAAGAAACAGGCTAGGTCACCCAATCAAATCAGGTTTAAGAGATTGTCCTTAGGTAATTATTTATTGCAAGGATTTATTTCCTGCTAAAGGATTATTATTCTTCAAAGTTATGCTATTTGTTTATCTTGCTTGTAAAACTTGCAGCCTAAGAATCTCTCATGCCTCCACATAGTGTACGTGCATGAATGAGAATTGCATCTCATCAATGCTCAGGACATCTCCCCTGCCTCAGCCTCCTCTCCCAGACAACCCCACTGCTGATGACAGCTTCCATGGAAAAGTGTTCAAGCAAAATGCAAAGCAGTGGCAGCAACTGATTCACAGCTTTCTAACACCATGATTATCTTAATTAGATTATTGAGCCACTATTATCTTACCTGTCTCACACACGCTAATTCATTTTTCCACTGTGAATGTTCTTCACATGTATAATTTCAGCACTGTGTGTGCAACAGGAAAGTAATAAAATTAAGTCACGTATGAGTGAGTTTTACAAGATGTGGTTGCAAGAGCTGTTAATTTAAATCCATTCACAATATATTTAAATGTTACAGGCAGTGTTATCAGCAGTGTCACTGTAACACATGTGTATTGCTTTTCTATTACTTCTGAATTTTGCTTTCTTTTATACAAGGCCGGGCAGATTCCATTAATATATGAGAAGACACTTCCAAGTGCTTCACCCCCTCAGAGTGTGGTAGTTACCATTTCGTTTCCCCCTACCCACAACTCTCTGTTTGGGTAGTTCAATGACCCCAATATAAGATGCTAGTAATTGGGCCCTTGAGTTTAATGTCAGAAAATTTGCATATGCTTCCCTTCAATTCTCTCTTTCCCTAGAAAGCAGATATTGTAGAGTCGTTATTTATGAAACACTAAGAACTGGAAGGCAAGTAGTTATATATAGGTGTGGAGTTTAGGTTATTACTCACATGGGTAAATCTGAAGAACATATATATATATGAAGAATATATACAGAGAGACAGAGAGAGCACAATAAATACCAAATGCAGGACTACAACACAGGAATTGTAACCTACCAGAATCACCCATCACTAAAACCTAAGGAAGTCTTCCAAATGTAATTTATCTTTTATTCAGAGAACTGCTGATGCTGCAGTGGTTTTGACCAGGTCAACAGGACTTTTCAGTGCATAACTACACGACCCTGCAAAGCTACCTGATGTTTCCCAGGTATCATGGATATTAATGCAAGTTGTGAGGGAGAAGCCTTTCTCTTTCAGCACGTGGCATGATGAAGACTACCTGACTTGGATGAGGGATTAGGGTGCTCTGTCAGCAAGTTTGCTGATGACACAAACCTGGGTGGTGTCGCCGACACCCTAGCAGACTGTGATGACATTCAGCAAGACCTGGACAGGCTAGAGAGCTGGGCAGAGAGAAATGGAG
>VZRI01003324.1:164546-236789 GCA_013397515.1 Upupa epops
GGATGTCAGGAGGATGGAGCCAGGCTCTTCTCAAGGTCATCTGGTGATAGGACAAAGGGCAATGGGTGCAAGCTGCAACAGAGGAGGTTCCATATCAATATCAGAAGGAATCTCTTCCCAGTGAAGGTACCAGAGCATTGGAACAGGCTGCCCAAGGGGGTTATGGAGTCTTTTCTCTGGAGATGTTCCAGACCCACCTGGATATGCTCCTGTGCGACTTGGTCTAGGTGGTCCTGCTGTGGCAGGGGGATCGGACTAGATGATCTTTCAAGGTCCCTTCAGATCCCTAACGATTCTATGATTTTATGTCTTTTTTCCAGATCTGATGAGAGACACCTGACAAGCCAGCAACCAAAAATAAAATGTCATTAAATTATTAGAGGACAAAGTTGCCAACCTGAATAGTTATGTCTTGCTTACATCATCTGAAACATGGTTTATTTATGTTTTGGTTTGGATTAGAAGTCATTTATCTGTTCACTGAAGTATGCTTGTTTTGCATCAGTGTTGCTGTACAGTGCCTGGGATGTTTCTGACCCCCTGAATATTACATGTCCCCAACATAGTGAAATCTCAGGGTTCCCCAGATACAAGTCTGTATAATTGTACCCAAATGCAGCTTCATCAAGGAGAAAGTAAATTGTTTGAACAAAGAAACAGAGTAGGGTGAAATACTGTCTTATACACATGCCTTGAATGGACCTAAAAGCATTCACCCTTCAATAGTGTGATCCGGCACTCAATTTACTCAGCACTCAGCCTGATAACAAGTCAACTGCTCCAGCCTGCTGCCAAAATAAGATGATCTTGTCCACTTTAAGATTAATCTAGAAGTGGAGTCTCATCTAAGAGATTCCCAATTCTATTCTTATTTCTGTTTATAATTAATAGGTCCATAACTCATTTCTACTGTGTTACATGTTTAAACTCACCATTTCTACAGATTAACACATTTCCTCTGGTTGCCGTAGAGTGTTTAACAGCACTACTAATAGGACCATCATGGTGAGGTTAGTCTTCAGACTTGTACCTTCATATGAGGTGGATTACAGCATTTTCATTGCAATCTCAGCTTCACAGCTGTAGCAATTTACCAGGTGACATGCCATAAGACGTTCCTGTGTGTACAGCTGGTGTTTAGGTTCAACCAGCTTCCACTTTTCACAGAGGAAACTACTAAATGATAATCAGAACCACAGTTTTTCTTGGGGTTGCTTGTTGGCCAAATTTGGTCTGTTAGTACTTTTTTATATAAAAGGCTTTCATGTCTGAAGTAGAACAAATAGGTAACAAGTGAAAAGAAGGACATTCTCCTGAAATGGAGAGATCTCAGTACTTCCAGTAAGAGAAATAGGTAGGAATTGCCATNGAAATAGGTAACTTATGTGAAAAGAAGGGCATTCTCCTGGAATGGAGAGATCTCAGAGAAATAGGTAGGAATTGCCATACCAGCAGATTACTTCATATACCAGAGCTCTTCTAACCCACATAAACACAGGCTTATTAAGTCAGAGGCTCTGTTTTTAAAGGCAAATAGTCAAAAATGGGCTATTAGACATTCTAACATCATATACTGAATGGTGTAATTTTCCTTCTCAAACTGAATAAAAAAATCCAGGCAGGGTGACATGGCCACTGCAAAGCACTTGAAAAAATTGTGTCACACTAGCTACCTTGAAAGAAAATTCATGGAAGGTACATGAAATGGGAATAGACACAAACATGGAAACCAGCTGAGTTTCATGGCAGTATTGCACTGATTCAAGTTTCTTTAATAAAAGAAAAGTTTAGTAGATGAAGATGCAGCTGCTGAGGAGAGCACAACTACAGACTTGAAAGTGAATGCAGAGGGCTGTAGAAAAGAAAAAAGGAGTCAAACCAAATTGAGATTTTTCAGGGAACACTCCAACATACATTGAGGCAACAAAGGCTCCTTTGAAAGTAGAGTGTTAGACACTTATTTAAACAGCCTAAGCAGAAAAAGTATCAATTATGTTAGAGGCTTATAATTATTTTAATAAGAAAAGAACAGAGTACAATAGAACTGTTAAGAAGAAAATATCTGTTTGAAGTTATCTGACTGCATAGAGGGCGGAAAGGGAATGATGGTGTCTGTCTGCTCTGGGTAAGTGAAAAGGGTCATTGATGTTTTGAAGGGTAGCTTCTCAGAAAACTCTCAGGATGTTTAGATAAACCAGAAATTACATAAACCAGTTTGCAATTAAGGTCCTAAAGGAGAATACAGAGAGTGAGAAAATTAACAACAAACATTTAGGAAAAGTAGTTTATGTATATTTGTTCTTCCTTAACTAAATTTTATCCAATTTCCTGGTGAGAATCTCGAATTACGGCCGCAAGAAATGAAAGGATAAAATGAAGGTGAAAGCCGTCATTCCTAGTCTCAGATCAATGTCATCTGATGCAGTCTTAATCGTTAAACTGCAAAGAAAAAATATTTTTTACTTAATTTAATTAAATTATTGGAATCCTTTTATATTTGATTCGATATAGAATAATACTTCATGTTCAACAGAGTAGTGTGTGGTGTTGAATTGTGCATTGACTAAGATGGCTAATAACAACCGTTCCTTTCACAGGAGAAAAGCGCTCAGGATGTCACTCCAAAGACTCCAAAACGTGGCAGTCTGATCAGAGATCAGAGCTAAAATGATTAAGTATCACTGGGCTCCCCTTCACTCTCCACTAAATCCATATGTGGAAAAAGGTTTCAGTTTGTCAGTATTTGAATTCAGGGTGTAGTTTGAAGTACTTTGGTGCAGGATGTGCTGTTAGATACCCACTAAAAAAGCTCATTTTACATTTTACTCCTTTTTCATACTGCTGTTATGTGTCCACAATTAACTCTATAGACTTAGGGATTTGAGTATTTTTTGCTTTAAATTTCTTTTTGAAAACAATAAACTGACAAATTCCAGACAATTAAACATGATCTCCTTGTATCATTCTCTTACAATGCTAGCATATTGCAAAGTGACAGAAATAAAGTTGCTGCACCTAGAAAGTAGCCTGACTCTTCGACAATTACTCGCATTACATTGTGGAATTAAAGGAGAGAATTAAAGAGGAGAAATTAATTAGCACTATTCTATTAATTCATGATCTGTACATCACCCAGAATATCTGGCAAGCCCTTACGACTTATTTGAAGGGAATTCTAATGCCACATTCATTTCGGCAAAAGAAATATAATAGCACCAATAGAGAAAAATAATTATTTTAATTAAAAAAAGTGACGCTAATTCCATGGGGAAGCCAGAAAACCTGAGACGTGTTGGAATAATTCCCTAGCAAGTGGCAGGTGTTTCAAAACTAAGCAACAAAATAACGTCACTAGGAAACTACATAACTCCAGGGCAAGAATGTGTAAAGGGAAGAAGATGAGCAGTAATTTATGCACATGACAATGAAAAAGAAGAAAAGGAGTAGAAACATTAGTCTGAAACGTCAAAGCTCTGCGCAAGCATGCCGCCAGCTCTACCTTCTGGAAACACAAAGGAAATCTAACACGATCAAAGGATTTCTGCTAAATGAAACCAACTACGAGGATTTAGTGTAGGAGAAGTGTAATATAAGTGACAAAGGTATTAGCAAGGGGCAACTACAGACAGGCTAATAACTATAGAAACCCTCAAATTACTGGGTTATGTTGCTGCTGCAAAACACAACTATTCGTCTTAGAATCTGTTCTATAAAGCTTTACTTATTCACACAATTCCTCACAGCACAGGGTTCATTACCATTAATTAGATGAACTTATTTCCACAGAGACTGCAAAAGCAGCAAAATTATTGCAAAGGTAGGAAATAGCAGGTACACACTCCCTGCCAGGTCCCAGCCCTTTCCTATGGTCATCCTGGTTGGATACTCTGATTGGCATCAGCAAGCTGGGCTCTACAGAACAACAGCCTCCTCTTGGGAAGGAATCATAGAATCACAGAAGCCCCTGACAGCCCTTTCCCATCAGGGGTTGGTTGCACAGCCCCTACTCCCTAGTCTCGTCTGAGGCAGGCAGGTACAAAGCCACAGTAGGGACAGGGGCAGCTGAACTGGCAGCCCCACAAACAAGAAACTAGAGATCCCAAACTCCACGTGCCATTCTTATCAGCATGTGGAGCTTCACGCTTTTCAAAATCTCTGCCAACCTTTGTATACATGTTTGAAAAATCCAGTCCTTTTGTGTGTTTGTGTGTTTATTTAGGATTGGTTTTCTTTTTTTTGCTGTGGGGGGTGCTCTTGTGGGGGGCTTTGCTTGGGTTTGGCTCTATTTTGGAGCACTGCTTTTTTCCAAATTCTATACTAGATATGAGAAATTAATATTTTTGGTAGCAGAACTCTTGTTTTCCCTTGTGAGTAACTACCTAACTACTGGTTTGCAAACCCTATTACTGTCCTGAAAATGCTCTTCTCAATGAACAAGTTAAATCTTGAAGTAAAAGAAGTCAATGTTTCTTTAATGAAAAATACCCAACCCATGCAGCAAGGGTTACTGATCATTCTGCAAGAGGTGTGTTTTATTTTACCTTCTCACAGCTGAATATCCCATAGCTGTAAACTTACTCTATGCCAAATATCCCCACATCTCCTCAGAATCCGTTGTAGGAAACTCAGTGCAATGTGCACAAGAGAGACGGGTACCAAAGTCACAGACGGTGTGCCCCAACTGTGGGTTCTGTTTGCTTTGTTTGCTTTAACAAATGATGCTGCTCTTCCCAGAAATTGATTTATTTCCCACTTCTGTGCTACTCTCTTTTTTTTCTTTTTTTTCCCAGAATATCAGAGCAATTATGACCTTAGCAATTATTTCCAAAGTACTTTTAAATTTTTAATATCCAGCCAAATATCTTGATAATGGTCTAAGTTTGCCTATAATTTATGAGTTATAGAACTAAAATATCCAAATCAATATCCAGAAAGTATCACATCTTTGAACCAAATTAACTTATGTAGGAGCAGTTAATCCTGGGTGTCAAGCCATGCTGCCTTTTTATTTTTCTTCCCTTAAGTAATTTAAAAAGATAATTTCCCAGGGGATTTAAAAGCACAGCAATACGCTATGTGGAATAACAGCAGCTCTGCCTGGGAAGAAGGACACACTTCACGTCTTTAAAATGAATTGTCAGAGGATGTAATGTAGCCTTGCTGGGTGCTTTCAGCATAGCGCTGCCTATTTATTATCAAGAAAATGTCAAATTCAGCTGTTAATTCAGGGAGCAAAATCCCATAGGTTGAACCATGAAAATGATACTGGGAACGCACGAGGAAAGAGCAGCAAAACATCTCAAAGGGAACTAAGATGATGAATCTGTGCTTAAGTCTATCTGTAATGAAAATGGATAGTACAAGCATGTTTCTACATGCATATTAAGATGTAATGCTGATGCATTCTGAAGCATCTCTGGTGAGCCCAGAGCAGCAGGAAGGGATTCCCACAGATCCACAAAATCCAGAAGGTCCATTGTCCTATTAAATGTGTGCGGGGTGGGGCTGAGGGAAGCATACAATGATGCACTTGATGCTCAGCAATGGCAGAGCTGCTTTAAATTTAGATGTCTCTGCATCCGAATGCTGAGTTTGTAACCACACTCCCTTCTGCTAATTCTTAATCTGTAGACTTTACTGCTCAAACAAATTTTATCAAAAGGCTGCTGAAGAAAATGGATCAAACTTTTAACATTCATTTTAAAGTACTTTGATTTCCCTGTAGCCTACTGAGCAGTCAGCCTATTCAACATGAGACCTTGAATCTTCCACATTTATTTTAAAAGCTGTGGCTCTATAAACAAACATGAGTCAAAATCAAGTGATTTTGCTTGAATTTAAACCTTTTGGTTTCAGCTGAGTTTCTAGACTTACTGGACTAGTCGTACCTCCATGCTCCCTCTTACCAAACAATTAGTTTATACTAGAGGAAAGGTGGTGTCTGCTCCAGATGTGTGAAAGTCATATACATCAACTCAGCTTTCTTCACCATAAACACAGACGTAGAAATGGTCCTAGAAACCACAGACTTCATGGCTTTCAGATTAAAATGGGGTCAAAGCTCTGCACTGTTTTGCTTCAAAACAAACAACAATACCCAAGAATTTGAATTCAATACAAAATGACACTAACCATATACATTTATATCCAATCATGTTCTTCATTTTATAGTGCTAGAGAAGGTAGTATTTTGACAGAGTACTTAAGTAATTAGGTATTTACAGCCCTGCCCTCCTGGAAGAGGGGAAAAAATTAAGTCTTTCTGGACTTCTAGTGGAAAGACAACTATTTCTAAAGAGGAATTATCTTATTTTAGACTCAATGTGCTAAATAATTTAGCACAGTAGGTTGTTTAGCAGAACCTTAAGTTCCCACAGAAAAAGACCAATGTCTAATCAAAGTTGCCCACCTGGAAAATTGTAGTACTTGTTCAGTGTTACCAGAACAGACTCACTTACTGTAGTGGCATTGCACAGAAAGAGTCCTGTGTATAAAACATGCTCCTGATTACAGGATTACTCCTGTCAGCAGCCATTCATTTTAAAGCATCACTACCCTTCTCAAAGCAAGACAGAGCACCATGTTATTTTACAGCAGTGGTAGTGAAAACTACACTCTAATCATGGAGTTCTTCTGGATAAATGCTGCTCAAATACTAGGGTAGTTGACTAAGCTCTCTCTCATAATACCTGGAATGGAAAGGTGTTACGTATGAGCTAAATCTCAAGACAACAAGTTTCCAGTTGTTAACTGGCTTCCTGTTGCACTGCCCCTGCAGGTCACTACTGCATCTTTGTAGACCGGATCTCTCATTGGAAGAAACAGGCTCTGCCTTTGTTTTGAAGAGGGGCTGGCTGCTGCTCTGAAGGATCTGTCTAGGCACCAGTTGGTTATAGTTGGAAACCACCTCAACAAAATCAAATGGAGCAAAAAGCACTGGAGGAGCTCACTGCCCAAGCAGGAAAGTATTCACACAGACCAAGATAAAGGGAAACAAAAGGGTTTAATAACTGTGAGATCCCTGTTGAGTCATTAGCCAGCAATAACCACCAAACAAGACGGTGTCCTTTGCCTGCTCAGCCCTGCCTGAACAAACAAGGAAATAATCACCCAGAACCTGACACTTCACAAATTAAACAACTTGCTTGTGCCTTCACAGAAATAAAACCCACTCTTGCTCACTAAACAGACCCAACAAGCCATCACCTACGTGACCTACATTCCTTCCCCAAGGAAGGGAGTGAGATGGGAGTCCTTAGGGCATCAGGACAGCCCTTATTCATAGGTGCTCATCTCTGTATTTAATAATTGAAGGAACAAAGAATTCATTCAGAGTGAGCCCAGTCAGGCGATGAGACAAGGTTCTTCAAAGCAGGCATCCTATGTATCCTTAGCCAAACACAGGAAAAAGAGAATCCATGTCATTTGTTTGTTGTATAGAAGCTGTGAGATAGGACAGATTAAATACAGGTTTGTATTAGGAAGAGATCAGTGTGAACGGTAAACAGAAAATGAAAATTAATAACAGTACAGTTTGCTCCCCCCATGTGCTTTTCCATCCCACTCACCATTTTACATGGCACTATCAATGATATCAGACTGCCTGCTCACAAGAAATGAGCCACTTAGTAGAATCTTAGCAGATACCTAACCAGATGCACTTCTCTGAATTACTTCATTCTTGAAATAATTATGGAGATCCAACTTCCCTTCTTTTGATGAAGTGTGCCAAAGTTGTTCTGAGAACTGTATAAACATTTTCTCCACAAATGCTTGTGTGCAGTAAGAACAAATTTGGAAGATGAAATCCATAGTCTGCTTTAGAAGAGGGACATTGCATACAAACGCCCTTCTGAATGTCAAGGTGAAGTTACGCTTTCAGCTCATCATATGACACATTTTTGTCATTGCAACCATCAGTGATGCCTGGAGCTGGCATCCTTATTAATACATTTTCAAAATAAACCTCAAGAAACCTAGTGAGGATAGAACAAGCCAAACAGGCTGCTATCCAAAATGTCTCACTGGTCAAATCTTTTGGAACAGCAAAATTTTGGTGACAAAACAAAACCACTTCATTTCTGTCCACGTTTTCTGAATGTTTAGCCCAGCATAGACTGATCCAGCACTGATCCCTTGTGGGAAAATTGAGCTAAAAACTCAAGTCTACAGCGTGCAAACAGGGAGAGACCAGAATAAGGAAGAATCTCTAGAGGCACAGGAACATGTACAGAATTGAAGGATCAGGCATAAATGAAGCACAGCCAGAATTTCAACAACAGCTACTGACCAAAGGTGCACGGTCCCCAGCAGCCATTGTAGGTCGAGTCACGCACTACTTACACACTGGTTCCTTGCTTTTCTGAGAGCATTTTTATGTGCTCCATAAAGGTATGGGAGTCTAAAACTCAGATTCTGGTTCTAGTAGATGATGTCCAAGAGCGGTTGCTACCTAACTGGCTCCACGTGTGAGACTGAACTGATGCCAGATGCTGGCAGTTTAGCTCTTGCACACCTTCCCACTCTGCTGTGATGAAAACTCAGAATATTGTCCACCCAGGGTGAAACAATTTCTCTAGCTGACACAGAAATATTGCGCAACGATAATATCTAATCATCAACAGACAACCAGAATCTGGAAAAGAAAGCAGCAAAGTTACAATATTTGATATCAGTTATAACTACAAATGGGGCTGTGATAGGATGCAGAAGTTTATAACTACAGATGGCAGAACCAGGGGTGAAACAGATCTGTTCTGCTCTGTAGGAATTGATACAAATGCAGAGCCTATTTCAGGGAATTCATCATTTATGACAAGATGCAATCGCTTGGTACCAGACAAACAGGGTCAGGGGGTGGACAAATATTAATGTGGCTTTCTGAATTCGTGTTTTGATAATTAGTGTGGTTTGACTTGCCCACAATAAGGAGGGATGAAAGCTATGTGTTGCAGAGAAACATTTTTCTCTGGCTTTTCCATTCTGGAGTTTACCAAGGTTTGCTGCTCTTCCAGTTCTGCATTTTAAACTGGATTTCTCTTCCCTTTTGCATCCAATTTGGAGCATAATTTTTCATTGTCATTCCAAGTTGTGGCAGCAGTCAAGTGGAAATAGAGGCCAGTAGCCACAGTAAATCATGACGGGGGAGTAATTAACTTGTCTATAATTAACCATGGTATCTGGCAAGAAACCATGGCATCTTATAACTTAAAAGTAGAAAAATTCACATCTAGCATAATTATTGATGATCACTTCAAATGGAATTTGTTATTTAGCCTTATACAGATTTCAGCAAAACAGCAGATCATGCAACGTTCTGAGCATCCTTATTCTAAATAACTAAGATCATTTCTTCACCCAGACCATTACTGTGGGATCTATCCATGGAAAGTCCTCTTAAGTTCCCTTAGATATTGCCTTACAAAATATTCCATTTGCCCCAAACTGCAGATCTCTTGAAATCATTATTAGAATTTCTATTTCCCATGATCTCTGGTGTAAATTTCAAATTGCTTATGGACACTGCTGTGGTTTATGTCTGCACTAGAAACAGAGCCAATACTACCTTTTAGGGCCTATGGGTCAGAAGAGATCACAGCACCTAGTCAGCCTGGTTCATAGTGTGGACATTTCCAGAGATGAAGAACAAAGAGGAACCAGGTGTTATCGTGTCAGAATTTGCAAATCAGAGCCTCAGTAATCATAGCATATCCACTGAGTCCAACCATACAGACAAAAACAAAACCCAAACCCTGATCAAACACTAGCACCAAACACATTCAACCAGATAAAACAGAAAATAGCCTCCCACTATAATCTCTGCCACTAGAACATGTCCTGATGTGTCATGTCTACACATTCCCACCTTTGGTGGATTTCTATCACACAGTAACACCAGTCAATACAGTTTATTGAAATGATCATCAGGCATTAGAACAGGCTGCCCAGGGAAGGGGTGACTCAACATCCCTGGATGTGTTTAAAAGCCATGTAGACCTGGAGCTTAGGGACATGATTTAGCAGTGCACTTTGTAGAGTAGACTCGTGGTTGGACTCAATGATCTTAAAGATCTTTTCCAACCTAAATGATTCTATAAATTTCAAATGATCTCTTCATATTACAAAATTAAACTTCACTCAGACCAGTAAAAAGTGGCTGTAAGTACTCCCACTTTGCAGACTTTACCCAGTGATGCAATGTCACTCCGTTCGAACGACACTACTAGCATTTTACACTTATTTGGCACCAATGCGAGTAACTGCTTTTACTTAGGACCTACACAAAGCTCTGCCAATGAAGCCCCCTTTTCCAACAAGGAGAATGAGGACACAGGTGGTTTAGTATCTGTGAGTGCTGCCGGGACCTGTCAGCATAAATACAATGAACAATCACTGTCAAAATGCAAATAGTGGGAAAAATCCCTAAAAACAATTCATTACCATCGCTGACCTCAGTAAGAACAACTGCTGTACCATGAGCTTCTAACAGACTGAAATGTAGAGGTATAATTAGTTTTATATAAACTGAGCTTATGACTGTCACAAGAAAAAAGGAAGTTGTTTAGATGCTGATTAATCCTACAAAAGGACAAGGACGAGTGAATTGTGTCGCTACTTTGCAACACAGATGGTCTGGAGCTCCGTACTCAATTTAAAAAATAAAAGGAGCTGAGGATGTGTTGGATTATTAGAAACAATTTCTCCTTCTCATAATGAAAAAAAATACAAATCTTGTTGCCCTGAAGTTCCAGGCCAATGGGGCTTCTTGACAATTTCTCTTGTGCTTGCACCACAAACGCCCAATAAAGCCGGAAAGCTATAACAGAAGCTGAAAGTAACCTCACAGGAAAACTTAATAGGGTGTGCTGTTGGATTTAATTCTAAATATGAATATAGACACATTCAGATCTCTACATTTAGATACCTTGAAAATAGAGGCAATAGCAGAAAATACGATTCCTCTGCTGCTCTGGGAATATTCTGACTTTGGGTCCTAGGGCACAGACGCAGTAACACACCTCCTGCGCACAGCCAAGTTAATAATGTATTGAATGACTGATACCAGAAATGATTCATTGTTGTGTGTTTCTGTGGTTTCAGCTCTGTTTGCTCTGCAAAGCCCTATGTTCTAATATTTATAAGGTGTCACAGTAAAACAGGTTTTACAGGGAAGCATTTATAAGATATCAGTCTTTTGTGAATAAATTGTCATTTCAGAAATTACGTTCAAAAACAAATAATCTGGTCATTTTAGGCTCCTGGTAATTTCATGAGCTAATTACACAGACTATTTAAAAAGGGAATAAAAACAAGTCACTTTAAGTGGCTAATTTTTTTATGGCTTCTTTCCATGCTACAAAATTTGGCAAAATATATCTGGAAACCTGGTTTAACATGTAAGTATCCATTTGTGACAAGGAATAAAACAAGGGCATCATTGCTAACACTATCACTGTTTCTCATTAGACTGGGGCAGGCAAAGTACCTTATCCTATGAGCTGTACAACTAAACATTCCCCAGACCAAGGCAGACATCACATTCCTCCCAGAGCAAAGGGCAAGGAGCTGCTCAGGATGATTCATAGCCCAACGTTGCCAAGGGTATTCCAAGGAGTCCCAGTATCAGATGGGTCAATCAGTGATAAGGGTAACCTGCAGGCTGACCAGGCAGAATTGCCATCTAAAATTCACTGGGTTGTCACAGCTACAGCTCTGGTTACAGCAGCTCCCAGTTCTCATTAATCCTGTTGAACATCAAAACTACATGCAAATTGTTCACAGGTTTTTGTGGCTTCAAATGCATCTGGGGTGCTGGAGGCCAGAAGAAATACGAGGGTTTCTCCTTGCTTTATTCAACAACAGATTCACAGGTTTGATGGCTTGCTTCACTTTGCTGTTTGATTATCATTTACCTTCGACAAATTTGATGGCTCTCTATCCAGAAATGAAATTTTATTATGTAAAAGCAGTGTTTCCTCCTCTTTTCTCCTACATTACTACTTCCTTCAAACACTAACAGCAGGCAAATGAGATACAAGAACTCTTATTAATTTCTTCAAAAAGCAGAAGGGCAGAACAGCCACTCCAAAGGCAGCAGCAAAGAATAGCTTTGTAGGCTGCTTATCCTTGCACTTAGCTATTCACCTTTAAACTCCATTCTCATTAGATTTCTATTTTTTCTCAACTTTCAAGGGATGGTAAGAACCTGCTTACCATTCCTTGACAGTGCACAAAACCCAGACTTGTAAACATGCATAAAACCACACCCCAAACTGAGACCCAAAACAATGACCAGAGGAGGTTACCTGAGGGAAACTAAAGATGACATTAGTTAGGAGAAAACAGACTGTTATGTACTTGATTCCCATTCTCACACGTTCAACAGAAAGCTCCAAACAACACAGAAACCAACAGAAAATTCCCCTAACAGTCTCTTTGATTCTTACGGCTGTTGGGTGGGTAACACAGAGCTCTCCAGGCTGCTCACTCACCTACAGCAGCTCTCAAGTGAGAACAAACATCAATGTTTGCCTTCATCTTCGGCTCCAGTAAATTTGCCCTAAACAAGCAGTGTGGAGACCAGTGAAGTGCTGGAGGTCCCATCAGGCAGCTGGTGACTCCCCATCCGTGAACAGGCGGCATGCCCCAGAAATGTTTGTTACTGCTACTGAGCCCAGCTCTTCATGGAACTCATTATGGAAGACTGATAATGAGGCAGCTTTTGCCAATCTGTGTCTGTTTAGGATTACTTTTTGTGTGTATGTTTTATTTAACTGAGCTTTCCCATATCTATATTCCTATGAGAATAATTACAAACTGTAGTTAAACACAACTCCCTCTTTCACCCTTATGAAATGCCAGTGGCAATTCAGAGTGGTGCAGAGCAGCACTGAACATCATTTTGCACCAAACACCAAGACATCTTGTGTTCAGCTGCTGCTGTGTAAGGGCTGGCAGCATGGATCCCAAGTGAGGTGGATCCCACTGATTTCTGAGTCATCACATCTATCAACTGGTCATAGTGAGCATTTAATTTTCTATTGCCTAGCAAAAGTCAATGAAAACAAGGTTAGAAACTAAGCCCTTCTCTTGCCACCACCAAACATGTGGCTATACTTACCTCCCAAATTGATAGATTCCCTGTAACAAACATACCTTCCCATATGCACTACAGCAAATCATAGAATCATAAGGGATTGGAAGGGACCTCAAAAGATCATCCAGTCCAATCCTCCTGCCACAGCAGGATAACCTAGACTGTGTCGCACAGGAACACAGCCAGGTGGGTCTTGAACTTCTCCAGAGAAGGAGGCTCCACAACCCCCCTGGGCAGCCTGTTCCAAAGCTCCATTATCCTCCCTGGGAAGAAGTTCCTGCTGATATTGATATGGAACCTCATCTGTTCCAGCTTGCATGCATTGCCCCTTGTCCTATCAGCAGATGACCTTGAGAAGAGCCTGGCTCCATCCTCCTGTCACCCACCCCTCACATATTTATAGTGCTGTCCACTGGGACCCCCAGGTCCCTTTCTCCTACACTGGTCTCTGACAGGTCAGTCCCCAATCTATCATGGTCCCTGAGTTGTTCTAGCCCAGATGCCAGACTCTACACTGACCTTTGTTGTACTTCAAATGTTTATATGTTGCAGTGGGTTTTGAGATGGAAGGACACTGTGATTAAAAAACCAGAATTTTATGCATGTTAAGTAAACAGCTTAACACCCTCATTCAGAAACCTGCATCTAATAAACACAGGCTTATCAGCCTTCCTTGTACTGGTGGATTTAAGTATGTGCTTAAGTGCTCTCCTGAAGCAGAGCCTTACAGATGGAAAACCTTTTGAAACAAGAAGGCAAAGTCAAAAGGCCCTGAAAGATGGCTGTTGAAATCTTCACATAATCTTATTTGCTCAAATATTTGCAGGATGCCTTTTCTGCCAATAGAGGGGAGGAAATAAATAAAATCATTATTTTAGTAATCATAGGGAACAGGAAAAAGAGGTAACTGACTGCCCCAAGGAAAATTAATATTATAAATTCAGTGGGCTTGCAAATCCTTTTTTCCATCCCACTACATGACCCTAGATACTACTATTAGTCTCAAACCAAGGGCTCAGTAGGAAGAAATACCTATTCACATCATGACAACTGGTTTGAGCTGATCGATTAAGAGAGGCAACAGAAAGCACAAGCTGTTATTTAAAAATCAGAAATATATTGCCACAAGGTATGAAAAGACCGAATACTTAGCAAAGCTTCCATGACAACTTAATTTATCTGAGTAAATGATACAGCAATTTAGAACAAAGCTAGAAAAATGGTGACGTGTGGAATTAATGAAGTGTATGACGGCGAGGGAATCTGAGGTAAAAACCATGATTGCTAAGGCATTCACAAAGATAGAAATATACAAACCAAATCTTTCATTAACCCAGATATCATTAAGAGATGGGGGAAAGAAGCCCTTGTGGACAGATTTGCAACAACTAACTATCTATCTTTTCAGTAGTGAATAGAGCATCTTTATTTGGGCAAGCAAGACCCACACAGAGAACAGGAGCACCACCTAAGTGTTTTCTTCCCAAGGCTGAGGAAGAAAATGCATTAGATGTGTTATTACTGATATAACTAATCACCCTGCTCAAGAAAAGCATAGGTCTGGGAGGAAGACACAAGCACTGAGGAGGAGGAGAATGAAGAGTTTTGGCAGAGCTTAACAGTGAAGATTGCCACAGTAAATAGTCATTGCAGACAAAGACCATTTCAGCATGAGTAAAGCTGGAGATATATTTTAATAACAACATCTCAGCTCTCCATTCCCTGTAACTCCCAAACATCTGCCCATGTCAATTATGTTATTTATATTTATCAGAGTCTTTGGCTTTGTTGTAGGTCCTACCAGGATGCAACACAGGAAACAACTGTACTGCAGCACTAGAGCTGGGAAATATGCCCTTACATCCCATTAAAGCCAACAGGACTAATGACAAGCTCAAAGTCCAGTGCAGGCAGGATTGGTTTTATGGAACAAAGTTAGAAATCCATGAATTTTCAGGATTAAAAAAAACAACTCAAAAGAAAAAAGAAAAGAAAAATAGAGGACAAAGCCGCTAAAGAGGAAATTATAAGAAAAATAATCCATGCAAAGGTTTGCTGCTGTGTTATTGAAATCTATGACCAGGTCATTATGAATCCCGTCAATAGATGACATGATTGAGTTTTAGTCAAGGTTGGCTCTAAGAGCAGAACAGCTTCATTGTCATGGCCAGACAAATTCCACACAGCCAGCACCAAAGGCATTCGCAACAAGCAGACACAGTATTTCCTTCGTTTGAAGAGTTTTCTCGCTTTCATGCACTGGCAGAAGTTAATACCACTAATTCCAGAATAAGACTAACTCCTGTGCTAATGATATTCGCAAGTCACACCCATCAGGTTTAAAATTATTGATGACATTTATATGTCTTTTCAAAGGTCTTGGACCTGACCCTGAGAAAATTTATCTCGCAAAGAATGAAAGATTTTATCTCAGTGTTTCGTTTGATATTTTCAAGTTGTGAGGATGTGTATGGCGGTTAAATCAGTCTATTTATCCAGCAAAGCCCTGCATTCATTATCAGTTTATTGTCAGCTGGAAAGAAAGAAAATAAGACAAAATTTGGAGAAGTGAACACCTACATTTCAGTGTGGAACTGCTGGAGACTGTAAGCACTCTCAACCTTTACAAAATGAAGCCCTTGATGTTTAAACACTGACATTCTCTTTGTGATGTCAAATGGGTATCTTTGCCTTTTGTGAAGACTAAGATTCACAAACAGAATGCAAAAATGGTATTTATCACAATGAGTGGGAGACAGGAAAAGGGAACAGCAAGAAAAAAAGCAACACAATGAAATGAAATGAAAGAATATACATATGTGCTGCATTAATAAAAGACCTGAGAAAGACGGAGAGCCGTCATAAAAAGACTAGGCAATGGGCACAGTAAAGCCAGTGAATAGGATTAGATAAAAAGCTTAAGAAGATAATAAAAATAGTTTATTCAAGAAATAGAAAAGAATGAGAAAGGGGACAAAAGGAAAAGCAATTCACATTTTTAGCAGAATGGGCAATGGGAAAACTATTTTGAGTTCAGCTATACGTAATTACATCTTGTTACCGTCTCTATGCCAGGAAAAATATTTCAGGTCATTGTGTATGAATTTACAGAGAAACCAATATTTCAGAAGTTTGGAGAATTAAATATTTGAAAATATAACTATATGTAAAGCATAGCAACTTTGTTTTCAATACACAAGAGCAGAAAAAACCCCATCCGACTCCAGCTGAAACCAAAGCTGTTCATTTCAAGTGTGTCACGTAAGACTAGGGAAGTGATCCCTCAGCTTAAATTCACAGTGCATCAGATCAGGTGCAAAATCAGAGGATATTTCTTGTGTAGAAAAAATTTCTGTATGCTATGGGCTTTTTTACCAACCACACTAATTCAACCGTCTTGATGCAGTTCTTTAGCCTGAAAACAAACTACAGATTAAAAAAGCTGCATTAGAATCAATTCTGAAGTAGACAGGACACAGATAACCGTCTGGACAAGAAGCAGATGCAATCTACTGCAAGACAATGAAACACATTCTTGTAGCCTGCATTCTTATGGCTGCAAACCACAGTACAAGTGAGACTGTATTATGATAGGCATCAAATAACTGGGTGTCTGAAATCTTCCAGTAAAGGTCTTAGATAGCACAACCATTGCACTGCCTGAGGTAGCAAAGGCCATGCTAGTGTTAGATCCAGCATGTCAGCTCTCTCCAAAGCAATACAAGATCAACTGTGGTCTCATGAAAGAGCCATAGCTGAGGCCTTCCCACTGAACAAACTTGTTTTGTGATACAATACACTGAATAAGCAAGTAAAACTGGAAGGAAGTAAGAAAACCAAATCTTCTTGTTCACAAAGTTCTTTTAAGAGAATGCTATTTCAGTGTCCCATACACTGTGTTCCAGGGAGATGAACAAGAAACACTATGGTAGGTGAGCTGAGCAAAGCAAGTAACAAAAAAGTCCGTGTCCCAGAGGGTTTGTAATCAGGGGATGCAAGCTGTTTCAATTTAGTGAAGCAGATTACAAAGAGAGAAAGCACACAGCGTGGGACAGTCTTTGCAGCCAGCATGCTCTGTGCAATAAGTGAGTTTTTGGAATTGCTCTGAAAGGTGCAAGGAAGGAAGTTTGACCTAACGGACCAAATACAGCAAGCTCTCTGCATGCAATGCTGCCTCTTACAGAGAGCCCACAAGGCAGAATTCATTGATTGAAAACCTCTTGCAGGGAGGGATTTTAAAAAAGAATGACGCAGTCTTGCATAAAGAAAAACACTTCATGGAGAATCAGTCTTCAAACAGCAACTTAAGACTTCATATTTATTTTGTAGTAGTTATCTAAGAACCATTCTGAGTACTGACAAGCCCTCACAGTTATCTTTCAGTAGAAGAATCCATTCTTGGTGTGACTCGTGCAACTTCACGCTCTAAAATGAAACAGTCAGTCATTCACGCTAACATTTTGTAGATAATTTCCACAGATATCAGATAATCCAGTGCTTTCCTTAACACGTGTAACAAACAGACATTAATTTCATGGCGGGAAGAAAGTGCTTAGAGAGATACTAAATACAGATATTATTTCAAATCTGATTAGTAACCCCTTTTACTCAGCCCATTCGTTCAGTAGTTGTAGTCAGGTCGAACACTAGATCTCCCCCCCACATGGATGCTAACATTTGGTCAAGAATAGGAATAACCTAACACAGCTGTCTCCTCTCATTTACAGAATCACAGGGTGTTTCAGGTTGGAAGGGACCTCGAAAGATCATCTAAGTCCAACCTGCCAGAGCAGGGTAAGCCTACAGCACCCGGTGCACCCAGAAGTTCTCCCATCCAAGTTTGGGGTAAGAACTAGGGGTTTGATTAGACAGTTGAAATCCTAAGCACGTAAGATATGTTTGCACTTAGATTTATCTGAGTAAACAAACATCCCATTCAGATATGTTGAAGGAGTTGTTATTTTCTGCAGTGATTTGCAGTCTTCCCATCACTGGAAATGGCTGTGGGAAGGTATCGGTGTAAATACACAGGGAAAAAATAAATCTTGAACTGACATCACATTTAGAGCCAGTCTTTGGAGCAGTACAAAGCAGCTATTAAGACCTGCATCTAGAAAACCTGCTCACAATGTACTGTACTGCTACTACCAGTATCTGTAATGGGTCAGCAAATGAGTCATAACCTCTGTATCTTTGTTCTGCATGAAAAAACGAAGAAAGGGAGGGCACCACAAGCATTTCATACAAAAGATTTTTGAGACATGTAAGTGGCTGAAAGATACTCTATCGTGGTTCATAAATGTCACATAAACAACTGGGCACAAGCAAAAAGAATGAAATAACGGGCCCATGGGAAGAGACAGAGGAATATTCTCGAATGCTCAGCATCAGCTGATCTGATGCCTCCAATGTCAATAGTGACGTTTACAATTTCCTACAAGAAAAGGACTAAAGAAAATGTTCTTCACTTCCAAAAATGTTACCCAAGAGCACAACTGAGAAAGAACCACAAAACTGTCAGCAGACATTATTCTCTTCAACAGCCCCCACAAAATTACTCTAAAACAGTAACTAGGATCACTTTTTAAGACAAGCAGAATATAGAGACTTAAATATTGAGACCCTGGGGAATACTCCAGTATGGATCATGAAATGATAGGTGGTATCAAACATTCATAAACAGCAAAACAGTATGCAGAAGAGGGACTCCATAATAAGAGTAAACCTGGTTTACTTTACTAGCTCAGAGAAAACTCAGGAAAAATACACATGAACTTAATTCCCAGAATTAGAAAGGGATCTCTCTTACAGACACTGTTGGGATGCTGAGACCAAGGGCTTTTCATTAGGGTGGGTATGAGGAGTTAAAAATCCTACATTATGACTCTTCAAAACTAAACATAACACTTTCACATCCCGATAGCAATGAAAACACGACCAAGGATACCTTTAAACTGGCAGAAGAGGAATCCACAAAGGAAATTACACTGGGAACTTATTTTTTCCTACATTGTGTTTCTTCATTCGGGCATGTCATACAAGCTATTTGCAGTGGGAGGGATAATTTCCCTCAAAGCACTTGATTTGAAGGGATTTGTTTAGATTTGCATCTGCTTCTTTATAAAGCCAGCATCTGAATTGAGAAAAGGGCACTACTGCCCTTATGAGGAGCAATTGCAAAGCTTCTGACCACTGGGTCTAATAGTAAAAACAAAATAATTCCCAAGGTTTTTTCGTAAAGCTGCATTTATTTTAAAAAAAAACCCATAACTACAAAGAAATAAAAAGCAGAATTTTGGAGAAAGAGTCTGACTTTGGAATATCAGATAAATGAAGATATTTCTAAATTCTTTCTGGATGGGATGAGAGCACAATGTTCTGAGCTTGAAACAACTTCTCAGTGGAATGAATATCTGTGAAGCCTCTGTTAAGATGATATGGGAGAAAGTGATAGTGAAGATTGACCGAGTATCACTGAATTGGATAGTGTTGTGAAAGCCTCCACTAAAATAGACAGCTTTGTAGAAGTGATCTTTACTGGAGAGAATTTGAAGCTTCCTGTTCAACCTGACAATATACAGCTCTTTCCAAAAGTACATGCAAAGATGGCTGAATTTCGTACCTGAAAGCCCCTATGCCCATTACGGTGAACCCCCGTTATGGTGAAGCAGAGGAGAACAGACATCTTCCCCAACTTTGCTGTTGATCTGACATGTGGCTTTGAAGAACTATTTCTTCATGTCTCTGCTTACAAGTTCATTGCTTTATATTCATGTTGTAAGCTCTTTGTAAATTGGGCTGTTCACCATGAAGCATTCAACAGCATCCAACACAATGGCATCCTGATATTAATTAGCAAGTTGTTCTCCTGCAATATTCACCATTCACTTTCACATTATAACACCATACAAGTAGGAATGACAATCTAAATTGTAAAGTGTTGAGGAATCAGCCCCAGTGTACAAATAAGCATGTTTCTGCTATCTTTCACCTTTGTGTTAATTTATAAAGCACACAAGAGCAATTTGGGTTTTGCTGCTATTCATCCTGCTTATTATCAAGGGGATTTTAGTAGTGTTTACTCAGAATTTATGATGAAAATTTACAGGACAGTACTATCAGGGGAAAGAGAATATTTAGGACTAATTGTAGGCAATTGGTAAATTGCATCTTCAGCAAAAGTTGGTGAATAACTGATTCCCCACACACGTACCTCAGCATTTTTTCCTTTAATGGTACAAAGTGAAAGAAGTCTGTCATCTCATTATACTCACAGGAAAAAATGGATTAGAACAGAAGGGCCTGCTTCAAGTCTGTGGAAGACTTCAGAGCCTTAAAAAATGGCAGTGACTTCTTAGATTTGCCAAGAAGGTACTGAATGACATCAAGGAAGCTCATAGTAGTGACAAGCAAGCACTGAAGAAGCGAATACTTAAAAAGGACAAACACTTTGTTTGTGGTAAATGGAGTTGTAAGTTAAAATTTCATTGCAAACACTGCAGATTTACCCATTCCATTACTACCCATTGAGCTACCCAAGCTACAGCCACACACATAATTCAGTTAGTAACATGACCTTTGTCCACTAGCCCACCACAAATGATGAGGCTTAAGTTTTCTCTCTGGTAAGTTAAAGAATTCAACAAGGAGAGCAAAGTAAATGGATTCAGTATGTCCTACAACAAATTTAGCAAAAAAGTTGCTAGGGAGATGAAATGGAAAATGTATATGACATATGGAAGTAGATAATAACAGGTGCAGAGAGCAAGTTGTTGTGAAGAGGCAAGTGGACAAGAGCAGCTAAGCTTAGCCCTTCTCAATATACGGAGCTCCAGAAGAGGAGTAGTTCTTGTGTGATAGATATTACAGGGGGTCAGGATTGAGTTTGAGTAGTGTCAAGCATGACTGAATTATTATCATCTCCTTTCACTGTCACATTCAGCTGCAAGCTGGCCTCAGGCAATCTTGTTTTCCCTATTACAATTTGGAAGAAATGCAAGCGATGGGAGAGATTAGAGGTAAAATGCTGAGCATTCTATTCACTCAGGTGATACTGCTGAAGTCAGTGGAAGTATTTGCATGCAGCTGGCAAATGATATTAATCTATTTCCTCATTCCATTAGCCTGACATGAATACGCAATCTTACCATCTCTTATTAACATTAAAAAATTATAACCCATGAGTCTTGAAGAATAAAGACATCACTTGCCTTCCTGGTACCTAGCAATGCTCTGACCAAACCCTGTACAGCTGTCTTTGTAAGACTTCAACAGCACTAAGAAACACGGTTGGCTTCACTCAGGGAAGGAGGGAAGGCAAAGAAGGGCAACGCAGAGCTTCCCACCTTTTAATGGTAACTACAGTTCTTTTATCTAGCATTGCACAGAACTAATCCTTTTTCCTAATGTCTTTCCTGCCTCTGTTTACAGAAAGTGATTTCCACCTACAAGACTCTTGAACATGAATCTCAAGATGCAGTGCAGTACAAGAATACGCAACCCAGTCTCAAAACATCAAAGAGGACCCAACAAAGGTCGTCAGAAAAGAAAACTCAGAGGCTTTGGATAACATCTCAGCTGAAATCACTAACACAGTGAAACCAGCAAGAGTTTGGTCATAGGTTACTACCAGGTCAACCCCTGTTGTGTACTATACATAATTATAGGGCCAGAGCTGATACAAAATTTTAAAGGGGAGTGGATTAGAGTAGGAAAAGAGACTGGCACACAACCATGTTTTCCAAATTATTTCTATACTGTATAAAAAAAATCTTCTGACAACTTTGTTCACAGCAGGTTCCTTACCTCTAGCAAAGCCTTCCCCAGACCTAACAGCAGGGAAGAACATACACTTTTAAAAAGCACTACGAATCAGTCTACTGGGTCAAAACAACATTTAAAACCATCTCCCAGTTTCCCCACATTTTTTTGCAATGGATTGTAGCGCTCAACTTGGCCTGCGTTTGTGTTAGTAATTCTGTAACTCATCCATTTTCTAAGCAGGACAAAACAGTCCCCTTACAGTGGAAAAGAATAAACTGAATCATATCCCATTTATTTCTGTATAGTCTGTCTCATCCAAGGAATCTGAAAGTGTCAGGGATATCATAATGACACCGTTTATCCAATTCTTTCGAGTGTTACGTTCAGCTTCAGAACTCTTAAAAGCATTATGATCTAATAGGATAAATTGTGTTCTCTACAAAATTGTGGCACTGAGCAGTGACATCAGTTCTTCCTTTTAAAAAAGTTTTATAGTGCTTTTCCAGAGAACAATGGTCTCCATCTCAACTTCACTAGAACTCCTGAAGTTACCAGCAAGAGTCAAGAGGTGATGGGACCCCTGTACTCTGCACTCGTGTGACCGCACCTTGAGTACTGTGCCCAGTTTTGGACACCACAGTATAAAGAAGGACAATGTGGTGCTGGAGCAGGGCCAGAGAAGGGCAAATGAGGCTGGGCAGAGGTCTGGAAAATAGGTCCAAAGAAGAGCAGCTGCGGAAACTGGTGTTGTTTAGTCTAAAGAGGAAGAGACTGAGAGGAGACCTTATTACTCTCTACAGCCACATAAAGAAGGTTGTAGCGAGGGTGGTGCTGCTCTCTTCTCCAAATTTAGGAATGATAGGACAAGAGGAAATGGCCTCAAGCTGTGTCAGGAGAGGTTTAGATTGGACCATAGGAAGTAATTCTTTAGTGAGAGGGTGGTTGGGCACTTGAACAGGCTGTCCAGAGAGGTGGTGGAGTCACCATCCCTGGAGGTGTTTAAAAAACAAATAGGTAGAGCACTTTAGGCCATGGTCAAGGGGTTAGGGAGATGTTGGGATTAGGGGTGAACTTGATCCTGGAGGTCCTTTCCACACATATGATTCTGTGATTTAAAAATTATATATATATACTATAGTATAAAATCAATGGTTATGAACGATCTTGTTATGCACAAATCAACAGCAAAAGGGTAACAGGTCCAGCAAAAGTATGAAGGGCCTGCTGTGCACAGTTCTGCTACTGCTCTCCCATTCCTGCCATCTAGAATAATCCATTGAAATAAGTAGTTAAATGAAAATCATTGAGCTGTCCTAACAACACAGCGACTCACAAGCAGGGTAATCCAGTCCCAGCATGTCTTAGGAGAAGTAAATCCAAACAGCACTAATTTAGCCTCTCGTTTTTCTAGTTGGGCTAAGCAGAGATTTGGAGAGAGAATTGACATCTATTAAAAGGATTGATGCACGCATCTTCCTAGTGCCTGCTGAATGACTCTAGATAATCGTGAAGTAATAAAGTCTATGAATCTGTTGCAATCTCTAATCTTTGGCATCTGATCCACAATTCCAAGGCTATGGCCTTGGGAGCAGTAGATACACCACAGCCAACAACTTTTGACAGTAAGCCATTAAGAACTCCTGTTCCTCATCCCTCAAGCTGGGCTGGGAAATGCCAACATCTTCATCCAGTATATCAGAATCAGAATAGGTTTTCTTTAAATATCTAACAAAAAGACAAAGTATCGTATGGAAATGCACCTCAATCTTTTATTCATACAGCAGCATCCTGGGGGAACAACAACTGCCTCCTACAATGCTTTCTCCTCTCCTCAGCCATAATGAAAAATCTCTCATAATTTTTGTTGTAGAAAGCACAAAGAGACTGAGTAAAGCGAATTTGCAGGAACATTTCTATCTGAATGACTGTGACAGCATGATCCCCTAAAATTGATAAAAGGAAGCTTGTGGTAAGAAGCTATTTGGAAGAATCACTGCCTACATCAAGTCCACTCTGTACAAAATGATGCCATTGTGACCTCTTAGAAGAAGTACAACTGATTGAAAGATGATGAATATAGTAGCATAGACACACAGACAATACTATCTCTGATGTATGTTTCATACCGTACTAGAAGGTGGAGAGGACAGTCAGGAGCCAAGTGATGAACACAAAGAAAGCCTTAAAATTGAGGTTCTATGTGAAAAAGGGGAAGGTAAATCTTATTTATCAGTTTTGATCTACAGGGCAGCCTATGCCAGACTGAGAACCAGACTAAGAATAAAAGAAGGATAAGAATAAACCAGGAGCATGAAGGGAAGGAAGAATGCCATGCTGTATGAAAGGAGGACATAAACTCAAGGGGAGAAACTTTATCAGCCAAGCCCAGCGTGAAGACAGCATGTCACTGGGCTCTTAAACTATCCAACAACATCACACAAATAAAGGGATTTAATTATTTAGCTAGTTTTTCTGTTTTGCAAGAGTACTTCTAAAACTTTGCTCTTAATTTGAATAGTTTTCTTTGAGTTTTTCAAGAAACAGAAAACTGATCTGGAAACTACAAAGACCCACATTTCAGAGAAAAAGCTAGCAAATCAAGCAGGAATGAGAACAACTCCGTAAACCCCATACACAGGAATAAGTTACACATTTTCAGAGTGCTTTTTTTTCACTGTGAGTGAGTTAGCTTGGGACTGGTACTTTTACTGCAAATATACTAGGAGAAATCTCCTCCCAACTTGGCACTAACAAGAACACCCATAGCAAGGCTCAGGTGATAGGCAGCATTTCTGTTACCTTTTGCTTTTGGTAACATAACTGGTTGTAATCCAATTGATTGGGTAGGAAAATAAACCTTAGTTGTCACCAGTCCTTTATTAGCAGGTGGCAGACTCTTGGATATTGACAGAGCTGGTCTTTAGTTTAGAGGAGTTTGAAATGTATTGCACGGATTGGATTCTGTCATGGGATCTTAGCCTGCCAGCATTCTCTTAGATCTATCTCATCGTAAGGATGCAGCTCAGAAAACCATATGGGCAGCGCTATGCTTTTCTATTTGTTCTGTGCAAAAGACCTGAATCAACCCTCAGAAATGTTCAGAGCATGGAGATGGCCAAGGAGAATAAAAACATTATACTGCACTGTATTTTGTCCAGCATTTCACAGTGAAATAACACACAGAAGAAACTGCAGAGATGTGCAAACTGGGAGACTACAAGGTCTCCTTCCAGTTTATTTACTGAATGGTCAGAATAAAGCTGCTTTATCTTTATGAACTGGAATTAGCAGTATTTTTCACTCATTTCACAAGCAGAAAAACCCTACCATCCTTCCTTATTACAGAGGTGAGGTAATAGACACTTCCAGACATTTCTAGAGGTTACAGAAAAATTCAGCATCAGAAAGCCTCTTCTACCCACAATACTCATCAGGAAGAGCACACCAGGTCCTCACCTGCCAATGTAAGATGAATAAATTTGTGCTGCTCCCTACATGCTCACTTGCCAGACAGCACTAAATCCAGAGATGAAAGTACAGTATGAAAGAGCTCAGCAATCCTGTGCTCACAAGATGAATGGTAGGTGCAAATCTGAGTAGTTCAGCCTGGCATTGCAAGTCTTATTATAACCTCTGCTGGTGAACCAGCTTTTGGGAAAATATACTCTTAGCCTGCAAACATTTAAACGGCTGAATTGATAGTAATAAAGAGGGTAAAATATTTGACTGAAAGACTACAGCAAAATTATGTTTGGCCTGAGAACCATAAGCTTGCCAATGTATTTAGACTTCAAATTGCAAGACAGTTAAAGAGGGTTTTCATGTGTTAATTTATGTAACTAGGTATCACAAAGCTCCATCCGTGACCCTTTCATAAATGGAAACTCAGATGTGCAGCATACCACACAAATGTATAGGAATTCTCACTATCATACTTCCTCTGCTTAGCAGTTACACACTACAGATAAAAACAGGTCGTGCTCAGGATTTTTCACAATGCAAACTGGAAGAAGTAGAAAAGGATCCTGTGCGGCTGGCATGGTTTCTAAAGCACCATCACATCCTGACAACACAAGGGAGCTGGTAGACACATCCTAGGACTGCTACTGGATCAGCAAGTCAACCCCTGGAAGCAGCTCATGGAGTCAGACAGTCCATTTGAGTGATGCCACAGGTGTCAGGCCTTCTGAACAGTGACGTAAGGACCATATAGCTGGACCAGCGTCTTGAAATAGAGAACTTAAAAGTAAAACAGAGAGTACACAGACACTTTCCCTCTAGGTTCATCTGCCAAAATACCCTTGATGATAACTGAAGATCCTAAGGAACCTCAGTTTTAAGAAGCAACGCATCTCTCCTGGTGACAGCTGGACATCACAGAACAGAAATCCCAGCTGAACACCAGACGTCTCATGGTTGAACAGACTCACAGACTGAGGGCTTTTAAACAACAGTTGAAAGACAGTGTTATCGGCTCTCAGAAGAGGAGAAAATGTTTTCTTTTTCAGCCGAGTATTCAGTTACTTGTGTTCTGTAATGACTCACCTTAAGAGATTTAATTGGGGTTTTCTCTACCATGTGTACTAATATCTGCTGCTAAAAGCAAAGGAAGATACTCTTCCGGGGAGCGATGTGCTGATCGTAATGCACAGTGGGATTTGCTGCAGTGTCCCAGACTTCTTTAATATTAGTAGCGTGTAGTCAAGGTCCTTTATTTTTCCAAAAACACACACAAAAAATTGAACATGTAGAAAAATAAACAATAGGTTCAGCCACGATTGGTACGCCACTTACAGACGCATTGGCTGTTACATGGAAATCAGAGAAAGCTCTTGGTTTAAAAACACAGCCAGATTGGGGTTTTCTTTTCTTTTTTACTTATCTTTGAGCAGGTCAAATTTACATAATAATACTAATTCGTCCTGTAGTGTTTGTCATTTCTAATTAAACTGTGGCCTGCCATGAGATGGCAGCACGCTCATAGCTAGCTCTGCAGAAAGGTGAACATGGAGCAGAGGAAAGTGCATCTGGCAGTTCACACTCAGACTGAAGAAAAGACTGTGCATGTCTAATATGCAAGAGAAAGACAAACCCACTTTACATCAGAATAGTTTAAAATGTAAGACACTAATAACATGATGATATAATATTTACAGAACAGGATGGCTTTGCCTCTTTGACCGGTAAGACACTTCAATCAGTGTTGTTATTGCAGAGCTTAATCCAAATGTCATCAGAGCCTCCCGAGGCACAGAGGCTGCTGATAGGAAATAGCTGAGTTCATAAAGGGAAGAGAAGGCGTATGAATGCAAATATTCAGACTTATTTATACATGTCATGAAGGGCCTGATAAGGTTGGGGTTTTTTTTCTCATATTAATCAGAACATCATAGAAAAATTGAACTAACAAGGCTGAGACATACTTGTGCACAAGAACTCTCACCATGAAAATGGCTGTAAACAAATACCATTAAAATTGGCCAACTTTACTATCAAACTATAGAGCAGAAAGGTTCCCAATGAGGAGGAGATGACATCTGAGCTGTTGTTGGAGGCAACACACCAAAAAGATTCTACCAGAGGTCTGAGGGAGAGTAATGGGGTAACTCATCACACTCTTATATACATAGAGGGAATGAGATTCCTGTATGTGGGACTGTGGGACAAAGCAATGCCTCATTTCACCTGCCATACAACATACACTGTCTGGCAATTGCATGCTCTGAAGTAGCAGCTTGGGGAGGACACAGGTAGCCACTGAAAACACAGAGATGCTAAAGGATTTTGCAGTGATAACACTTTGCTACTTGCCTTTATTATTATGCTGAGAGTCTTTGAAACAGATGTAAAAGATGCTTTGGTCTATAAAACTAAATCAGAAAGGAAACACTCTGTGGCATTTTTTGCGGATAGTTTAATTTTACATATTTCGTGGCAATAACTGGAACAGCTTGTGTGAATATCTTCTTGTTGGTTTATACAGAGCTACCCAGAAACTGTCTTTTGAGTACATCCCCAAAGGGTTGATACAGCTGGTATTTTGAAACCCCAAGGAATATTTCGTTAATGAGAAGAACATCCCCTCTCTACTTTCTGATACTTTCAGAAGATAAAACACAGCCTTGTTGTAGCCACAGCAAGTATAAACATCCGTATCGCATGAGCCTGTCCTTCCTGGTTTGGCAAGTTTGTTCTTTCTTCGCGCACAGTGTAAACCTGTCTGTGCAGTGCAGCAGCACTACCCTGGACCACTCAAAGATAGAGTAAAACTTGAAAGATCATAGAATCATAGAACAGTTTTGGTTGGAAGACACCTTCAAGATCACTGAGTCCAACATTTTTTTACCCCTATCAGCATCCTTCAATGCAACATCTACTTAAACACCTCCAGGGGCGTTGATTCAACCCCATCCCTTGGCAGTCTGTTCCAATGCCTGACAACTCTTTCAGTAAAGAAATTCCTCCTGACATCTCAACCTGAATCTCCCTTGGTGCAGCTTAAGGCCATTTTCCTTAGTCCTATCACTGGCCACAAGGGAGAACAGACCAACCCTGCTTCTCTACCACCTCCTTTCAAGCAGTTGTAGATAGCAATAAGGTCTCTCCTTGACTTCCTCTTTCCCAGGCTAAACAGCCCCAGATCCCTTAGCCATTCCTCATATAACACATGTTCCAAAAGCAGGTAGATACACGTGTACGTGTATCCATATACCCACAGGATAGACTTAATCCCAGAAGTTCCTGAGTTCTATGTTTGAAAAAGTGAGAAAACAGCAGTAACTTCCTGGCTCGGTGAAGAAAATCTTGGTTCACTGTCTTATGCTATGGCAAAGTGCAAAGCTCAATGATCAATACAAAGCATTAGAGTGTAATTATGGTGCTTTATATTACAATCCGATAATTGTCTTTGTAATTTTCCCAAAGTAATTTAAACGAGCTTTTTAGATATTCAAGCAGTGAAACTCCAGATATCATCATCCAAGATAATAGCCCAGAATCGATAACCAAACAAGAGGAAAAAAACCAGCAACACAAAATCCGCAGCTCTGAAGTGCCTACTCCTTTCTCTGTGTTTTTGTGAGTGACACAGGTAGCCAAGAGCTCGCAGTCCCACTCTGTAGCTACAAACTATTCCATACAACTTAATTGTTCCTGGCAGAGACCTCTTTTTTAAATAAGAGATACATTCCTAAGCCAAAAAGATCTCCCAGTCTAAACTCCTCCAACATACAGACTATCTCAAGCATTTTTCACACCGATCATTTGGGTTTCATTGAAGGAAAATAAGCATGTGTGATTGATTTTTCCTCCTCTATGATAGCATGAGATTTTTATTCGCCAAAGAATATCATGCACACCGTTTTACTGTTGCACTAGACAATATCTGATTTTGTTTAGCAGAATCAATAGGTTCTGCAAAATAGAAAGAAGGAACCCAAACAGATAGACTTCTGTGTATGTGCATGAACGTGTGCCAAGAACACAGCTCAAGAGATGACAGACAGACAGAGATATGCTCGCCGCTGTCCATATACTGTGATCTATGTATGGCAGCCAACGGTATCCGAGCTAAAATCAGGACTAGGAACGTAATTCTCCCCCTGTACTGGGCACTGATGAGGCCTCACCTTGAGTGTGGGGGACAGTTCTAGGCTACTCACTTCAAGAAAGAGATTGAGGGTCTGGAGCGGGTCCAGAGAAGCAATGAGGATAGGGAAGGGACTGGAGGGAAAGGCTGATGAGGAGAGGCTGAGGGAGCTGGGGGTGTTTAGCCTGGAGGAGAATCAGGGAGACCTTCTTCCTCTCTACAACTCCCTGAAGGGAGATTCTTGTCAAGTGGGGATAAGGCTCTTCTCCCAGGCAACTAGTGATACAAGGAGACAGGGCCTGAAGCTGCACCAAACGAAGGTTAGGTTGGATGTTAGGAAGCCTTTCCTCATGGAAAAGACGTTGGAATAGACTGGCCAGGGAGGTGGTGGAGTCTCCATCCCTAGAAGTCTTTAAAGCTGGATGTGGCATTTAGTGCCTTGCCTTGGTCTAGCTGATGTGGTGATGTTAGGTCATGGGCTGAGCTTGATGATCTTTGAGATCCAGCTTCAATAATTCTACGATTCTGTAAAGCAGAATGATATTGAACTTGGATATCGTTATCTGTCAGAGCAGTTCCAACTCTTTGTGCAGACTCTGGATCGCATCCTCTTTCCCTTCAGTTTATCTGGTGATTAATATATGCACTGTCACACGAGAAGCACAAGTAACTTTTAGATTACTTCAAACAGACTTTTTTCTCCAGACATTGTCTCTGCTCCATGGCTCTGTGCTACTGAAGCTTCACTAATGCAAAATCCATCATGACATAACACGATAATTAGATCAGATGGCTGATACACAGTGATATTCTGTCTTATTATATTGTCATGTCACTTGCATGCTTCGAGATAAACTCAAGATAATCTGAGGCATGTCTTTTATCAACTTGTCCTATGAGAACATCATCTCTTTCTTTTTTTCTAAGCATCCATGGAATAGTAATTAACCCAGTAACACAGCATGCCAGGTTTGGAAGGGACCCTAAAGATAATCCAGTCCAACCCTTTAATTCTTAGGCAATGAAGAAATAAACAAACTGTATACGGATGAAAAAGGAACCTACTTAAAGAAGGTTCTTGAGAAGAAGGGTGGGAAAAGCTATAAATCTGAGAATGCCTAAAATTTACTGGGCTTAATGTGGTGACCTGGTCTTAAACATTCCACACAGTTCCCCATCTCTTCAGCAGCCTACCAGATTTACCCCTGTATCATTCCTTCTTCATTGCTTACTGAACACTATAAACTTCTCAGTCAAAAAACATCTCAGGAGACCTGTAGTACCTTCCCTCCTCTTCATCCTCCCACTGTGCCCAGCTAAGAGCTCGGCTTTTGACTGAATGTTTGCATTCTTACTGAGAGTCCACCCACCACATTCCTGCTTGACTTACTCTTGTTTTCACTGAAGCTTTACTATTGTACACAAGGCCCAATTATTTTTAGTTTATATTTTTTCCCTCTGCAAGCTACAACTTTATGAAACATGAGAGGTTTCAGTCGCAAGTGAATTGAAGGGACAGAAGAGGAGGTCCTTCACTAATAGATCCCATCACTAAAAAGTGAAGCGTACTATTGAACAGAGCTGGAAAGAATATTTTCTAGTGTGAAGCAAATTTGCCCCAGGGTCAAAATTTGTCTGTAATCTGATGAATTTTAGGAATAAAAAAGAATGAGTCCTTCACTGAGATATTAATTCTTCTGTGTCTCAAAGTGCAGTTTCACCGCAGTGGTTCACAGTTCTAAAGTTATCTATCACACACATTTGTTAGCTCATTCCCTGAAAATTGCCAATTTAGGTGAAAACTGAAAAGGAATCTCCCAGTTTTTCCAACTGGCAACGAGAGCAATCTGTAGGTACTAAAGAAACACAGGCTGCCCAGGGGGGTTGTGGAGTCTCCTTCTGGGGAGAAGTTCAAGACCCGCATGGATCTGTTCCTGTGTGACTTGGTCTAGGTGATCCTGCTGTGACAGGGGGATTGGACTAGATGATTTTTCGAGGTCTTTTCTAATCCCTAATGATTCAATGATTCTTTGAAAGTCAGCAGAAGACATATACCTATTGTACGTACTTTATATTCACCCAGTGAAAGAATTGAACAGGACACTGGCCCTTGTAACACATCTCTACCGATTGAAAAGTGTAAGTAGAACTTACCTCTTATTTTTAGGATATCAGGAAAAGGTGCTTTTAGTTATGGTATGAATGGATTTTGGCTTTGGCATGTAGAACACTATATCATCTCACTTTATTGACATCAAAGTCGCTATTTCTTACAGTAAATTATGCCTCTGCCCAATCAGTCTGCATCAGCTTATGAATAGCATCTTTCTAATCCTATGGAAATATGTCTGCAGAAGTCTGCTTATTTACAACTGAGAAAGCTCACTGCAATCTTTGGAACAATAATCTTTGATTCCATATGTTTAGGAGGTGAAATTGTCCTTTAATAATTTATAGATTTCAAAGCCAGGAGGCACTCAGACTAATTTTTCTGGTTTTTTTGTCAGTCTTTGAATGATTTGTGTTCCCATGAAGGGCACTCAGTATTAGCAAAAGCAAAATCAGCAGCAATTCATTTTTCTACAGTTAGAAGGAAGAGACAGCAGCAAATGTTTAGACTAGGTGGTAGCTGCTAACTACCTTCCACAGGGACCTCTTCCCTCGGAGGCCAGGAAGTGACTATTTGCATTCTCAAGAATTTCGGGCTGTTCTCACTCCTTTGACCTGGCAGACCTATTCTGCCACTTGAAGCAGTCATATCAAATTGGTAAAATAAAGGGAAAGTGGAATGTGCTCAGTTTCAATAAAACATCAAGAAATCATTTCAAACATTTCTTACATAAAAATCTAAATCTCCAAACAGTTCCTCCTGGAACTAAACTCTTATCATTTACGTTCTGCTAAATGATCATTCCAGAAGATTCTCTGTTGCAAAGTCTATACTGGGAGAAAAGCCATAACAGCTATTATTTTTTGTTCTCAGCCATGTAAGTGTTCTTCACGCAGCCAGCTGAGGGGATTACTCACCAGATTAACAGATTTGAATCTGAAATGTTTTGAAAAGTAGACAGTCATATTGAGATAAATAAAAAGAAGAGATCCTGTGTAACAGGCTGCAGAATGAGAAGCAGACAGTCTGCAGCCCAGTTGGTTAGACTACTGTCAATAGAATTAAAACCAAAAAAAAGGCAATTTAATCCTCCCTCGCCATTCGTACCATTTAAGCAGCTGATTTTGTGGGTAACCCCATTTACTTCTATTTCATACATTTCTTCCTTGCCTGAAGCATTCAAACATAGGTTCAGCTCCTCCTGTGATCGATGACCCTCAGATTTCATCATTGAAAACCAGGGCATGCAGCATGCTGGGGTGTGATGAGCACTGCTGATGGTCTAAGATTTGGACATTCAAACGATAATGCAAATCTCACTCCATACACAAAACACTCAGCACTGCTCCTTTATGCCATGGCTGTCTGGCAGAACACACCACACACATGAGGCTGTTTTGTTTAACCTTCTGCCATCTTCTTCATCAGATAAAGCAATACATCAAAAGGCCTTTCTCTAGAAAACTTGAATCACTCATAGCATTAATATAACGTTAGGAAAGGGAGGGAGAATGGGGAATAAGTGACAAGAATGAGAGTGAGATCTCTCTCCTGTAGGTGGAAGGCAGGGAAGCCAGCACTAAGAAGCGTTTACTTAAAAGGCTGATTGTTTTCAGAATCTAATTTTAAATTCCAGACTAAAGCATTTCCTTAAGTCAGTGTTTAATGGTCTCTAAGCAAGCAGAATGGAAGGTAAGAAAACAGTTCTGAGTTGGGATGTTAATAAGCACTCTGTGTCAGGTTTGAGATCTGAACCAAGGTCATCAAGTAATAAACACTGTGAACAACCTGCAAGAGCTAAAGAGGCTCCCCCTGACTACCTGTGCTGAGGTTTGCATTTGTTGGGGCTTTTGGTGGTTGTGGGATTATTTTTCTGTTTTTTGTTGTCTTTTGGTGGGGGTTTCCTGTTTGGTTTAGGGTTTTGGTTTTTTCTCAGTAAAGACTCACCCTGTTAATTCTGTAAGAGGATTTACAGGTGACTACTATTGCTGCACTATTACTGCACTGTTCATGGACAAAGCTCAGAAGGCCATGGAAATCTTCCAAGTAGCAGAGAACAGCCCAGGCCAAATGAATAAATCAGAGTACAGCACAATAAAACACAATCTCATACAAGATGGGTAGCAGGATTGACTGGGATGGAAGTCTACAAGGGTTCAGTTATCCTGAACAATCACGAAGGCTACTGTAGCACACTCAGAAATAAATATACAAGTAGGTTTTCATGATGAGGAGAGCGATCAATATTTTGGTGAAATTTTATTTTCATATATATTTGCTGCATTACAGCCAGAGTTGATTTAACCTGACATTAACGAGTTAAGTACCAACTGAAAAAAAAGGCAAAAAGCAGAATAAGGCACTGCCACAAGCTTCTCGTGAGTAGCTGACAAATGTTCTCGCTTCCTCCCATGACATATGACATATGGTACAATCACTGCCAATTAGCCTGAAGTTAAAGCAGCCTTGCATTATTGGCATGCTAGAATAACTTCAGAGAAACACTGCCTTCGTAGAACCCAGATGAACTTTTTGCCCCCAGAGCAAGAGTTACTTATTTGGCATGGATGGGCACTATGTGCTGCTGCTCTGAGTGGCAACGCCTCTGAAAAGCAACAGCCTTCCTCAGCAGTCTACACCGGGTTGATAGCACTAAAATACAGTGCATCCTTAAGAACAATCATCAAAGAGGATTATTATTTTCCCCACTCTTAGAAGGAAAGCAAATGCAAAAGCTCGGCACCACATTCACGGTGTACATGAAAAGAACAAATTTAAAACAAATAATAAAAATGAAAGGTACACTAGAGGCAGAGAATCCTAAAGCAAACACGGGTTTGTCCTTCAAAATTCATTTCAGAAAATTAAACTTATTGATGTAGTCTGATGAAAAACACAAAGGTAACCTTGCTAAGACTTTTTCGTTTACCTGGGGGGGGTTTACAAGAGCAACAGGTGAAATTTCCCATCAGTTTTGCAGTCAGTTATAACTGGCTACAACTATGTTCTTTAGGTTGAAGGTTGTTGATCTTGCAATGAGAGAAAACATTTTCAGCTGTGGACAATTAACAAAGTCAGTAAACCAGAAAAACAGCGAAGACCCGGTCTGTTCGAAAACAGCACACAACAAAAGCCCACCAAACCCAGGAACCAATTCAACTGCATCCATTGCTCTGACAGCAATATAATTACATGGTCCATAAATTACATTCAGTAATCACCTTGTTTATAATTCCACTCCCTGTAAATTAGTTGTGTAATGGAATGAGATTTTGTAATTGCTAGACACATAGTGAGTACTCACTGGAGAGCACAACACAGAAAATCTCCCATCAAATTTGCTGTTGACCACCCATTAAGCTTATGATCAATGGATCATATAGGGCTATGGAGGAGTGAGGCAGTGCAGGTCCATGATGCCAGTGGAGATCAATGTGCATGAAAAACTAGAACCACAAGAACTGCCAAAACTACAAAGCCCTGCTCAGAATGGAAGAGCGGTTACTGCTGTCATTACTACAGCCCATGGTACACTTGCCTTTTCTGTTTATTAGTAGGAGGTTGTTTTTAAAGCATGAACAAGCTGTGTGGATGAAGACTCGGTAAGGTTTCTGTTGCCTGTATCTATCAGAGAGAGCAGAGAAGACACCTTACAGTTTGAGGTTATGAATTTTCACAACTATTTCCCAGTCCCCAGATTATGCCTGAGATGCAGACACTTCAGTGGTTTGTTAATCTCCTATAACGCTGGCAGCCAACACTCCTGTAGTATCAGCCTGCTCCCGAGGAGTTTTACAGAGCTCTCCCATCTCTAATAAACCACTTTCAATCATAATGGTTGATAATTACAGTTTCTTTACATCAATAACACTTAGCAACGCTTCCCACATACCACAAAGGAAAACAAAAACCAAAGCAAGAGAAGGATAAACAGCTGATATTTTCTAACCCACTAAGGCTGTGAAATTTCAGAAACCTAGTCCAGCTCTATTTGCTCTGTAACAGGGTTGTGCTGCTACAAAATCCACATGAACCGCAGCTGCTCCTGACTTGGAGCTAGCGCTTAGAGGTCCTAATTACCTATCCAAATTTGAGCTGGTTGTGCTGCACCCTCTCTATATTAATCACTGTCCAACTAAAACTAATCCTGGCAGCAGAGATGATAAAGCAGAAACAAAACCCCGGTTTCTGAAGGTTAATGGCTGACACGGAGGAAAAAAAGGCTTGACGTGGGATTGTGCAAGTCCTACATTCCACAGCCAGCAAGATGATGTGCCTACAGCACTGTCTACTATTGGAAAGAAAGGAGACTAAGTTGCCATACAGTCCTCTGTTTGTGGCAAGGGCTGTATGTTTAACTACCCTGAGCTACTCTTTCCTTCTAGAGGTCTCAACTTCCATTTCTTCACATCTTTTACAGGTCTAAATTCAGATCAATAGTGATAACGACTGGGAAACATTTGCAGCTCCGAGCTAAGGATGCTATTCCTGGGAAGGGAATCAAGGACTGTACCAATGGGCACTATCTAAATACACAGACCAACCAATTAAAGACTCTACATAAACAACCACTTCAGGAAGTCCTTGCTCACTGTCCAAGGTATTGTTTCCCAGACTAGAGCTACTTAAAAACAAACAAAAAATACCCTTAAAGCCGTGTTTAGTGTGTAGGTGGCAGACAGACAATCATTTGGGAAACATGTTCTCCAAATGCATAGTGAAATGAGTTTCAAACCCCTCTGCTTGTTACTGTCATTTACATCTCAGAGCTTTACGACAGTTCTGCATGCCCAGAAGAAAGATAAGAGGGCACACCGTGAACATCAGTAGGGAGGGCTGAAATCAGGCATTCACTGGTACACCAAGGAGGTTTCAGTGTTCAGTAATGAAGCGATAATCATCAAGGTAGATTAATGATTGTCTGAGAGAGTTCATTGCCTTGGGCCATTAACCCTCATGTGGTTATTAATTTTGCAAAAGACATCCTGTGCTGCTGAGGTCATTACTGCTGTTATTAGCTAATGAAAGATAAAACATCTGAAGATCTCTCTCTCGTATATTTAGATATTCACACACCCATTTCTGTATTGTACATGTGCCTGATTAAATTGGTCATTTAAAAAGTAAACGGAGTAAGTGTGTGGGGAGGTCAGAGTACCCATAAGCAAGGTAAATTACCATAGACTGAGCTCTGTTCCACTAGGAAGGCTGTTCCTGCTGTCCCAGTCTGTGTGATTTAGTGGAGCAGAAACAGAGAGAAATAGCAATAATAATATAAGTGTTCTTTTTTTTCTATAATAGGCAAAGCTTTAGCCTGTAGTATCAGAATTAAGCCTCAAAGGCAGCTAGAAGTATTTCATGTGAAGCTGCTTTGTGACGGCTACAGCCTGCAATTTCTGTTGCAGCAACAGGTCACACAGAGGTAAAGCTGCAGGGAAGGCCAGTGTACGAGGTGATCCTCTGAGCATCATTAAACAGTTTGTGAATAGTCCCAGTCCTTCCACTTCTGTGTCTACCACATTAGGGTGCTGTTCCAATCCACCTTAAATCAAGTTTGGTCCCACCTTCCCACACATCCTAAAGCACATATTCCCAAGGCAGAGTGTGCAGGATGGGATGCTCAAGGGTTGATTTAATGAAATAGTAATCTCTCTCCTTTGTGGGCTTATGTTTCTGTCTGTGAGCTCCCAGAACCATCTCACCACACACTCACCCATGCCACAAGGTAGCAGGGGCAGAGTTGAGTGTGCTAAGAGTGCAACTGAGCAGGAACAGAGCAGGTGTAATTTAGTTGAGCTTAAAACACCAACTTCACCCATAGCTTGCTGAGAGGGAGGAACCCACTGAATTCAAAGAAAAACTTGTAGAGAGTAAAAACCTGGTCAAATGTTTCTGCTGGGGGACGCAACCCAAAGCTGCTGATGAGATGATTTGGTTTGTCAATTTGGCTCAGGATTTCAGTTTTTTGATTTATTTTCAAAGGGAACAATGGAAAGAACGATCAGTGCTACTCTGTTTTCCGCACAGGGTTAGCAGCTAAGATTATCAGAGAGCTAACCCCAAAGAAAAACAAGACTCAGAGCCACCCTGCATGCAACCATCTTATTGCTTCGCCGTTCGAAGTTTTCATTTGCTTTCATTTCTGCCTCAGCCTTCAGCATACAGGTCACCTTTACGCTTCCTCAGTGCAAGGCAATAGTCTGCTGTGACTGGCACATTTCAACGTAGAAATGGCTCTGAAGAAGCTGTGTGTCTAAAACCCCAAGAGGCTCCTACTGGAACTTGGTCACCGGAATGAAGATGATTATTAGAGAAAAAACTGAAGGCTGAAAAGTTTGAAAGAAGAAAATTAGATGCAATGCTTAGGGTTTTTTTTTTTTACTGAAAGGTCTTTGAGATAGATAATAAATTTCTCTAGACAACTTTGTTTTATCTTAAAAATCCAAGAGGAAAAGAAACTGTAGAGGCTTCCTTCTTTTTTCAAATGCTGCTCTTACTGCTGGTTACTTCATTAGCAAATTAAAGCTCATTAAAGCAGTATGACAGTAATTCTTCTCAATTCTATAGGATTTAAAAGATCCAGCTCGTTTTTGCTATGTCACCATGCATAGCTATCCCAATGCACAGATTATAATGCAGATACTCTATACATGGGCTACTTGAAAGCTCATGACAGTGATCATGAGCTTCCAGACTGCACGCAAAAGTGGGAATTTGGCGACATTACTATTTCATATCAGTGTAGTGTTATGCACAACCAACCTGGGGGGATGATAAACTGCTCAGACTGGTGGTAAAAACTGATATTTCCAGGAACAAAAGCCTGTGGAAATTGAAGGTCTACAAATAAACCCAGTAATGTTTACAGTTCATTCTGGTATAAACCAAGGAATTAACATGAGGTGCCTTGTTTCACCTTCAGCAAGGTCACTTAAATTTGTATTCATCGCCAGCTCCAGGGAAGTGCAAGAGTGGTCAGTTTTAGAGGAAAGACATTCAGTCCTCTGGAAAGTAAAATAACTCCATGAACCTGGGAGCTTGGTGCTCCTGAAGAGGCTGTGGCAGAGAATTGCAGATGAGAGATACAAGACCAGGCTGGCAGAAATATTGTCAAGTAGAAACCAGAGCTGTGTTTTATGTTGAGCTTATTTGTGATCTTTTGTTTCCAACCTTGCCCACAAAACCTTGACCCCGGGTTTTGTGAATTTTTTGCTTTGGTTACTATTAAACCTGCCAAGTGCTCAGGGACATAAAAACAATCAAGATAAACATTGAAAAGCTCAGGAAACTCTTATCCCTCAGTTCAAGAAGGAAACAGAGCTGCTGGAGGGTGTCCAGCGTAGAGCAGCAAGGATGATGAAGGAAGTAGAACAGCTCCCTGATGAGGAAAGGCTGAGGGAGCTGGGTCTCTTGAGCTTGCGGAAGAGGAAGCTCAGGGGGGACGTCATTTATGTCTATCAATATGTGAGGGGTGGGTGTCAGGAGGATGGAGCCAGGCTCTTCTCAAGGTCATCTGATGATAGGACAAGGGGCAATGGGTGCAAGCTGAAACAGAGAAGGTTCCATATAAATATCAGAAGGATCTTTTTCCCGGGGAGGATAATGGAGCACTGGAACAGGCTGCCCAGGAGGGGTTATGGAGTCTCCTTCTCTGGAGACATTCCAGACCCACCTGGCTGTGTTCCTGTGCAACTTGGTCTAGGTGATCCTGCTGTGGCAGGGGGATTGAACAGATGATCTTTTGAGGCCCCTTCCAATCCCTAACCATTCCATGATTCTCAGAGACAGTGAATCAAGATAGTGCAGAACCTGCAGCCAATCCTGAGAGACTCAAACCCTGAACATACTTGGGGAACACCCAAGGGTGGGGTAACCCTTCCACATACAGGACATAAAAACGTGTGCTGAGGTTGTCCTAGTGGCGTGCAAAGCCTAGCATCCCTCTGACCCAAGCAGAGTTTCACCTCAGACTCCAGAGGAAGGGAAAACAACATCACAGACCAAAACCAGAAAAAAAGCAGCTTCTTGTAGGGCCTGAAAGAGAAGCTGTCAGACAATAGTTCAGTCTAATTTCAGATTTCTCCTTTAAGAGACCGTTTCTCTGAAGACAGCTATCAATTGGTAAGCAAGCAACTAAGGGATAATACTTTCTGTTAACCATTGGTGAACTGTTAGTTGAAAGAGTCAGAACCGCTATGCTCAGAGGCACAGTGAATCAGCACCCCAGGTACAGCAAGGACTCAAAGGCAAAAGTGTTTGTTACCCACACTATTCCTTTCCATGTTACAAAGCGGTTGATACCACTGAGAACAAATCAGGTTATGTTGTAACTGACTGTAGAAAGACAACATACACACATATAATAAAATCACATCTTTAGTGACAGCCGAAAGAATATGATCACCCACTAGCAGACAATGAATTAAGAGACCTAGCTGTCTGCAAGCCAAATATTGATCCGAATTTCTCTAAATCAATGAGAGGGTTCATCATATTCAAGGAGCATTAGTAGAGATGTTTAGGTGTCAGCTTTGATGTGGGATAACTAGGGCTCCACAATGAAATAGTTCTGAAATTCTCCCCACTCTGGGTATGACTTGCAGACTTGAACTGCATCCCTAACAGAACAACACGTCCATTTCTCTATTGGATTTTTCCAACTAGTGGGCTCTTTTTCCCTATTAATTTCATTTTAATTGATTCAACAAGAGCAATTTAATATGTAAAAAAAAAAATGTAGGCTGCAGCTTTTTAAAGAAACTGGGGAAAAAGCCAATTCCACTCGATCATTATAGTGCTATTGACTTTGACAACGAGTACATAGAGCAGTTCAGATAATTATTTGTTTAACAACGTAAACTAGCACAGAGAGCAGCATAAGGAAACATTCAGGAAAAAAACATTAACTTTTTGAAGGCTCTGATTCCAAAAATCCTTCTGCTACGATCTCCTAGAGCACCATCTGAGCCTTCTCAGAAAATAAAGTGGCTTTAAGAGAAAGGTATTTGTAGCAATTGAAGGGATTCGAAAGGCTGTTTTCTGAGATGACAATGCTTTAAGTCAATCACTAGAACTCATCACCAGCTAGATCTCTCCTTTATTTAGGAGTTAAAATACTCTACTCTGCAGACGCTCATCCTCAGGTTACAAACCAGGCAGTTTAAGCTTATGGTAGAGGGAGCTACCTTTCCAGTTAAGGTGGCATGGAAACTGTGGCACCCTGGGGTTTAATCTCTCCTCAGTTACTTTCCTGTATCATGAATTCTGTCTGGCTGAAGAGCCCAGCCCAGCAGAGTTAGGGAATTAAAGTTACTACCCCAATAGATCCCAAATGAAAGAGTAGAGAAAGAAACTGAGATTGTGTTTTACCATCTGTCCTTCCTCTCTGTTTTTTGTGGGTTTATTACAAGTGCTGTCTCTGGGACAGTGATGAGAAGAAACTACATTCCCTTCCTCGCTTGCTCTGATGTAGGTTGTTACCCACCCCGCCAGCTCAGCTGTTCAGGTTGGCACCATCAAACTATGGCACTTGGTTTGCAAGAGGAGATCCAAGTGCACAGCACCTGTTTATGCCAACATATCCAGATCCACATCTATCAGCCAACATCACGAGTAGCTGAGGCTGTATTGCAAATACAGTGCTCTCCACATGTAAAAGACTCATAGCACTAAGACTTGTTCTCCATTCCCCAGCAACTCCTCAGCTGAGAATCAACACCACTGCAGTGCAAGCTGTTCTGCAGAACACTTGGATGTGCCAGCATCTAAGGATTAATGATAAAAGGAATTTGTTTGTCTATTTTCTACTGTGTTTAACATACACATCCTGCAATAGCGCTTCATATTAATTTTACATAGGGCTGCACTTAAAAGTTTTGCTTGTCAGGAGACTTTAGCTATTAGCAGAGAAAACAATGACAACTGATGTTCACTTAGGCTTAGAAGACAGCATATTAGAAGACAAGAAGATTACAAAGCACCGCCATGCCCACCTAGAAATACAGGAGCTTCTGTACTGATACTCCACACTCTAATAATTCAATAAATAATTATTCCCCTCTTCTCCCTCCCCACCTCTAAGGTACCTTATTTATTTTGTTGCACTGATAGTGAGATAAACTCTCCCTTAACCCTCCCCCATGGTTTCTTTGGGGTTTCTGGTAATGCAATGAACTCCAGTGAAGAACACGTACATGTTGAGAAGTGCTGAGAGTCCTCAGCTTCAGTTAAACTCAAGCACCGTGCAACAGGCAGCCTAGGCTGACTGAGGGCACACTGATAAATAGTTTATTTTTCTCCTTTCCTGCTACTTGTTCTCAAAACATATATTTTCATACCTATGTAATCCTGGTAACCCACTGAAGTATTAGAACATGCACAACTTCTTGAACCCAAACCTACTGGTGACAGGAGAAGATTGTCCAACACCTGCCACGTTTAAGCTCTGCATTGGATCCACTGTCTGGAGCTCTGCTATAGGGGGTCATCAGAAACACTGCTGTAATCAACAGCCTCTATAAGGGTAGATTGAAACCACTGCCTCATGACCAGAGACTGAGTATCCAGCAGCAGTGACTTACTGGTGACCTCTGCAGGGAGATACAGGTTTGGATCTTGGGTCAGATTACCACAACTTGTTTTTAAACAGATCATATTTTCAAACTAAAGGTCTAGAATGCAAAACCCCCACATCCAACTCTGCTTTATCCTAGTGCTCTACAGGCAGCAGTAAAAGGCTCTTGTTCTATCTTTCAAAGTTCCTAAACTTCCCTTCTTCTCACTCGCACCTAACCTTCAGTGGAAACAGGATTTTACTGGCTCTTTCATCTCCCAGCTTCATGTTGTGTTGATAATAAACTCTTCATGAAATAATTTAAAAATTAGCAAAGTGATCACAGTCACATCATTTTCAAATTATCTTATAGAGAGGATATAAAGAAAAAACTCTGAAACAAATTACAATGCCACTATCAAAGCGGGAAAGGAGAAAGACAGAGATTCATTTTTATTACCAGAAAGAAAATCCTGATAGTGAATGAAATACTTGATAGCCATCTTTTTTCAAAACACAATTCTTTTTCATAGCGTTGACACCCAAAAATGTAATTAAAATAAAAGGTTGGAGTACAGCTTTAAATAATGACAATTTCCTGTAACTGTCTCTGAAACAAAGACTTAGTTCTGCTTTAATCCTGGATAGATGATCTGGTTTTAATTTCCATAGAAATGAGATCACCCTCCTTGTGACAGAGCTGCCTACGAGGACCTGGTAATCCTGACCTGAGAGAAAGGAGTCAAGTTTCATAAAAATTTAAACAGACTATAAAGAAAATAAATGATTCCCATTGTCTGTAAATAAACAGCTTGGATTGTTCTTCCTCCTTTCTTCAACTTCTCTGCCACAGCTCACAAACCTCTCCATGTGATGACCTGCCACACAGCAACAGCAGTTGAGGAGAACCTTCCCAGCACAGCAGATTTCAAGAGTCTTCACAACTGAGGACACTCAGCCTGCTGGATTTCTATGGCCTGTCATAACCACAAAGCAGCTAAACATTTCTCATGGGAACAATCTGATCTATGAGTTCTATGGCCTGTCCTCTTCAACCTATTCATTAATGACTTGGATGAGGGATTAGGATGCACTGTCTGCAAGTTTTCTAATGACACAAAGATGGGTGGTGTCACAGACACCCCAGCAAACTGTGCTGCCATTCAGTGAGACCTGGACAGGCTAGAGAGCCCTGAGAGTCGCACTGCAGATTAAGTACAGATATAAATTGAAGAGGAAGAAGAGAGCTGGACAGAGAAAAATGTAATGAGGTACAACAAGGGTCAGTGTAGGGTCTGGCATCTGGGCAAGAACAACCACAGGTACCAGGATAGATTGGGGACTGACCTGTTGGAGAGCAGTGTAGGAGGAAGGGACCTGGGGGCTTCCTAGTGGACAGCAGGATGGTTCTGAGCCAGCAATGTGCTCTTGCTGCCAAGAGGGCCAACAGTGTCCTGGGGGGGATCAGAAGGGGGGCGGTTAGCAGATCAAGAGAGGTTCTTCTCCCCCCTCTAATCTGCACTAGTGAGACCACATCTGGAGTATTGTGTCCAGTTCTGGGCCCCTCAGGTCAAGAAGGATACAGAGCTGCTGGAAGGTGTCCAGCATAGAGCAACAAAGATGATGAAGGATGTAGAACATCTCTCTTATAAGGAGAGGGCGAGAGGGCTGGGTCTCTTGAGCTTGGAGAAGAGGGGGCTGAGGGTGAACCTCATTAATGCCTATAAATATGTGAGGGGTGGGTGTCAGGAGGAAGGAGCCAGGCTCTTCTCAAGGTCATTGGGTGATAGGACAAGGGGCAGTGTGTGCAAGCTGGAACAGAGGAGGTTCCACATAAATATCAGAAGGAACTTCTTCCCAGGGAGGGTACCAGAGCACTGGAACAGGCTGCCCAGGGGGGTTGTGGAGTCTCCTTCTCTGGAGATGTTCAAGACCCACCTGGCTGTGTTCCTGTGTGATTTTGTCTAGATGATCCTGCTGTGGCAGGGAGATTGGACTAGATGATCTTTCAAGGTCCCTTCCAATCCCTAATGATTCTATGATTCTATGACATCCACTACTTTTTCTTAACCAATGTTTCAGAAGTTCAGGTTTAATGGTTTAAATTAGTCTTAGCAAGCAACCTTTTATTATTTCACAACAGTAATTAAACACTGAGATGTATTCTAGCTCCTCTTGAGGATTCAGGGGTTATTTTTTCTTCTCCTATACTTGAATCACTGTTTGTTTTTGGTTTTCTGAATGACATCCAGTCCTGAATAAGGACCTCAGGAGGTGGCAGGCAGCTTTGTTTAAGAGCTGAATTGCAAGGCTAGACAGTAATTTTTACTTCTCAGGGCTTTCCAATGACATCCATTGAGTACATTACAGATCATCTTCTTCCTGTTAATCCACCATAAACCCAGAAAAAATGGCTAAATGGGGTATGATTTCATTTGGTTTCAATGATTTGTTTTGGTTGGATTTGCTTTCTGAAGAGTGAAAAGTTGTTAACAGCAAAATCATCAGCTGAGAACTTATTTCTAACCTGGTAATCCTTCTACTCTCAATGATTAATACTTTAATATGCAAAGCACTTGATCTTGAAAAAATATCATGAGAACGGTGTGCTGAAGAATTTGCTTGATGCAAGTGCAGGAACAACCCATTAATATCACATTTTGAGGCAATGAGCATCTCAGTTTCACACCGTTTGAGACCCCAGCAGTTGCAACTTAGCAGGATGGAATCCAAAATTGCTGACACTGCCCTTCCCCAGGGCATGAGAAGGAAACTGTTGTTTTCTTGTTTGCTTTTCAATGTACAGATCTGAGGCTGAGGCTAATTAAACAGAAGTGTAGAAGCACCTGAGACTTAAATTTTAATAAAGGCTAAAGGGGAAACTTCCTCTGGGAGTTTTGTTGACAAACTGCTTAATTATTGTTTTCCAGAAGTATTTTAGAACTCAAGATAACACTTTTAAAAGCCTTTAAGAACTGAACATCTTATTAAATCAGCAAGACTCCTGAAATTATTCAATGCCATCATGTACATGGTAGCAACTGAAAGTTTGGTAGACAGGAACCACTGAAAATTATTACAAACACTAATATTTCCATTAACACATTGAATACTTCTAAACATCTAGTTCTTTGAAGGCAGTAACTACAGTATTTTAATGAAGCAAAGGGGAATTGAACCCATGTATTCCAAGATCAAAGATTTTCCCTTAGTCCTCTCCATTTAGTACAATACACCAACAGAGCCCAAGGCAAACCTTTGACATCCTTTCATGCCACTTTTCACTGGTATCCAGAAAGATGCCATCAGGGTTGTCTTCCTTCAGCCTTGGTAGGACAACAACAAGTTAATGTTTCCCTGATATAAAAGCAAACCACATACAGCAGTCGGAGGAAGACAGGAAGGACCTCTAATCCCAAGATTAGAGTCTAGAAGATAGAGGTCTACACCTCAGCAAGAAACCAAATTAACACAATGGTTGAATCACATGGAAGCCTTCACTGAGACGACATCTGGGGTAGTATGACCAGTTCTGGGCCCGTCAGTTTAAGGAGGACACAGAGCTGCTGGAAGGTGTCCAGCATAGAGCAACAAAGATGATGAAGGATGTAGAACAGCTCCCTGATGAGGAAAGGCTGAGGGAGCTGGGTCTCTTGAGCTTGGAGAAGAGGAGGCTGAGGGGTGACCTCATTAATGCCTATAAATATGTGAGGGGTGGGTGTCAGGAGGATGGAGCCAGGCTCTTCTCAAGGTCATCTAGTGATAAGACAAGGGGCAATGTGTGCAAGCTGGAACAGAGGAGGTTCCATAGAAATATCAACAGGAACTTGTTCACAGGGAGGGTACTGGAGCATTAGAACAGGCTGCCCAGCGGGGTTATGGAATCTCCTCCTCTTGAGAAGTTCAAGACCTGCCTGGATGTGTTTCTGCATGACTTGGTCTAGGTGATCTTGCTGTAGCAGGGGGATTGGACTGGATGATCTTCTGAGGTCCCTTCAGATTCCTAATGATTCTATGATTCTATATAACTTTTGGATAAGAAACATACAGTGGAATAAACAGAATTACTCACAGGAGGCAAAGATCTCGATCTTATATTTTACTTCCCCCTTACTGTATCTTATAGTCCAGATCAGGATCTCAACTACATTTGCACTGTCCAAGCAAAGTAAAGAAAAATATCCCTGCACTGGAACTACTGCAATTGTGTATGATTCAGCCCTGGGAAAGGAGAGTGCTCTCTCCTCCAAAAATGGAAAACCAGAGGAAATTTGCAAGAGAACACCAAAAAACTAAGAGTGGAAGCCAGAGTCCCAGGGAATGCCTTAATAACAACCTCCTTCTTAGTGTACTAATAGTTTTGGACTTAACCTTTCTGCCTCATCCTTTTCAGAGAAAAAAAAAAAAATCAAATCTTTGTTAGATAACTTCAGTGCCTGTCTTCCAGTTTCAAAAAAGATTTTATTCCGTTGTATTAAAATAACCCCACAACACTGCTGCCTGCGGTGCCATGCCATGCCATGCCACGCCATGCAGTACTGCTACGATCTTCGGCCAATTGTACAGCAAAGCAGAAGCTTCCTCCCGGAGCAGAGGTTAATATCCGCTCTGTGTTGATTTCGACAGAAGCCGAAAGTCAGGAGCAAATGTATTACCAGGCTAACCCTCTTCCATTTGTCAGTCACTCCCTACACCAAACAGCCTATTGAATAACAATCCAAACATAATGAGGTAGTGATTAACAAAACATAGTGCTCCCACAGCAAAGCGCAGAGTAAAACTATTGCATCTCAATTACCCAGCACAGGCAAACAGCAAACCTAGTCATTAAGTGGGGCCCCCACTCCGCACGACTGATATTAATGTAATATCAGACTAGCAGGTGCTGCTTTGCTCTGTTAAATCCTCAGCAAATTCAATTTAGTGCGGAAAATAAACAGAAAGCACATTTGTTCTCCTCAACAAACATTTGCATATTCCCTTACTGAGTCTGAAGACCTGTCTGGGAAGACACATAACCGGACAAGAGTGGGTTGTTTCTCAGGTCATTTGGATGGAAATTTAGTGAAACAAACCCCTTGTGAATGCTGATGCACACAGCGATCTACGCTGGGTGCTTCTGTGTCAGGTTTGCAACACTTACGGGAGGGTGAAAGTTGTCTCTGCTTCATTAACAACAGACTTCCCCCCTTAACAATAAGCAATGTTTTATGTGCTCCTTGAACTAAAATGCTGGGGCAGATCTTCATCTGGCACTATTTGGCATCATACCCTACTTATCCGTTTACACGTGAGGAGCTGGGTGTCTGCATTTGCTGGGAGGGATGAAAGGGAATTCTCAGGCTACATGAGCTCCCCGCTGCTTTTCCACAATTCTCTCATGTGAATTCTCCAACTAGTTTTATTTGGATAATATATATTTCATTTCCTGTTTCAAGGTCTACATCTGCGAACATTAACACATCCCAGTAGCTGACTCACTCCATTAACCAAGTGCTAAAATTGCACTGGTTAATATATGCCAATATTTATACAGTAATTATCTACACTTCTTGCATCATGAAATGTCACCAATACCAAGAAGTTTGGGGTTGTTTCTTTGGGGGGAATAGATGGAAGAGCTCAGGGTTTTGCACTGTGACTGCTATCTCCTGAAGAAAACACAGCAAGGAATCATCAGATAGGGTCCCCATTTTCTCAATCGCTGTTAGTACAACTGGTCTTTGCATGTGTCATGTGGCCAGTCAAAAGGAAGACAGGTGATTCCCCACACACAGCAGTTATTCCTTTAGAAAACCACACTGTATTTCTATTTTTTTTACAGTTTCGGGGAAGTACAGATTCACACTTGAATTCCAAAATTACAACACAGTCTAATGGTAATTTGTTTCTGGTGATTTCCACCCCAGCTGCGCTGTAAATAAGACAGAGTAGCAACAACTGCAGAAAAACAGAGAGGAAACTATTGAAAAATCACTAAAGACCAACTTGTTCAAGCAGGTACCTTCTTGTTTCCACAACCTTATTTACACACTTGCAATAAATACAAAGATAAATGGGTACTTTAGTGAAGAACATACCAAAGGATCATCAAATTTATATGTAGAAAATCATTATTCAATTAGAAACACTTTCCTGTGCTTTAAAAATTACTGAAGAAGAATGAGCAACGGGTGACATGCACATCTCTCCTCTCATTGTACCCATGGCAGCACTGAGTGAACCTATTGCACAAAGATAAAGGTGCCAATATCCATTCCTTATGTACAACAAAACCTGATGGCAATGCTTGGACTCTATTTAAATAACTCCTTTTTCAAATTCTCTGGTTATATTAATATACTAAACATCAACTTTAAAACTTGAAGTAGTGTAAATCAGGGCATTTTTTAGCTTGCTTCAGTTTCTTACTTTGCTATATCTAGAGCTGGAGAATAGTTCTCCAGAGATTTGAACTGTATTTAATACCTTTTGTCTTCCCTGCCCCACTTTTCCTGTTGGAAATCAGCCTTGCTGGAGCTTACCTCAGAGATTCAAGCCTAAAAGTTCTCCAAATCTCTACTGGAACCAGATGTACTCCTCAGTGGTGACATTCCTCACTCCAAAAACCCAGAGTTTTAGTTTCTTACATTTAATGATTTAATAATTTCCTTTGTACTAGAAAATATGTCAGCTGCACCCAGGTTTTCCAGACAGGATACAGATCTATACATAACGTATTTTCCTCATTTATTTAATTCATGCCAGATTGTGAGGCTAATCGATCATAAACTGAGAATGATAGCTGCACTAAAATCAATGTGTCCTCTTGCAAACAGCATTCACTGACACAGACAGTATTCAGAGACTGGATCTGCTTAGGAATGAATATGCATATCTAAACCACCAATAAGTAACAAGGACCAGGCAGCAAACTTTGATTCTTAAGGTCACATGTTTTTGGGTTTGGGATTGTTGCTTTGGTTTTTTTTCAATGCCAAATTGTTTCTGCCCCTGTATTATCCAGGCTCTTCTCAAGGTCATCTAGTGATAGGACAGGGGGCAATGGGTGCAAGCTGGAACAGAGGAGGTTCCATAGTAATATCAGAAGGAACTTCTGCACAGTGAGGGTACCAGAGCATTGGAACAGGCTGCCCAGGGGGGTTGTGGAGTCTCCTTCTCTGAAGATGTTCAAGATCTGCCTGGATGTGTTCCTGTGTGACTTGGTCTAGGTGATCCTGCTGTGGCAGGAGGAGTGGACTGGATGATATTTCAAGGTCCCTTCCCATCCCTAATGATTCTATGATTTATGTATGTGAGACCTGAAAGCCTAGCAAGCCATGGAAGATGGAAAACTCAAATCCAACTGGGTGCATTAGCTTAAAGCACTGGGGTTTTTTGACAGCACACTTCACTGTGAAGAAGGTTCCTGTTCTTGGCTTAAGAAGGCTAGAGGCCAAAGTGCTATTCTCAAACATCAATGAACATATTTAGGGCCCAAAACCTCACCAAATATCAACGTAGTTCAGTTTTCCTAGGAAATTAATTAGTTTAGGGAATAGAAATTCAAGTCCTGAGGGGTTTATCTACACGTTGAGAGAAAGTCATTAAGAGCAATGCAAAACATAAAAAATTGTTTGTATTTCCTGGAATGGGAATTAACTGTTCCTGCTTCTGTGACCTGCAGGTAGATTAAAATAATTCAGTTTTCTGAAGCTATGATGCATTTGAGACTGTTATAGTCTTTTCTTGCTTTCCTTATATTAATGTTTCCAAAATATACAATACCCTAAAGCTTGTCTACATGCAGATTCTACACAGAGCATTTTACCACAACCTCTAAATTAAGCAAACCCTAAATTTTCTCCTAAGAATTTCCTTAATGAGTTTTAAAACTTTAATTCCACAAATAAAAGTGACCTGGAGCTGTGTAGAAAAGCTTTTAACATTCCATTATTTTCAGAGGAGGATATTAAAGAAAAGGGCAACAGATTTCAAATTGTCTTTCTAAGAGGTCTGGAGAGTAACCAAGGTAAAAATTAGTTTAAAAAACAAAAAAATCATATTTCACAGGATCAGAATTGATTTCAGAATTTAGACAGAAAAATGTTATTCGGGTAGGTACTTCCAGAGCAACTGCCGAAGCCGTAACACGATTTTTGATAGTTTGATCAATACTAGTTTTAAGCGGCGATAAAACTTGCTTTGCACCAAAAGCCAATTTTCTACACAAAAGAGTGAGCTCAGGAGTTTTCTAAATAATTTTTGCTACAATAAAAGCGTCTCGCTCTGCCACTTCAGGACAGATCGATTGTCAGACATATACCATCTGTTTCTGTGAAAATTGGGACAGAAAAATAAAACCCAACCCCAAACCAAATCAAGCCACATACAAAGATTTAAACTATAATCAAATGAAACTGGCAGTAAGAGATTGAGCACTTTGTAACAGAATGGCTCTTAACACCACATGTTTTACCTAAATCGGAGCAGTCTGTCTGTCTCTTTCAGGCTGTTTCTATTCCTTGCACAACTGTAAGTCTAAAGCAGATCTGAAGTTTTCAATGTGTGACGGAATCCAACATCTTTTGTGTATGTTCTGCACAAATAGAAGGTTGTTTCTACCTCCCCAAGAAGGTGGGCAACATTGAGATCAAAGTCAAGAGTTGCAGAGGATTTAAACATCGTGTGGCTTTTCAGACATAGCAGAAACTCGTTTCACATTGCAAACTATCTTTCCCAGCTGTACAGGCAAATTCAGGAAAAAAGCCAACCCCAAAAGCTCAGGATACAGGCATTTGTAGCAGCTGCACTCAGAAGAAAACTCTTTTCCTTATTCCCAAGCCAGAAGTCAGTTTGTCTGTGAAAAATTCATCTATTTAAGAGTACAGTGTGCTGTTGTTAACATGCAATGCTTCATATGAAGGGCAAGACAGGTCCCTCAGCAATTATTAAGGTACATTACAACAATATTCCGAATGAGACAACTTACTCTTGTAGTATTAAATGCCTGAAGAAATTCTCCTCCCTGCATCTAACCAGCCAGGTCTCACCAGAGGGATATAGGCTGGTGTTTCAAGGGTCACCTTAGTCTTGAAACCCATTTTCACAGGAGGAAAGAGCTGTAGGACAAATTCTTTAGAGAGAAGGACAGGGTCCTTCAGCATGTTATAGCTCCTGTTCAGCTGTTCAGCCATTCAAGTTTTGTATTTTATTTTGCCCTCAAACATGGATGTTACTGTGTTGGAGGCAGAGCTGGCTCAAAAGGCAGCAATTTCTAAACATGGCATAGAAGAACCAACTCAATAAAGTAACGAGACCATTGTTTAAAATGAATGAGCAGAATCAGGCTCATTGCTAATCATAGAATCATTAGGGATTGGGAGGGACCTTGAAAGATCATCTAGTCCAATCCCCCTGCCACAGCAGGGTCACCTAGACCAAGTTGAATAGGAACACAAGGCAGGTCTTGAACGTCTCCAGAGAAAGAGACTCCACAACCCCTCTGGACAGTCTGTTCCAGTGCTCCAGTACCCTCACTGGGAAGAAGTTCCTTCTGATATTTATATGGAACCTCCTCTGTTCCAACTTGCAAAATATAATAAAAGGTAGCTCTGGATGAGAGAAGTTTTCACAAGTATTAACAGCAATGTGGAGTCTTAGCATCATCTGTGGAGCAGTAAGTGAATGAGAGTTACTTTATTATCTCAGCCCCCAAATAACTCTCATGTAGATTCCCTTGGGATTCTACTCAGCCCACGCTTTCCGCCTCTCCGTGAATTCTTTGTTTTAAACCCAGAAGGATGTGATCCATGGACAGTTTGCACTCTGTTCTATTTTTTTTACCAAAATAAATTGCACGAATACCTGCTGATCTTATGTTCCCTCAATATTACATTACAAAGTGACTTCCCACAGTGCTGCAAAATATGCTTTTAACTCTTAACCACAGACACCAGAAAATTAAACTACCTGATCTCTCTGTGTACCTACTCACACATTCATCAATATCCTTTAGAGCGGGCCAAAATAAAGACAAGTTTTAAAAGTGAGAAGGAAATCTTCCAAAGCCTTGTTGTTTGCAATACATCATATATGAGTAACGTACCTTTCCTGCTTCATGCTGTTCCCCTGCCTCTCTCATCTGCCAATACATTAGGCCAAAACCAAGAACCGATTTCTCTCTCAGCAAGAACAAGCTGTTCCTTCTAATAAGCTTTTATTTTGATTTCTAGAGAAACAAAGTTCCACACCAGGACTCCAGCATCTTCAGATGCAGTTTTCTCTGCATTCGAGACAAGGCTTAAGTCCACAGAACAACATTCTCCTTTGTTTTATGGACAATATCTATTTAAGTATTTGATCTAGAGAGAAGCCGGTTATTTCTCCGGTGAAGGCCACCTTGATTGTAGAATAAAAATTGGGAGGGACAAAAGTATCTATAGCAAAAAGAAGTTTAAATCCCTGAAAACTTTTAAGGCTAGCCTGAAAGCATCTGTCTCAGGCTGGACTTAGAACCTGCGTCTGACACACGTAAACCTTTAGGCAGTGAAATAACTGTTTGAAGGAAAGGCCACCAGTTACAACCGGAAGTTGGGTACTGGTGTTGGAGCCAAATTTGAATTTCTATCATTGCTGCTTTTTTGATTCTAAAACTACTGCAGGTGCCAAATATGAGATCTAACATTGCCACAATGTTCTCAAACACAACATGTGCCACACAATGTTTAAACTATCTTTTCACCACCTTTTCTATAAACTATCAATGGGACAGTGTGAGTCCATGGGATAAGGAAGTGTCTCTACAGCTGTATCACAGTGAACCGGACCACATCTACCTGCATGCTTGGCATCATCCTGCCAACCTCACCTGCCTTGGAGCTGCTTTGTGCCTGCAGGGTGGTGCAAAGCAGCTGGTATCTATCAGTGATTCCGGCTGAACACAAAAATGCAAATGAGATGGAATTATACTTTTACTATGAACCTTCAAATTACAGCTCCTCTGCTGTGGGATTTAGGGCCTGATCCAAAGGCCACTGGAGACAATGACTGGTATTGCTGCCAAAGAGAACAGAGTCCTGTTATGAGCAGGTTCTTAAGCAGAGGTTTTTCCCCCATCCAAACACAGTGTGGAGCTTAGATCAAGTGCTATGCAAAGACATTTTAAATGGTTCATTCCCCTTTATCTCCTGATTTGCAGCAATCAGTAAGCTTTGAACCTTTGCTAGTGACATTCCTCTCTCTGAACAAGTCAGGTACCTGCAGTCCCAATTCCGATGCTCTGCCTCTGAGCGCAATCACACCCTGAGAGTCAATGAGGTGGTTACTGTGATAGAGAGGGCGGGGAAAAGATTACTTGCTAAATTACTAATGTCACTATCACTTTGTGTCTAACCCCTTTGAAAAAATCATGTAGTTTAATTTGTAAGAAATAGAATTTCTGAGATTTAGTCTCTGATTTCTATGCATTTGCATGAGATGTACACCTCCTGTATTTAAAATGACTGCTAATGATGAAAGCAGTGCAGAAAAGTTTGAGCTTCACTTGCTGATGTCAAAAAATTGCTGGTATGGAAAGAAAAGGGAAAGAAAAAAAATCCTCTTTTTTGAGCCTACACTACACATAAGGAAATTGAAAGACAGGATTGTAATTCAGTGATCACACAGAGAACACCTTTCAAATAGTTTCAGGTCTCTTCAGGGTCGGTATGCATCCGTTGATCAAAATTTTTAGGGAACAAGGGAGAAACCAGTTCATTCACTTCAGACAGCTTCATCAAGAAGATTTAAGGTGTCAGTGAAACCAAAGCTATGTCAATTGCCAGCTGGAATCCAGACTTGGTGTGAAACCCTTAATACCAGAGACATCTGGGATGTTGTCCAGCTGCTCTGAGGAAATCAAACCTGAGTTTGTGTCATTGACCTGAAAAAACTCTTCTTGCAAGTGGTAGCAGCACATAGGGATAAGTAGATATCACAGGCCACCCACCCATACACTGCAAACTAGTCCTTATCAGAGCTAGTGACAACCTAGGCTTTTTTAAGGATGCTATGTCTACAAGAACAACTCATGTTCAAGGCTCATGGCAAGTAACCAAGACTTCAGCTCCTCTTGCTCACTGCATGAAGAGCTAGATGGTGAAGAAGGATAAGCCTTGACAGAGTTATTTTGTAAAGTAGAGGTTAAGTTTAAAGCAAAAAGTAATTTCATACAAGTGCCTCTTTCTCATACTTTCACAGGGTGGTTTTTTCCCTGCTAGTAGAAAGAGTAATGTGAAAAGCCACATGAAAAGCAGCATGTCTCTATTCTTATTCAAGACAATGCAGAAAAAGTTGTAGGAGCTTCTTAGATGGTGAACCCTCCCTTATAAGCTATTCAAAGCAAGTTTTGTTTGTGAGAAGCTGCATTCTCAGAGAAGCAAGCAAAACCTGAGAGATTATGGCAGAGTATTTTTGTATTTTTTTAAAACGTCACTTCCTTCAAAATCTCAGCATCAAATAAAAACATATGATTAAAATAAAAGGTCTTGAGATCAGAGCACGGTTGGAACTTTGATTTTCCTTTGCTTTGTAGCTAGTTCAGCCATATTATTTCTGAAAATACAAGTACTCTACCTGCTTACACAAGCAGCAGGGATTTGTATCGCTTAACACTGCTATGCACTACTGCAAATGCGAAAGGTGATTTAGAAAAACTTCCATTACAGCAAGCACTTTTCTTTCAGACTACATTCCCGTGCAGAATTGTGTTGTTTTTCAAAGAACAAACAAACCTTGTAAACATTGCCTGCAAAGACTGCAAGGTGTCTGTACGAACAATTAAGTAACAGCAACTGTCTGCTGACTGGGCTTCATGGATTATTTAGTTGACCCTTGGCAATGACAGGCTCTGGCAAGTCAACAGGAGCATGAATTGTCGTCTGAAAGTTGTGAGAAAACCTCACCCCGTCAATAGAGCAAATGGAAAACTTAGAGATGGAGTCACTAAAGATCGAGTTACTAAGGATTTTTCTATCAGTTTTCCTTCCCTATTTTTTTCCTCTCCAGTTTTCTAATAGACTAGACAATGACATAGATAGAAACAGCTTTAAAATCAGAGAAAATAACATCAGAGAACAAATGATTCTTAATGAACATTGATTGCAGATAACCAACTCTCCACGCAATGCTCCCCCCATTGGAAAGGACCTTGAAACCCCCTCATGCCATAGAATGCAAAATAAACAACAGAGACATGTAAAACAGGATTTAGGACTTGCTGCCTCTGAACACAGACAATATACATGTGTACAGACGCGATCTCAACAGGCAGTAAGGCTGTAGCTTCTGTATGTTCTCTATGCATCTTTAATGGGCTAGAAACATAATTTGGATTAAAAGAAAATGAGAATTCTGAGAAAGCTTTCAAGCCACTAAGATTCGACCTAGAATCATAGAATCATCAGGGATTAGTCCAATCCCCCTGCAACAGCAGAACACCTAGACCAAGTTGCACAGGAACACAGCCAGGTGGGTCTGGAACATCTCCAGAGAAGGAGACTCCACAAACCCCTGGGCAGCCTCTTCCAATGCTTTCTTACCCTCACTGTGCAGAAGTTCCTTCTGATATTTATATGGAACCTCCTCTGTTCCATCTTGCACCCATTGCCCTTTGTCCTATCACTAGATTGAAAAGGACCTGGAAAGATCATCCAGTCCATTCCCCTAGACCTCTAAGCTGGAGTAACCAAGAAAGCACAAGGGAGTACTACTAGTACCAATATTGCTGTCGTCTGGTACTATGAAACCTCTGTGGCTTGGAAAAACACCTAAAGCCTCTAAAAATCATGAATAATAAAGTACGTGACCACAAATGTTTTCTTAAGAGAGCTGCATTTGCCAATAACACAGTGATCAGACTCGAGCACTCTGGGCTGTCTGAGTCACCCACCCATAAAGGAAAAAAACCCAGATTCAAAACCCATATGCAAAAAACTCTGCAACAAAGCTGAATTCCATGTCAAATGTGCATAAAACTAAAAGGTCCCCTCTGCACTCACAGGCTTTATTTTCCATTGCATTCCACATGGAATTTCCCACATAGGCTTCAATCAGGCTTTCTCTTACCCCTGCGTGACACATTCTGCTCTGTTTTTCCTTTAACGTCATTCATATGCAGAAGATGCCTCTGTCTAAAGCTCACTGGTATTTGTGTTAGCAGAAAATCTAAAAAGCAGCTTTGTAAATAGTATTTCTTTTAACCCCAGGCTTTCACCTAAGCTACGAGTTGTTCACAGCAGAAACAGCAAGTGCTTAACCTCCCCTACAGAATCAGATAGGAGAGGATCTTTCCTTGCTCCAGTGAGTTGGCCCTTTGTGTGCTACTTTTAGTTTCCAGGTATCATCTGCCTCTGCAGATGTGCGTCATTAAAATCAGAATAACCAAAAGCAATATTTCTATATAATTAAACATTTTTATGCAGTAAAGTGTAGGAAAGTAGGTATGGTACGAAAGCCATTAAATGTCTCCTGTCAGGAACTTAGCAGCTATCAACCTCAATCTGGTGTTGTTAGCAAGCCTGGGTTCAGGACTTACACGTAACGGTGATGGGTGCTATACAAAAATTTAAGATCCATTAGCAGGGGGTTTAGATGTAATAGTTCCATCTCACATCTGTGAATGCATTTGTGATCAGTTGAGGGAACATATCCCACCGAGAAGTCCATAAAAATGGAACATTTCACTAATGATGTTTCTATATTTTTTGTGTACAACTTTAAAAAGAACAGGTTTATGCCTTTAATTAGGGATGATGCATTAGGGGAAGTAAAAAAAGAGAAAGAACAAACCCTGTGAACCCCAGATGAAGAGACAATCTATGCATTCATCCATATGTACTTAGATACTGGTAATGTGTTTGGAAGGACAGTTGCCACCATCAATTTGGAATGATTACAATTTGTTCATCACTCTCATCTTTTCATAATGTCTGATGACACCAGGATGCTCCAAGAATGAAACAAAGAACGTTTTGCTTTACTACTCTCAATGAATCCTACTAGCAATTCTGTTCCTTAGAACAGCAAATGAGCGAGGCAGGGCAGATACACATCTTTCTGTTTTCAAGTGCATACATTCAGGCAGGAATGTATGTGACAAAGTTGGATTTAGAGGCATAGAAATTCATACTTTCTACCTAGCAATCATCTTTACTGAGATTTAGTGCTTTCTCCCCAAAGCATCAGGAACAGAAAGGCTAATTATGAAAATACTAATTGCCTGTAAAGGATAATGATGCTTCAAGTCAGATTAAACTCTGGTATTTAAAAAAGATTCAAAGACACTTACTCCTAGCTATGTACAAGTTAAACACATAAAAAGAGAAGCCAAGAGTCATGTTACACGACACGAACGGCACAGCAGAGCTGTATGACTATCAGCTTCTGCTATCACTGAACAATTCTCCTCACGGAAAAAATTCTACTTCCTAAAAGTCTAAGGTGGAAGATAACAGCAGGGTAGAAAGCACAAAGAAAAAAAACATAAACCAAAACATCTGGAACTAAGAGAAACAAGATAATGAAATACCATCTCTTTTCTTGACACTGAAGCAAACGTAACCTTAAAATGAGATAAAACTGATTTCCAAAGCTCTTCTTTACAGAATAAATTTGTCTTTTGTAATTAAAAGCATAGTGGCAGAAATGTCTCTGTACTCATAATACCATTTAGGATTTTGGAAACACAGAATCTAAGCATAGCCTTTGGATAATCCTTTTTTAAAAAAGGAGTAGATGCTTCCTGCTTTCAGACACAAATTAAAATTCTCTAACGTTCCTGGAGGAAGAGATATGTCCAACTGCAAAAACAAATGAAGCTCTTTCAGAGGAGAGGGATCCAAAGCAGATAAGCAAAAAGACTCAAAGAATTCATCAAATATCAGTAATTTGTAGCACACAGAGGCTCCAATTCATATGGACTTCACTGTGCTCAAACCAGGTTTAGTTGCTTAGTTGAAGTGGTGGCAGAATAGCTACTGAGGAATTGCAAAATGATGACAGCAAACGAACGATGACAGAAAACGAACGATATCATGCTTCTTAGTTTTGCCTATTCCAGAGCAAAATGTACATGAGATGGGGAGATATTTCCTCATTCATGAAATTCCCCCAGTTCCATTTTGCCTTGCTATGATTCCATCAGTGCCAGCCTTGATTCAGCTCCTGCAAACAGAGAAGAATGTCTGCCAGGAGTCATTACTCCCTATTATTCTATTCCCTCTTACTACACATCCAACAGATAGCATCCCTTTTCGGAGCTTTATCTAGCTCACCGTTTCGCATTTAAAAAGTCTGCCAGTGATTTTAAAACACTGCTCTTTCACTAAAGACAGTAGAGCAAAGCATGCTCCATGCTTCATCCTGACAAGAGCCGCGACTTTCCGCTGGCCTCAAATATCTCCCACTCTGCCTCTGGAGAAACAAATCAGCTGCACAAGCAATAGATCATGAGTGGCTCATTTGGTGTTTACTTACAGTTGCTGTGCCTGCTAACGCACTTCGTGACTTACTATTAACTCTGTACCTCACAGTGGCTTCGGCAGCCCGTCTGCGCTCAGTCAATTCTCCATTTTTTAAGCTCTGCTCCCAGCAGCGCTGACCCAGGGCAGGGCTTGGGCCAGACCGTTGAAATGCTGTCATGCTTCTGTCAAATGGGTAACATCTTCCTTAGGCTGTGCGTAATGACTATTCGCACAGAAGCACCCAGCTGTCATACACTTGCCTACTCCTCCTCTATCACTTATTCAATTCAATAATTCCCTGTTAATAAACAAATTTGCATAAGTAACAGCCAACCCTGGCCAAGTCCAGCATTTTGAAGTAAGAGTTTTCCTTTGTCAATTAAACGCACTCTTGAAGTGTTTTACTAAGTGTCACACTGCTAACCCCTCATGTATTTATAGGTGCTTACAGAGTTAACAGCACATAAGGGCTTCTCTAGCTGGAGTTCTGTAATAACATAGATGCATTTGCTTTACTCTTGTATATAGCAATACGTACGTGTGTGTGTATATATATATATATATATAAAAATATATAAATATATAAGTATATATTACAAATATATATAAAAATATATATTCAAATATAGATATTCAAATATATATATATAAATATATATATATATGTCATTATGTAGTGACTTGTATTGTGCATACATACTGTAATAAAGAAATATCCAGAAGCATTGACCCCCATGATTGCTACAGCTGGGCAGTGACCTAAAAAAATCCCTACAACTATTGTAGATAAGAATTATCCAATCAGCAGAAAAAAAAGAGGGATCAAGGAGTGAAGAGGGTTGGATATCTGAATATCTGGAATATAGTCCAAAACAATTACTTGATGATCTGTTGCAAAAAAATGTTGAGGCTACTCATTCTACCTACAAGCAGTTTATTTTAGATCTGTGTGCCAGGTTGGCTATAAAGTAATACAATTATTGCCTATCAAGAAAAAAGTTGTCCAACTGCATAAGAAAAATCATAACCCATCACTTTTTTTTGTACCTATAGTACTCTTTTACTGCCAATAGCATCTCTATGGAATCATAGAATCATTAGAGATTGGAAAGGACCTTGAAATGTCATCTATGCTCCATCCTCCTGACACCCACCCCTCACATATTTGCAGATATTAATGAGGTCACCCCTCAGCCTCCTCTTCTCCAAGCTAAAGGACACTTCACCTCTTCTGCCACACTGCAGAAACACGATTGATATTGAAATTTTGTATTGAAACCAGGGAGGGAAATGTAAAGCCGTTACACGCGTACACCAGGTGGCCCTACACGATGTTTTACACAGTGTTGTCTAGATCAGCACTTTCCCATTATAAAATGAATTAAAGAAAATTAATTCCCCCAGCTTACTCCCTCTTCATGCCAGAAGTACTATAAATTTTTCTTTTAAGATTCCTGTTAGACAGGGGAAAACGACAATGCTATTTATTGAGGAATTATTTACTACCTTGACTCGCTTAGAAACAAAATAGGAATGCCAGCAAATACACGGAATCTGGTTTTAAAAGACCTAGTGTTAGACAAAAATCATAGGTTCTTGTTTGTAGAGGTGTGTTAGATATGTAAAGGCATCTGTAGGGTTGGTGGTATTACTATTCTGATTGAAGATTTTTTCTGTCAACCTCTGCATGACTTCTAGGACAATAAATTTCGTGAAACTCTATGTCAACCTACATTTACAGCATTAAGGGAAATAAATGTTGCCCCCTATATTGTACAACATATTACCTCTTCCTTTAATGTTTGCATGAGTATTCATGACCTATACCAGTAAATTATTCACAATACAGTGCAAAGCATGTCTTCACAGACTGCTGCTTGCTCCAATATTCTACTGCACATAAAAATTTGATGTGTAAGTAATGCTGGAAAAAGGGAAAATGCTTCAAAATATGCTAGAGGTAAAAAACAGGTTACCAAGTGACGGTACTGAGGTAACCCTCAGGCAGAACAACAAGCCAGTAAACTACTTCAGTATTTTCCCCTCCATGAGCCATCCACAGCTGTGGACTTCATGTTACCCAAAAAAAAGGTCCAAAGGCCATGCAGAACAAAGTCTAGCTTTATCAGCCTCTGGGACAGAAGGAATCAAGATCATAGAATCATAGAATCATTAGGGATCGGAAGGGACCTCAAAAGATCATCCAGTCCAATCCCTCTGCCACAGCAGGATCATCTAGACCAAGTCACACAGGAACACATCCAGGTGGGTCTGGAATGTCTCCAGAGAAGGAGGCTCCACATGCCCCATGGGCAGCCTGTTCCAATGCTTCATTTACCCTCACTGGGATGAAGTTCCTGGAAATATTTATATGGAACCTCCTCTGTTCCAGCTTGCACCCATTGTCCCTTGTCCTATCACCAGATGATCTTGAGAAGAGCCTGGCTCCATCCTCCTGACACCCACCCCTCACATATTTATAGACAAGAATGAATCTTCCTGCACTTTTTTATATTGCTCTGCTTTTCTAGAAGGTTTTACCCCAAACTAGCTGACACACACCGTACTCTGTGGTTCTGTCACAGACCTTGTCTTTCCTTTAAATAAAATACCATTTCAATTCTTCTAACAAGACATAGGGGTTGACAGCTTTTAGTTTTGTTTAAAGCAAGTACTTGAACTGAGTGAATAAGCCCTTTGTGAATAATTTATTTGATGATCTTTGCTATTTCCCTGTTTACAAATGGTTTGTTTAAATGGTACAGCCATAGGGGAAAAAAACCCCAACCTACTGCAGTGGGAATAGACAGAGTCCTAATTCTATAGAGTTTTACAGCTGGAATATGATTCCTGCACGTTTCTCCTCATTAGATGAAGGTGATAGGTATCAAAGACTTATTTTCTAGAAAAACATATGAGAAGAATTGCAATCAAAACCACAATTTTCCCTTCTTCATTTATCATCTCACAGCATCACAGGTGTTCAGATGATGTTGGGTTCTGTATGACCCAAGTAAAATTGCAGTGGTCATTCAACACAGGAAAAAAAGCTGGGTTCCCCACACATGTGTCATGAGGATTTAAGAGTCAGATATCATGCAGTGAGTTTGGCATGATCAGTTACCAGGTTGTGAAGTCTATAGCTATGGTTTTCCTCTCCATTTTATGAAGGACTTTTCTGTATCTGCATGTTACAAAATCAAAGAGCACTGACAACACTCTAGTACAAAAAATAGGTGACGCAGAAATACAAAATGAAGAAAGAGCCACAGAGTAACTTTCTCTGCCAACTACAGATTGCATCGGTACCCACAACGAAGATTTTGCCTAGGAACATCCAGTCTGCATTTCCCTTCCTCTCTCTGTTGCTCTTGAGCCTTTATTATCTTAATAATTTCTGTCCTATGAATCTCTCTCTTTTTCAGCATTTGATTGGCCATGTTAAAAATAAGCTTGGTTAAGCCACCTGGATAGGTGATAGGTCCTTTGCTCTGAAAAAATCTCATTTCCTTCTGAGGACTCTTGGTTTGCCAAGGAGAAGACCTATTTGCTATCACATGGAAAAACAAGCCGAAAGCCGAGCGATAAATCCTCGATGTGAATAGCATAATGTTAAGTAAATGGAGGTACATTTAAGGATATAAAAATCCAGTATCTACTTTCTACTCAACAGGCAACACAAGTTTTCCTGGGCCTATGAGATAGCATAAACAGAGAGAGAATATGGCCTTCAAGGAAAAAATGCAGTCAAAAAGATATTCTGCTATCCAAGTGATCAAAGACTTAACAGGATATAGAGGTTTAAGTGTGCTGAAAGAAATAGCAAATAGTAATATCTTTTTAGCTAGAGAACAGAGGGGAATCTGTAATAAAAATTGTTTTATGGTATTAAATAACATCCCAGATTGACAAAATAAAATTCCCTGAAGACAGTCAGTAAATTGATGCCAGTGGCACTGAAAGAATGTTTTAGTGACGATGACAACGATGACTGAAAACATGTTGGATGTTCTCAGATAAACAGATATGAGGCAAAATAATGGTTCATTTGAAGGTGCAGGAAGTTTTGCCATTGGCTGCAAGGAGCTAGGAATTTATTTAGGAAACCTTACAAGCAAAATTCAAACATAAAATAAAATGGACTTATTTTTTTAGAGCAGTTTAATCTGACTGCAATTTTACTTCAAACAGCTATCACAATTTACACTGCTCTGCCTAAGTAGAAGAATTATGACAGCCTGTTACTAACATCCAGATTGGATATTAGGAAGCGCTTTCTCCCTGAAAGTGTGATCAAACACTGGAATGGATGCCCAGGGAGGAGGTAGAGTCCCCATTCCCTTTAAGAAAAGGCTGAATGTGGCACTTAGTGCCCTGATCTAGGTTGTGGAGATGTTAGCTCATAGGCTGGGTTTGATGATCTTAGAGGTGTTTTCCAGCCTCAATAATACTGCGATTCTGTGATTACAGGCTATACCTAGTCTCTAAGAAGCTCCTTATGCTACTTAAGAGGACTTCTAAGCAGCAGCAAGGGATGTTTTACTTGGCAACCCTTGAAAAAGTGCCATAGCTACCTACATTAAATATATCTGTGTGACTTAATTAACAAAATGATGTTAATTATGACTCTCATTATCATAAGGTAACATCATACAGCTCATAAAAACAAATGCACCTCAAAAGTCTTCCATGAACCTAAGGTATTAAAAGTAGATACTTCCGGAAAGCTGAAGTAATTTGCTCTTCTCTCTTTCAGTCCTGCTGGGCTGATAAAGTCGATTATCTGTGATTACCTTGTGTTATAATTAAAGAAGTGATGTGATCTGAATGAAAATTCAAGCAGCAGAGTTCAAATCCTAGATGTACACAGATTTCTAGCATCATCCGAGACACCTTAGCTGCTTCTCCTCAGTTTTTTTCTATATGTAACAATAATATTTAATTTACCTTACATGAACAATATGCAACGGAACTGATGTCCACAGGATTTCTGTCTGAGGCTAAACAGGTATCATGCAAATACACGTCTTATTTAAGGTGGAACTTAGCCTTCCATAGGAAAAAATTCAGATAAATTCCACTCCAGAAAAAGGTAGCTGGCATGAAAGCAATCTGAGATTCACAGAGCTGACAGACCAATGCCACAGGGGTCATCACGACCTCCCCAACACATGCACAATTTATGCGCTAATAACTGGAAGACAGACCATGAAGTAGAGGAATGAAATTTGCTGATGGTGCAGAAGCCAAACCAAATGGGGTATGGGAATGGCTGAGGTCAGAACGGAACTAAAAAAAAATCAGTAATATTCAGAGAAACTTAGGAGCAGTGGTTCTGCAAATTTAATAGAGAGATCCTGGAGATAACAAGGTCACAGATAAAACTACAAGAACTTTAAGTCAGACCAAGCTAGAAGATAACCAAATAGAAGATAAAATTTATACTAGGAGCTATGGGAGTGAAATCCCCAAATTTGCCACTCTGACATCAGAATGGTGCTGATTCTTCTTCACACCTGGTCCTTCCCACCCTCCTTCATTTTAAACAGATTTAAGAATAAATGTGGCTGCTGTAGTTCCTTCTTAAGAACTTCCCCCCTTAAACCTCTCAGGCCACGTACAGAAGCTTCATGCCAATCAGAACTAGCAGACAGATTTATGTTTGGATATGAGCATCTATAATGACAAAGTCAGTGGAGTTGTTCAAGAGCTGAAATAAGTCCAGTGACTTCACAGGGGATTTTGAATGGGAAGAAATTGCAGGTTTCAGCCTGGAAGATTAGAGGCTGTAGTTCCAGTTGATGCACAAATTTATTTTTATCACCTTTTATGTGCCACTTTGCCTTCTGCTTCCAAATTACTGCATTGTGAGAAGTAGCAAGACTGATTATCCTGACACCCTTGCTCATATTGGACAGCACTTCATCGCGTGATAAGTGCTGTTGAGCTGAGTGTGGGTAGGAATCGGTACGGATCTCTGAAGCGCTGGGACATGTGCAGCCGTGACCTGCTTTACGGACAGGTCACATGCTGAACCCAAACAGGTAAGAATCTATTTCTCCTCAAAAGAGTTTCATAGATTTAACTGTAAGGCAGCCTAATCCCAAGGAGCAACAAAGAAGCAGTTGCACACTGTGGTATAGGTATATGAGTTACAGGAAAGGAACTCACTCCCTATGAAAATCAATGGGACATAGGTCCTAAGTCACTTGGGCACTTTTCAATATTTAACTGAGGTCTGACCCCACTGGGAATCATTTTCATAGTTACCTGATGTTGGCCTTACCTTGTTCCTGTTGAAATCAACCACTACTTTCCACTCGCTTCAGGAGGAACAGAGTGAGGTCACTACTGAAGCCTTTAACACATTTCAAGCTTACTGCATAAGATTCTTAAAAATATAATATTCACTATCAGAAAACTATACTACTGGTTTTTTCTAAAGCACTGTAGACTGTGAGACTGTGCAGAAAGGGACAATTTTCTATTCTTATGCCTCCTACAACATTAAATATTTTGTAGAAAATATTCTAGCATGTATTTCAAGGTAATATTTTCAGGAAATGTAGGTCAACCTCTCATACCAGTAGCATTAGCTAGGCAAGACAAGGCAAATATGGAAAATACAAGCAAAGAACAAAGAAATACCGGTATTATGCTAATAACATTTCCCCCCTTAACATAGTAATGATGGCTACTGAAACCTAACCTGAAGCCACATTCATCCACTCATCATAAAGGACTGATGTAGTAAATAGAATTAAAATGATAGTCTCATTAGCAGACCTAGGTAGCACATTATGCAACATTTCATGCTGAATTAATCTTCCCTCCCAGCTTTCATTTATACCTCCTGCTGAGAAAAAAAATCAGGTTGAGGCAGATTGATTGTATTGACCTTCTTTCAGTTAAATTAAACCTGCTGTAAAACTAAATTGGCAAACCTCGAGTCATCCAGGCATGATGATCACAGATAGACACAGAAGTGGGAAGGGAGGAGAGTTCTCATGTGGTTTGAGATATGAAAGGCTAAAGTTGATCAAAACCCCATAAATAATGCTAAGAAAGAGAAGCCTGGTGTTCAAAAAGTAATCATACAATGAGAGGAGACTTCAGTCAAGGCCAGCAAATGTCCAAGAAATGGGACTCTCCACTGAAACAGAGGTTGTAGACTACACACGTGTATGCACACATCCTCCTCACAAGTCTATCAGCATGTGGGGAGCTGCGTATCCATCCCTAAAGAACAAAGACACATCTTTCCTGTGAGTTAAATAATCCCCTTGCCTTAAGAGCTGAGGTTTGGTTTGGTGGGGTTTTTTTGAGGAGGTTGTTTTGAGGAGGTTGTTTGCTTGATCTTTTTACTGTGGTGATCCTGCTTACATTTTATTTTAAGTGAAATCTTTTCTTCTTTGTTTGAGGGAAAACTGATAGGCAAAGACATGACTGTTGTTAGAGCATCGCTAGGCGCTTTTCTCTATCATTTCCTTCTGCCTCTTGTTGTTAGCTGCTGTAGTTCATAGCTCTGACTGGTGCCTCAGAAGGTACTTGCTTAACTTTAATTTCTCAGGAGTGACAACACAAAAGTGTTTTGCCAGTGACCCAGACTTGCAGAGCAGTAAAGAATTGACTCAACAGACTCAGACCAGATGGTTGCATGTCAGAACAAGGTAGCGCAGCTTTTCTGGAGCAGAAGGGAGGAAGAAAGGTAATCCACAGTCCTGACTACCTTAGAGACAACAGATTCACGAATGAAGTTGAGCTTGGCCTTTGTGCTCAAAAGTTCCAGCACATGTAGGATATTTAACAAATGGAAATACATTGTAAGAGACTGGAATTGCTTTCCTTGGCTCTGTAAGATTGTTGTTTGCATTGTTAACATCTAATGTGACCTTGAACTACCCAGCTGTTGTGGTAGATACAGACTTCGTATGACACACAACCTTAAATCGTTGACCTGGTAACTTTCCTCCCTTTCCTAAGTTCAAGCTCTCAACCAAACATCAGCAAAACCTCCCTCTTTCCATGTGTGGTGTGCTCAATTCAGCTTTGAATTCCACATCATTGGCTCAACACTCCCATGCTGAGCAGAAACACCCCTAACACAGCCCCATTAAAAACAATGAGCTATTCAGAATTTTTGTAACCTATCTAAATCTGCCTGGACTTGGTCTGGGTGATCCTGCTGGGGCAGGGGGATTGGACTGGATGATCTTTCCAGGTCCCTTCCGATCCCTGATGATTCTATAAACATGAGTGTATTTAACACACAACCATCACATGCAAACACTCTCTTCTTTAGCAGGTGGAAATTTTTGTTCAACTAGTGATGCCCCTGAATCTTAAATACATGAGGCTTTTAGAGCCTTGTAAAGACAAAAGATGAAGCAAAACCAAGTCAGCAGGGCTTTTCCCTTCTGGATTACACAAGAACTTAGACCTCTTCTGTAATAAATTTACTTTGACAGCTGCTAAAAAATTTACCAAGCTTGACAACATGCACAGAAAGCAAAATAGGACAGAGAATCTTGTGGGTTTTCCCACTAACCCCAAGAATATATACATATATATATATATATATTTAAAAAATTGTATATAAGTATATTTGTGTGGTAGGGTTCTCATTTAGGTCCCCTAGTTCTGCTCTCCCATAGCCTCATGGTCATTTTGTAGACAAAACATTCTTCTCTCATATAGAGTTTGGTTTGAGCAAGCACTGGATTGTATGTGGAATATAAAATACAGTGCCCTGTCACGAGAAGTAGCTTCTTTTCAGGCCAAGATAAAGAAGAAAAACAGTGCTTTGATGATTTCTACAATGAATTTGGAGAAAGGACTTTGAAGAATTCTGAGCTTCTCAGAATTTCACTTTCAGCTACAAAAGAAGATTAGTTTGATTTGGTGCCCATATGGATTTGAATCCATCTCACTTTCCTCCTTAATGCTTCCAAAGTGCTAATGGCAGCACAAGAGACTTCAGTGGTTCAACATAAATGAAAACAAATTGCAGCAACTGTGGCCAAGCCAAGTACTGGGACTGCCGCATGTCAAACGAGAGTCAAATGTTTACTCTGCTAGCGCTCAGCACAGATTGCCACATTGATTTGTTTAAACTGCACAGAGCATTAATATTTCTTATCTCATCCCAAAGCCGTGGCTCTATCAAATTTGGAAGGCGATAACCCAGTATATTATAGGAAGAACATGCGCTATCAAGTAAAGCTTTAAATGTGATTGACTGAAATATATTGATTTTGCATGGTTAGACTTGAAATGTAATTCTGAACAGCAGAATAAGGGTAGTGGCTGACTGCTGCTGCGAAGATCACACACACACAGAGTGACAGGAGAAAATGTACCAGTATAAAAAACACCTTTCCTAATTGTTAATCACCTCTGAAACATTGCTTCCTTTTGGCCCTTGTTTGTTGTTCTAAGGGCTCAAAGTGAACCACTTAAAATGAATTACAGCTGGAAAGAGACGTTCCTCAGCAATATTTATGTCGTTCCTTAGGAGGGCACTGCAGAATGAAAAGGGACACAGGAGAAATGGAGGATGTAATAGTTTCTGCACAGAATTTACAGGAAAACTTAACGTTTAATGGTAAAGAGGGTTTGTTTTTTCCCTGGCTGATGGAAGATAAATCATACCCTAGTACCACAGGATCCCAGACAGATAAACTAAGCATCTAAAAACATTCCTCATCTACTTTCAGGAAGTGGTAATCACTGACATATAAACTGTCACTTCACTACACATGCAAAAAACATTTATTCACTTTATTTCATTATGAAAAATCAGGGATTTCAACATCCTTCAGTGATTTTAAGACTAACCAGAAACTTCAAGCCTCCTTCTCTGGAGAAGTTCAAGAACTGCCTGGATCTTTTCCTGTGTGACTTGGATCCTGCTGTGGCAGGGGGATTGTACTACATGATCTTTCGAGGTCCCTTCCGATCCTTAATGATCTTACGCTGTTCCTAACTGAAAACACACTAGAAAGTAAAGATTTCCTCAAATCCCTAGATCAATGGATTTCAGGAATACTTGTGGGTTGCAAGGATACTTGCAGGATAAAATTTTAATTAATAAGTTTCTTTAAAAGCTTTAAGTGGAGAAAGAATTATTTTATCAAATAATCTGATTCCTCACCCTCTTCAGTGTCTTAACGTTATCAGTAACTGAAGGAAGACGTGACAATGTATTTCCTCAAGCTGATAAAACTTCAAGCGGATCAAACTTCTGCTGATAAAGTGTAATCTGGAGCAACTCTTGCAAAATATCTAAAATCCATGTTTTTTGACAGGGTGAATTATCAGTAAAAGATACTAAATAGAACAATTTAAAAGATTTGGGAGAGCCTTTAGCATACTAATTGGAATATGTTCAGGTTTTTTCCCCCTTTTTCTTCTTCCTTCCCTTAAGCCTTCCTGGACCTTATGAATGTAATCTTTATGAGTGTATTTCCAGCTAATCAGGATTCAGACAAGGCAATAGACAAACTGCCTCCGGAATTCAGATACCACAATGAAGCCTACTTCAACTAACCCACACTAAGACACTACTGGGAGCATCCATCTAGCTCTACTACAGCATTGCCCCTGCTGGAAATGTATTGTAGTCAACATAGTGGGAGGCCGATGACTTTTTTCTAAGGAAAAGCATATTTCAATATTCTTATTACTTCACAGGCACGTGGTGGCATGGCATGGTCTGGAATTATACACTCAAATATGTACTTTCTGTAATGTGGGTAAAGTAAACAATACATGGGACTGAGCAAAAAATACACTAAAAAATAATAACCACACATTGTAAGAAGAAAAGACTAAATCAGTTATCAATCTTGAAGATCAACATGGAAATTTCCTAGTAGATCTAGGAATTTAGCATTCATAAGATATAACAAAAACAATGTGACCTTTGAGTTGGCTTAACAAAGAAACCACAATAAATGACTATGACACAGAAGCAGAAATATCTACAGAGACTGAAATATCTACAGACACCCCAATGTTTGAAGAAAGGAATTCTGCATGAGAAATGGAAGATCTCTATGGGCTGCATGAAAGGAGCTGATTGCGTGAGGTCAGCACTGTGACCAACTGACCAGGGCACCCGGGACATGAATGGGTGTCACCATATGTACTTGGGCACCTTCTGCGTCAACAGATACATCCTGGACCACAGCTAATACCACTGTCTAGACAGCACAGCACAGAGTGCCAATATTGCATAATTCAGGCTCTTTAGGGGTCAACCAAAACCCTAAACTAGTCTTCAGTGACAAAACACTTTCCTGCATAGAACTTGTCCCCTCGCACTGAGGGGCACCAAGGGCAGTGGCAGGAGACACATACCACAGTGAACGTAGTGTGTGACAAGCTGCTCTCAAGAGACTTGCACAGCAATTTTCCACCTTAACACATCAGTCAAGGTTCCTGAGCATCTGCACCACTACACCTCAGGATTACTCAGTTCAGAAAACAAGCCTGTTTAGGTGTCGGAACAGAAGCAGCACCACAGCAAGGTTCATTAATTGAAGTCGGCTTGCTTTTAACTTTCAGTTGGTAACCATAGCTTGAGGTCACCTCTTAGGAACTTAATCTTATAAACCCTGACAAGTGCCTATCTTCTCAAGGCTAATCTCTGTGGGTTTGTACACATAACCCATTACAGCTGTTATTTGCTACACACAATAGTTTTCAACAGAATGTACCGGTACATCCAGACTGGTACACACACAAACACAAGGATGCCATCCCTATTCAGGCTGAACAGAAGTCACAGAGGTCAACAGCACTAGAGAGACAGTCTACAGTGGGGTCCTGGTTCAGCACTTAGAAGGTTGTCTCTATGTTTCCTTTTGTACTTTGGGAGAAGACTGCACATGTGACTGCATCCATGTAAAGTCATATCCAAGCAATGCTATTGAACTTGTTGTGTTAGGACAAACACATCTAGATTTTATATCTGATTTGTGAGGAAAATCAATAATCTATGTATTAGTTAAACTTCTTCAGAACTGAGGATATAAACTGCAGCAAGAGATGTCCCTGTGCAAATAACTGCTAGAAATTTTCCACAAATCTTATTCTTTTTCAAGTGTTCATTCATTCTCCTTTATTATACACCTTTCTGTAAGACCCATACACAGGCACATATAAAAAGAAAGAAGCGCAAGAAGTAAAGGAAAATCAGACTAGATATCAGCTGTAATAGTTTGTCGTTCTGTTCAAAACTTTCCCAAAGTAAAGGAAATGTTTTGAGTGCATATAACTGTCTCTGACATCAGCTTTTATGTAGTTCATTTGGAGGTCAATAGGAACTGAGTGCCTTCAGCAACCTGAGGAGGACGTTTAGCATTTCACGCTGCTCTAACTTGTAGCTACTTATATAATTCAATGGGGCAAGACCTATAAACTCTGATGGCACCTAAAGCATCTGCTCTTGAAAGATGCTGAGAATGCTTACAGCTGAGGCCTCATGCTCATGAGTGACGGTGCAGATACTTCCACTGGCTTCAAGCTAATACAGTCTTTTCCCTTCCTCTGCCATAGCTAATACATATGACTACAAACCTGAGGAGCTGCCAAACACATCAGTAAAATGAGTTTCTAAACCCTATCAGGGATCAATTTTGACCCTGCATTTCGAAAGAAAATAGATTTCTAGTCCTTGAAGTTATGTTGAATCTTCTGCAAACACTGCCAGTCAGCACATCTCTGGTATGTGCTGTGTGCTTGATGCATATATAGGCCTATGGTTTCTCATTTTTTGTCTGATTCCACATTCTAACCACACACATGTTCCTTAAAGACAATGAAAACATTTCCACATTCAGAGAGCAAACTATGACTTAGGCACCTTCCCGCTGTCCATCTCTCTTGGCTCATAAAAAGTACATGGGTTGTTATAGGCACAAAAGAAATTCTTCCACTTTACAGTCACAAAAGTCCTTCATTTTGAACGAACAGCTCTTTAGCAACTGTACACAGAGATCTTATTCCTGCCCTGTGCAGCTTACATTAATAGCAGTGTGCTTATGGGTAGCTGTCAGTCACAAGCACTGCTTTTACCCATACACTACAGGCTTCTTTATGGCCACTGAGCAGTGGAAGGGCTACGAAGGATCCCTTGGCAAACATCTGGAAATTGAATCCTTGTCCTAATAAAAGTCCACAGCAATTCTGTTCTGTTCAGTAGGGAGCAGTTTCTCTGTCAGGCACCTGTTCTTCCAGAGACAGAGCTTTCACAGAAGGTTCAGCTACGTTGTCAATGATGAAAAATGGCAGAGGAGATGTTCTGCTTTACCCGTGTTGTGTCTACAATGCTTCTGCACAAGATGCTGAGAGGCATGTGTCAAGCATGAGAAATATTCAAACAACTGCTTTCTTAACAGAAGAAGGAAAAGTGTTTGGAGGACACAGTTTATCTAAATGATTGTTTTGGTTTCAGCAGCTTTGCATTTCGCTGTCAATTACATGCAAATTTTAACAAGCTACCAATACCAAATCAGCAAAGGAAAAAGGCAAACCCAAAACCCTGTGAAATAGTGCAGAAGCACAGAGCAGCCTTAACTAGTTACCTATGGATTACCGCCCCCCCCCTCCCCGAGTTAGAATCTTCTCTGTTTTGACCCTTCCAACCTT
>VZRI01003324.1:243593-309927 GCA_013397515.1 Upupa epops
CTGCCACAGCAGGATCACCTAGACCAAGTCGCACAGGAACACAGCCAGGTGGGTCTTGGACATCTCCAGAGAAGGAGACTCCACAACCCCCTTGGGAGAAGCCTGTTGCAATGCTCCGTTACCCTCTCTAGGAAGAAGTTTCCTATTTACATGGAACCTCCTCTGTACCAGCTAGCACCCATTGCCCCTTTTCCTATCCCCAGATGACCTTGAGAAGAGCCTGACTCTATCCTCCTGACACCCACCCCTCACATATTTATAGACATTCATGAGGTCACCTCTCAGCCTCCTCTTCTCCAAGCTCAAGCCCTTCCTCATCAGGGAGGTGTTCTACTACCTTCAGCATCTTCTTTGCTCTACACTGGACACCCTCCAGCACTTCTGTCTCCTTCTTGAATCGAGGGGCCTCAGAACTGGACATTGTACTTCAGATGCTGTCTCATCCTCTCAGAATGATCATCTAATAGGAGTATTAGTCTCTAGCACATGGAAGCAATCAACTTAGAGCAACAAAGATAAGGACAACAAACCCAAGACCTTGTAGGACATGGCACAGTTCCACCCAGCAAGACCCACTCATTCTGAAGAGTTTCAGACTTCCAGGCTCTAGCTAGTGAAAAACAAATTCCTTCCACACTCGCATTTAAACACTCTATTTGACAATGGTCCTGGGTAGCTCCCTTAGGGCCAATTTGAAGTTTAGAAGTATCTTTCAAAGAAAGGATGTGGTAAAGTGCTTGCAGAGTTTACCAACTGATTTGGCTATTTTTATTCTATTTCTCCCTCTCAACTTTCCAAGAGACTTTGAAAACAGTGACTGATATAAGAATATCTCAGTACCTTTCAGGATGCACAGCTGCTGCTTGCTTTAACATCATTTCCAGTCAATGGCAAAGCTCCCGTCAAACAGAGGCAAGCAAAACCAAACAAACACACACAACCACCTCAGAACATCATTTTGTATTTCTTTAGCAAAGAGTCAGCTTTGCTTACACAATGCAAGGGACTGACACCCAGAGAGCATTTAACCCTTTGCCTCCCTTTGCTGTTGCTGACAATTACAGCAAGGGTGATCTTCCTCTGTTATATTTTTACAAAGATGGATCAGACACTGCAGCGATGCATTGACCAAGCGAATGAAAAGGTTGCTAGCAATGCACCTCTGTAGCCAGCCTGAAGCTGAGGTATATAGGCAGTCTGGGCAATCTCAGAACTTCCCCTTCTGGCCAGTGAACATACTGAAGTCAAACAGCTCCAGCCACCATCATTCTTTTTAGTATTCTGTTCCACCTATCAAATGTGAAGAAGCAAGAAGACAACAAAGCAGCAATTTTCAGTGAGTACAGCCCATCCTGACTCAAGCACAACATCTGGCCATTCCCTATTGGGCTGTATTGTTTGTCCTGTGATGCACCAGAGCCTGCAGATCAGTTTTGCAATTTGCTCATTGATGTTGGCTCCAAAGTGCCTTAGCTCAAACCAGCATCACTGAGCCAATCAGATCCTAGAACGTACAAACTTTCTATATTGTTGGTACCTGGCAAATAGCTCTATATAGGGTGCTTTAGAAACACAGGTTCTCCCATTAGAAAGAGCCAATGGGGACTCCCTGATTAGGTCGCTATGGATGGTGCCATACCAGATGCTAATCCTTCTTTGGATTTTATACCACAAACATTTAGAAAAAAATCTCCAAAACCTAAATAAACTTGCATATAGTATTTTCTCAAGTGACAACTCAGCTTCCCTTAGACCAATTACCCTGACCAATTGTTGGTTGTGAGCAGTAATTCCAAATTTGCCAGTTCAAGATGAGCATCCTTGAGTTAGACTTCAATGCTCTTAGTTTGGATTTCATATCACTATATCCACAGTCCCTTCTCTCCACCTCCTCTTTTATCACCCCCCAAATCCTTCTTCCTATATATAGCATCACCTATGAAATAATATTCCTTAAAAAGATACTGAAGGAAGTCTATCTACAAAGCACAGTCCCAGACTGCAAATGAGAACAGTTCTTCCTGCATTTTATACCAGAAACATATACAGCTACTTTTAAGGAACTCAAAAATTTTCTTCTGTACAAACTTACGGCAAAAATAAGGATGACAGAACGCAGAGGAGCACAGGGAACTCCACACTCCCTTTAAAATAGTGACCAACTCTGTCTCAGCGCAGAAAGACACAATCCAGTTAGACGCTGGTTAGAGGAGTGCAGTAGCAGGAAGAACCACTTTGGACTGTGAAGTTTTTATAGTTAATGAGTCCATAAACACAATTAAAGCAATAGCTGCACTTGATATTCATTTCATTTTGACAGCTGTGCTTCAGCTGTGATTATACTGTTCTGCACTAGGAAATGTGCTATCTGCCTCACAATGAGCTCTTCATAATCAAAAACCTCAATATAAGACCCAGCAATTAAATATTGGCAGAGAGATGAACTGAGACCCCTGAATCATAGGCAGGTTCTAAAATAGAGAGGTTAGTGGAGTGTTCATCAGGCCCTGCAGTGTCATTTGGTGACTAACCAGACAAAGAAAATGACAATATTTGGCTGGCAGAAGGAACACGTCAGAGCAGCTCTTGTGCTGTTGGCTTCTAAGACAGGTCACAAGGGATAAGTAGTAAAAATACACAACTCTTCCCCTCAACGAATAATCATCATCATTCACCCAAAGTATTACTTGCACACTGAAATCCTGACAGTCAGCTCCCCTCTGCCTGATGGTGCTGGCAAAGGGGGCAGCTGATAAATCAAGCCATCACAATATCCCCAGCCTAGAGTTCACACACTGAGTGTGTTGATTTGCTACAGTGACTGCCATGCTTCACCAGCACTTCCCATTGTTTCTGGACAGGAGTCATACTGAGAGCAAGGGGCTGCACACAAGGCTCCTCAAACATCTGAGACAGAAGTGTCTTGCACCAGAGAACAGTGGAATAAGGGGCTTAGAGAATCACAGACATCAGAGCAAACAAAGCCAGGACTCGATGTATGGTGTTTCAGCACCGCTCAGATGGTCACATTCAACTTGTAAGGACTGTTGGTTGTGGTAACTGTGACAGCTCATTCTGGTCTCCCATTCCTACATTCCTGAGCTCAATCCACCTGTTAGAAGCTACAGCTGCATAACATGGAAAGGTTTACATGCAGGTCCTCTTTAAAAAAATAAAATCTAGAGTCCCCCACCTCCTCAGTCACTACATGAACAGACTGGACCAAACCCAGCTTAGGGTGGGTAGAATGCAAAGGGTCAGCGTCAACCATTCACTCCCTTTGCTCATGTATCCTGCTATCCTGCCAGTGGGGATATGCTCAGGTATTAAAGTCTAACTCTGCTAACATGAATGCTGCTGCCCTCCCCAGCTATTATAGTCTGTTGTCCCTAGCCCAAGAGGCAAATAAACCCTTTTCAAATAAATTTCAATTAGCCAGGCTTTCCTATTGTTAAAGATCAAGGAAAAGCCCGGGAGAACCCCATTAACATGCAAATGACTAGGTACACAAACATAGTTCCTATGTGAGCCTGTATCAGCAGAAACACAATTAATTCTAAATACAGATATATCCAATGAGATTAACGTTGGACAGCTTTGTTACAGACTCTCGCGACCCACTAATTTATACCCACTGCTGCCGCAGAGCCTCCCCAGGAGAGACAAAAGCCTCCCTGTATCTTTGCTGCCAAAAAAGTCAAGTCCCTGTGGTTACCCACTCATCAGACCTAAAGCTGTAAATCCTCATGGAGAGCAGTTGTACAATCTGCACTACAGTGCAGCTCCTGCAGCTCCAGGAGATGGACTGCAGAAATGGGAGCAAGCCCACCTTGCTCTGGTATGGTGAAGTCAACCCCAGTATTTTGTCTCCATCAGGATTTTTGCTCAGATGACTTGCCTTTCCATGAAACAATACTGCAGTATATTGTACTTTGCACCAGCAGTTCCACTCCCCTGACAGCTGAGCTGATTCCTTTGTAGTCTTTCATGAAGACACATAACCTGTGGGTGAAGCTACCATCAAACCAAGAGCCTTCTTGACAGCACAGGATGTTAGGGCTAGGAACTCCACAGCAACTAAAAATATCATTTGCTTTTTTATTTTGCAATACTAAATCTGGTCTGACCCTTGGTTTTCTCCTTTGGACAAGCTGTGTAACTGGTTGATTCCCCAAGGCATTAATATTTCCCTTCCTGAATGAAGGATTTTGATAATGTCTAATTTAGTATTTGCAAAATGCTTCCTAGGGTTTTATTATGATTATTCCCAGACTGAGTGCAAAAATAAGCCAAGTCCTTTATCGCACTCTGGCAGAACAACATGACTAGGTCCGCCGCTTGGTACGAACAAACTACCATGAAGCACTTTGCATTAGAAATTATTCAGCTCTTCAAAACAAATTTAAGTTCCTCATGATTGTTTGCCTCTAACCGTTCCATCACAATGTGTGATCGCCAGTTAGATCTGGTTTTTTGCACTACACATATTCTGAGAAATACATAGAGTTTAAACAACTGAGAACTTTCTGAAAGTATATTTTAAAAGACATTCTCCGCAAGCTTTGGTTCCTGTAACTGAGTTACAGGTGTGAGGCTTATTCAGCCAGGGCGAGGATTATGCTGCCAAATGCGAGCCACACAGTGTAAGTTTAGGGTTTTTAATAGCTTAGTACAGACTAAAAGTGTTAATAAAACAAAAATGCAGTATCAGTTGTAAACCTCAAAGGAAGTGCAGCATAAATTACATTGCAATAGCAGTGGAAACTCTCTGCATTTTCTCTGCTTTAAAATGATGTCAAGTCTTTGCTTCTCTCTCCCCCTTCTTTCCAGGCATTTTGACAGAAAACTGACTTGTCTCATCCCAAAGAGTTTCAGAACACAGTACTGAGAGGTAACATGGAGAGGTACTGGCTCTCAGAGAGCATAGAGAGCTGTGTAGCCAGAAGACAGAACATTACCCTTGTTAGTGAGCCTGTTAAAGATAACTGCAGTAATGCCATTCTAACCGCTGATCTATCTCTTACATCCACTGCAAAATGTGAGTGATGCAGTTACCATGGAGGAGGGAGAGCCCAGCAAAGCGCATGGTTTGTTTGCAAATGAGGAATCCGTGGTGCTTGTGCCACTGTGGGGGCTGGTGTCCATGGAAAACCATTGTTACTGAACCCAGGACCATTTCAAAACAGAGCATCCTGCTAGTGTGCGTCATGGAGACAAGCAGGCCACCAGACAAGTCTCCTGACATGAATTACATCCCTGTCAAAGACCTGCAGAATAAAGGCACTGGTGGCCTCATGAGCCTGCAGACAGAATGATTTGGCAAAGCAAACCTTTCCAGCACAAGAGTGAAGTTTTACATCCCCAGAGATAGGGCAGAGTAAAAGGAAACTGCTCCTCTTTGAAAGCAATGGCAACATAAAACAACACCAGTCCTCCCAGTTTAACACACTAGCTTGATGTAGTTTCTGTGAGTGCAGGCTGGGAACCAAAAGGAATGGAGGAATGTAGTTGCATCCACAGCAGCTGCAGTTTAGCAGTACCTTTGTTAGAAGTATGAATAACTAATCTATACACATTCAATGGGATCGCTTTGTAAAGATGACCCTTGTACAGCTTCTAGAGGAATTTCAATCGAAATTATTGCTGTGAACACACACGGAAATGTACGACTGATCCAGGCAACAGGCAGAACAGCTCTGAACAAAGGCTGGTGAATTTGGTGCAGACGTTTTAGTCAGGAAGATGCTTGCAGCAGTGAAGTACCAATGGAAGGTAACTGCAGATTCTTAAGAGTTTGCAGCACGTCAACAGAGGCGAACCCAGCCCTCACCTCCTGGGAACCCTGACTCTGCAGCAGCTTCTCAGGTTCTTCAACCATCACAGAAATTGGTAGCCTCAGGCTATATGAATACTCCTCCTGCAATATTTAAGAAGCATTATGCTACAACTCGAGGAGATGTTTCAAGATCCTGTGATGTCCAAATATGTTATCACATCAAGAGGAGGTCATTAATGATCTCTCGAGGTCCCTTCCAACTCATAACATTTTGTGATTGTGTGATTATGGGGTAATTTGAAAATAAATGCTTCTCAAGAACAGGGTTCTCTGCTGCAGGAGCAGTACAGCTACCAGACAGCCACGAATGGTCAGATTTGCTCCTACCAGGTTTTTAGCCACTGCAAAGTTTAAGGAGAGACAAGCGAGTTCAGTAACACTGAACCCTGATGATGGCTAACTACACGCTTTTACTCTGCCGCCATTAATGAACGTGACATAAATTGAGTTGAATGTTCCTCTGTCTCGTTTTCTTTAATAACTCTCATTCCTGGACATAGACTGCAGAGTGTGAAAGCATCACTCGCATACAGAGATGCGTGGACAATGCTAATGAGCTACAGTTGTTAACCATAAACTGAACTTCATGCTTAGTCACAGTTACAGGAACATCTTGGCCTGGCCATACATCTGCTCTTGACTTCAGTGCTCTAGTCCCCTGGTTGTCCAGCTTGCACAGAAGCATGTGCGTGTGCTCCAGCCTGGAACAAACTACATCATATTGTTCACAAATAAATGTGAATGCAGCTGACAGGCTCTCCCACGAGACCAGATGAGAGAATACATGACAGGTTTTTGAGTTTTGGTGGAGTTTTTTCTTTTGCCCCAGGTGATTCTGCAAGAACTATTCCAGTTAGAACCATAGAAGCATCAAAGCTGGAGAAGACCTCAAGATCATCAAGTCCAACTGTCTGTCCTACAACCATCAATCACTAAATCATCTGGTGAAACACCAATGGTGTACCCATTTAACAACTTCAGGGACAGTGCCTTCATTCCCTCCCTCAGCAGCCTTTTCCAAGCTTCTCCACTCTTTCAGGGAAGAAGACTTTCCTAAGATCCAATCTGAATCCCCCCCAGCACAACTTGACCCCATTTACTCTTGTGCTATAGCTGATCACAGGAAGAAGAGGCCAACACCCACTTCACTGCAACCCCCTTGAGAAGGGAACAGTAAGATAACAGTAATAAGAGAATAGTAAGATCTCCCCTCAGCCTCCTCTTCTCCATGCTGAACATCACCAGCTCCCTCACTCTGTCCTTATCAGACTTAACATTAGGAAAAGGTTTTTCACTGAAAGAGTGATCCAATTTTGGAACTGGCTGCCCAAGGAGGTGGTCGAGTCATGGTCTCTGGAGGTGTTCAAGGTTAGTCTGGATGAAGTGCCGAGTGGCATAATCTAGATATTACATGTTAGGTTTACTTAGTTGGTTTTAGGTTGGACTGGATGATCTGTAAGGTCTTTTCCAGTCTCCTCATTACTGTGATACTGTGACGTGCTCTCCAGACCCCTAACCATCCCAGTTTCCCTTTTCTGAACCCTCTCCAGCACCTCCATGTCCATCATATACTGCACTGGAAACCAAATATTAGAGGAGGTACTTTAGGTGTCTGTGCCTCATCCCCACTCATAACACATATGGAATCTGTAGGCAGAAGATCACAGGTTGACTGCTAAAAATCATTTTAATTGGAACTTGAATTAGAGGTTTGGATAGGCTCTGTTAGCCTAAATGGCAACAAATGCAATGGAAGAGCTACAAGTAGGTTGGAGTTCTGCTTTCCAGTAACACCCTGGTATCAAACAGGAGGAGTTTGTGCTTTGGGAATTGAAATTCCCTGCTGGACAGAGGGATAGCACACTGGAGACCTATTTGCAGAATTTAAGAGGCACATCCATCTTGAGCCAGCCCACTGCACAAGGATGTATTTCTTCCCCAGTGCTGAAGGTCTCAGAATAATGGTCCATTACTGAGATACATTGAGAGGATTACTCACTAAGTGCTCCAGGAAGGGAGTGGTCCTGAGAGCTGCAGGGAGGCACAAGGATCGATGGTTTGGGGGGGAGGGTGTGTGGATTCAATGAATCAAAATATAAAAGAAAATATCGTTCTTCCAAATTTTTAAGCAGAAAATGAGGTTCAAACAGAAAAATCCTAACTGGGGATTTAAATATCTTAAACCCTGCAAAGAAATGTTCTATTGCAGCTCAAAATTACACATCTCTATAGAACATTTTTACAGTCTCAGAGAAAAGCCTGAGTTTTCCTTCTATTATCTTCTAATCTTCTCTGTACTACCTATACGCAGAATCTAACTGGAAATTTTCATTTTTGTTCTAAAAACCATTTGTGAATCATAGAATCATTAGGGAATGGAAGGGACTTCGAAAAATCCCTCAGTCCAATCCCCCTGCCACAGCAGGATCACTTAGACCAAGTCGCACAGGAACACAGCCAGGTGGGTCTTGAACATCTCCAGCGAACAAGACTCCAAAACCCCCTGGGCATCCCGTTCCAGTGCTTCATTACCCTCACTGGGAAGAAGTTTCTTCTGATATTTATATGGAACCTCCTCTGTTCCAGCCTTCACCCATTACCCCTTGTCCTATCACTAGATGACCTTGACAAGAGCCTGACTCCATCGTCCTGACACCCACCCCTCACATATTTATAGACATGAATGAGGTCACCCCTCAGCCTCCTCTTCTCCAAGCTCAAGAGATCCAGCTCCCTCAGCCTTTCCTCATACGGGAGCTGTTCCACTTCCTTCATCATCTTTGTTGCTCTACACTGGACACACTCCAGCAGCTCTGTGTCCTTGAACTGAGGGGCAAAAGGCTTTAAGTTCTATATATGGATCAATTATTCAGACCAGCCAACCAAGCAGAAACCCTCCACCCCCAAGCCAATGAAAAATATAAGAGGTGTTGTTTTTATTGGGTAGCACTTGAGATTTTTTTGGTTTGTCTGTTGGGTTTGTGGTTTTTTCCATTGGGTTTTGGATGGGGCTTTGGGCAGTGTTTGTTGGAAAGTAGCAGAGTATAAGCCTTGATTTAGATCAGATTCAGAATGATGTCTGCAGGTAGCATTTCAGGTAGCATTTCAGGTAGCTTTGAATCCCCAAAGACATCAGTATTTTGTAGTTAGGTCTCCTTTATACATATCGCTGTAAAATGATCAATCATAACACAGAAGGAAATTATTTTAATTCTTTGGGAATATTTCACAAGAAATAGATATTCTTGTCCTTTACACAAATAATTCCTATGTGATGAGTTATACTTATTGATCATGACAGCACCAACAGGAAAGAAACAACCAAACAGATGCAGCTCTCCCCCAGAGGAGCAGCGCATATTGAAATTATCAGGCTGAGACATGCACTGGTCTTTCCAGCTTCTTGAATCCAACTTCATGACATCAAGTCTATAAAATATGAGTCCCCTTATTTCACAGATAAATACACTAGGCTGATGTGACAGAGATCTGCTCCTATCTTCACATACGCGGAAGGCCAAGGAGGTGCTAGCCCTGCTCAGACCACCACCCTGGTAACTCAGGCAGCTTCACTGCCAGAAACCACTTAGTCATGGAAGCACAGATACTATCAGACAAATACTGATGTTGCCTTATACCCAAGGTTGTGGACAGAATGTCAGTTACCGATGACAGAATCTACCTTTGCCTGTTACTTGCCAATGCAGAAGTGCAAATGCATTTAGAGGACAGCAGTGTCGCAGCTTGGCTCCACTTGCACCAGCACAGTCCAGCAGCCTGCCCTGACACCACTTGCAGCGATTCACACAGCGTTACTCAGATTTTTCTGCATCTCTCAATTCCGTGTCACTGAAGCCCAGTTATCACCCTCAATTAGTATCCAGAAGGCCGATATTTTCTCCATCTGAATAACCCTCCTCTGCCTTGCAAGGGAGGTGAAGTTGTGCAGCTGCAGCGGCTCTGGATGGTTCATGTGGTGGCACTTGGCTGACACCTGTCGACTCAGTGATGCAGCCGGCCATGGTGCAACCACAAGCCAGCACTTTGTGTGGGACTACTTGGCACAGTTGTGGTATTTTTCTGCATTCACTTATTCCTTTTAATTACTGCCTGTGAAGTGTTTTGAGGATAAATTATGTTGGAGAGATGCATATGGATTTTTTAAATCTTTGCTCAATGGCCTTTGTTTGGCAATGTCTGTCTCAGGTCACCCAGTCTGGTAAGCAACAAATAAAAGAGTTCTCCGGTTCTATCAGCCGTTAGAACAAAGACAAAAGGAGACAACACCTGGCTCACAGCTGAGGAAATATATTCTCATGCTAACACCTTGCTCTTCACTGGAGGAGCCCAAAATTAGCAGGCTCAGGAGAGCTACTTGCCCTTTCCCCTGGAAAGACAATGTGAAGAACTGCTTTTTGAAATCTGTAGGTGCTGAAACCATATGGAGAGACTATTTTCTCCTTATGAACTTCCAATTTCTTTAACTCCTGCAGTTCACTCTTATTGACCAGAACACAGTTATCAGAACAAGTGTTACATCAATGTTAAAGCATCATTTTATCGGGGAACCCAGACATGCCTTTTACATAGTTTTCAGAAGCATGGGGTATCACAGAAAATACTATTATTATTACCACAACAGAAATACAATTACAGAATGAAAGAATTATTGAGGCTGGAAAAGACATCTGAGATCATCCAGCCCAGCCTATGACCTAACATCACCACAATAAGCTAGACCAGGGCACTAATGCCACATCCAGTCTTTTCTTAAACAGCCTCACAAGTGGGGACTCCATCACCTCTCTGTCTGTTCCAGCATCTACACCCTTTCTGTGAGGAATTGCTTCCTAACATCCAACCTAAACCTCCCCTAGCAGCTTTGGGTCCTGCCCTTTCATCCCATCACTAGTTGCCTGGGAGAAGAGCCCTACCCCCACCTGTCTATAACCTCCCTTTAGGTAGTCACAGAGCATAAGGTCCCCCTTGAGTCTCCCCTTCTCCAGGCTAAACAACCCCAGCTCCCTTAGGCTCTCTTTGTAAGACTTTCCCTCTAGTCCCTTCACCAGCTTCATTGCTCTCCTCTAGACCGCCTTCAATACTTCAATATCTTTCTTGAGCTGAGATGCCCAGCACTGCACACAGTACTGGAAGTGAGGCCTCNTCTCTGGATGGCAGCACAGCTTCAATACTTCAATATCTTTCTTGAGCTGAGGTGCCCAGCACTGCACACAGTACTGGAAGTGAGGCCTCACCATTGCCGAGTACAGGAGGAGAATTACATCCCTAGCCCTGCTGGCCACACTATTGCTGATTCAAGCCAAGATGCCTTTCGTGGCACCCGGGCACACTGCTTCTAGAAAACCTCTACCTGTGTTTGAATCTCAGTTGCATTTGAATTTCCTGTACAGCACCCAAAGTCATTTTATGTCTGCCCTGCAGCTTCCCATCTGTAAAGTCCTAGCCTGCATCTGGAATGGGTTTTGTAGGAAGCTGTGTTATTTGTGTGATAAGGAAGGACTTACAGTCCTCACTTACAGAGAAGAGTGCCCTTGTTGTGCTAGGCACTGCAGGTTGCTGATAGTTTCATATTCTCCCTACAATTCCTTACTGGTCTCTCATTGTGGCCTCGTATTTGGAGCAGTTAACTCTGAGTCTTCTAGTCTGAGCAAACAGTTAACACCCACCATTTTTAGCTTTCTCCTTTTCCTTTGGGCATTCCTCATCTACCTAAGCAGCAACACAGAGCATCTGATTGATGATTTCATATGTAATTGCATCAGTACGGTTTCAGTTACAGCTATAACAGCGTGGAAAGTTCGTGGGTTAGGTAAAAACTCCCTCCGAGAGAACAATTGACAAATACACCCCTCAAAGAAAGCAAATGAATGCTTTGCCTCTTTGTCATTATTTTGCATATGTGGTGTATTGAGCTCTGGTTGGGGAACCATAAAAATTACCGGGACAAGAAACAGGCTGTCAACCGAATGGAAATGTGGCTCTGGTGATTATTTATTTAAATCGTTCAGTCAGACACTTGACAACAGTGTTTCAGAAGAGAATAGGTCTGTAACTGTGACAAACGCATTTGTTTAAGTCCTGGCTTCCCGTTCACAAGGAACCCTGAGGTTCTGAGAGTGCTGCATAAGGCTGGGAACTGCAACTGTTTTGCTCTGGGCCATCTCCTGTCTTCAGATGCTGAGAGACGAAGGAGAAGCTGGTATTAATCAGTGTTCAGAGTAGAAGAACATTCAACAGAGAGGGCAAGCCTCCAGTCAGAGGAACTCATCCAGAGGAATGGTAGAGAGGTGGCTCTGAACTTGCCTCTGGTGAAATTGATTTCAAATAAAGTCCTGGCAGGTAATATTTAACTTATTAAAATTAAGAGGTAGAATATTCATTTCTAAATTACATGCCACCTGAGTCTTAAGCTCTCAGCACCTGCTCATCACAGTTAGATTTCAGCCCTTGTACATAATTTAAGTTAATTACAGTAAAGATATCTAAATTCAAATTAATTTTATTAAACAATGAACACTTCAAGGACGCTAAGGGTCACAATCTTTGCAAGTGAATTCTGATTCTAAATGTTTCCGGAGACCTTAGAACTTATCTTCAGCATTACCAAGTGCCTATGAGCAGTCAGAATTGCTGAACACATTCAGGACATCTGGAAAAATTCAGGACATATAAAATATCACCACATGTTAGTGAACCCTGGAAAGCTGTATCCTAATGAAACCTTAGCTCCTAAATGGAGGAAAATCAAAGCGGCTGTGAAGAGACGGAGAGGCTCTCCCTGTTCATCATCCACACATATCAGTTTTCCTAGCCTTCCTCAAACATCACTGGACAGATCACCAAGTTCACAAGTTTGGGTTACAAACTTTATGAAGCAGGTAACTAGTCTCTCACTGCTGTTTCAGTACCACTGTGGGATGTTCCACTAGCATTTGGGACCGAGTTCTCCTAGGTCACACTGCTTTCCCTTTGTTTAGGGATTTATTCAAGCAACACACTGCAAGCACCTACTTCTAAACTCATGCCATAACCTTCCTCTACAATCCTTCCACCAGTGACACTCAGATATACAGTTATTGCTGCACCACCACTGCAATCAACAGGGTATTAACGATTTCTATTAATACAACGGATTGTGAAGAATGCAAGTTTTTACTTTTTCCTATGGCTCTGTGACACGCTTTGCTACTGTCTTCACAGGATGCACTGAGCAAGCAGAAACCACATCAGTCAAAACCCATGTCCTTCATGGGGAGGCTGTTTGGAAACAGTGACCCAGGTGCTGTGTCCTTGAGGGACTCCACGTGTAATCTCCTCACTAGTATAGAAGCAATAGTGGAGGTCAGAAGCAGTTAGCAACTGCGAGAGAGTTAGTGATTGCTCAGTGGCTAGGAAAAAAGTAATTAGCCTTGCCAGAGCTTTCGGAGGGAATCCTGATGCGTTATGGGACCGATTTTACATCCTGCCTGCTAAAAGGATTGTATCATCTCTCAGAGCTGGCTGCACTACAAACTTTCTTTCACCATACACACACCAAAGATCAGGTGAGAGGTTTAATAAAACACTAAATGGAACAAAATGCTGTAGAAATAGAGCTGTAATTGGCTATGAAGCTTTTTCCTGACTCTTTTTATAGGATCATAGAATCATTAGGGATCAGAAGGGACGTTGAAAGATCATCCAGTCCAATTCCCCTGCCACAGCAGAATATCTAGACCATGTCGCACAGGAACACATCCAGGCAGGTCTGGAATGTTCTCCAGAGAAGGAGACTCCACAACCCCCCTGGGCTGCCTGTTCCACTGCTTCATTACCCTCCCTGGGAAGAAATTCCTTCTGATATTGATATGGAACCTCCTCTGTTCCAGCTTGCACCCATTGCCCCTTGTCCTATCCCCAGATGACTTTGAGAAGAGCCTGGCTCCATCCTCCTGGCACCCAACCCTCATATATTTATAGACATGAATGAGGTTACCCCTCAGCCTCCTCTTCTCCAAGCTAAAGAGACCTGGCTTCCTCATCCTTCTCTCATAAGGGAGGTGACACAGTCTGTGCATGTTGCAGGCACCCAAGTTCTTCCTTGGACAAAGACAAACAGGATTTTAACAAGCAAATTAAAGGCAAAGCTTTCTTACCAAATACTGTTTGCTTGTTACCCTAAAACAGCAGGGTTTGGAAGAAGCAGAAAAGCCTTAGTCTGAAAAATAGGCTGCCTTCACTCCCTCATGGTGGGGGTAAACCAGATCTTTACTTGGGGAAAATTGGCTTAATTTCTTTCTAGTCAACCAACTAAAAAAAAGGAGAGCTCCTGAGCCCCAGAGGCTCTGATTATTTTATACTGTGCTACTACAGAGATTTTAGTCACCATGGGGTAAAGTTACTATGATGCATGTCCTTGTAGATATATTAATAGTGAAACACTAGTACTACAATTTAATAGGATTAGCTGAAATTGCTGTAATACGTTTTACAGATGGGGAAACTGGGACACAGGCAGACTTAATTTTAAGCAACTAAATCCATATTTTGGCACTGAAGTAACCTGATTCTCAATAGTGCAGAACAGTTAACTCCCACACTGCAACAACTATGGTTTCCACTAGTGATTTATCCTCCTAGGAGCTGCCACACCTCTAACTCACACATTCCTAGAAGGCAGTTCAATACCTAACAGGGGCATCTCAAGCCAGAGCTAAGCCTTTGTACACCACGGAAGGGATTCCCACTAAGGCAACACACCTGCTTCACAGGGAATTCCTGCAGCTGCTTTATATAATCACAGGCTGCTCTCTGTCCTGTCCTTGACACTGGCTTATTTCCCTGATCTGATCTGAACTGGTCCATCCTTCCCCCATGTCTCCTTCAGAATCCAGGGACAAACACTTTCCTTCTCTAAAATACATCTGCTCCATAGAAGCCAATGTTGCTCTAGTGTAAAATTCAGCTCCCTGCATGAGATGCTGTTTTTATTTGGTTTCCCTTCATCATGTAATTTTTCTTCCCTTCTTAAAAAAAATTATTCACTAGTGTTCAGGGGAGGAAAGCAGCACCGATTCCCAACCTTGCCTGCATGGCTCTGAACTGCTGAATTAAAAAAAAAAATAGAGCCAAAGAAGAACAGAGTCCAGTTTCCACAGTTACGAGCCAAAATCCAAGTAAGTTTTTTTCCGTACTATGCAGCTAATATTATGGTCCCCATTATATTATTCATTGTTGTATTCCTAGTACCTGTCACAATTTACACCAGTTCTTCCAGCATTGTGTCTTTTCTTGCATTCCTATTCAGGAAACCCTAAAGATTAGTCTTGGTTCTTCTGTCCCTGTGCAAACGCAAGGAGAGCTCTCAACACTGCAGGGCATGCTACAGAGTCTTCATTCCATTCTGCCCCCTCTTGGTGTCTTAGCCCAGCCCTCTGGCATTCATTCTCCCCATTTCAAGAGGCCAAATTAGCATCTTGCTTTCCATCTACCACAGCCATTAAAACAAATTTATTCAGCTGCAAAACATCTGTGTCACCCACTAGACCTAATTTGCCTCCTGTAGCCCCAGAACTGCAAGAGAGTGCTGCATCCCTCCTAGTTCAGCAGCCTCCAAGCTATGGATCCATCACCTTTCACAGCACCTGACAGCTTGAGTCAAGGAAGAGTTTCTCACTCCTTGCTGATCTCCTTCCCTTTCCCTCTAGCAGGAGCCCTGATGACCACTGGTGCCCTCCGTCAGTCATCAGCTCCTATGACAATGTCAATCAGCCAAGAGAATTAAAAACACATGTATAAATTTCCATCAGCACTGCTCGTTATCCAAGGTTGCAACTGAACCTAATGCCTGATGAAAGAAATTAGAATCAAGTGTTTGCTTCCACAGGGTTAACTAGAACAAAATCTGACAGCTCCTTCACTTCAGAGGTTTTATATCCCAGATGGTTAACAAATGTAGTAAATAAGCTTACAATTGCACTTTTTCTTGTTGCTGTCAACTCTAAGCTCCCTCAAGATAAGGAGGCAGTAGGTTAATTGCATATGCAATGCTTACTGGCTCCACTTCTCTACCCACAACCATGGGGAAAAGAGAAGCTTGGAGGTGCTGGTCCAATTCCCCCAGTCCCTCCAGCTTTTGCCAACATGATTCTCTTACCCCAGTACAAACCCTGAGAGAACTCAGCAGAGAAGAGCATCCTCCAGAGGCTCATTGCCACTCTACCCACTCACAGCAGCCAGTGTCCCCAAAGCTGCCAGTTCCAGATGGCTTGACTGCACTGTCGCTCACATCCAGCCTACAAGCTGTAAAGCAGCCTGCTGAATCCTGACGACAGCTCTGCATGATCAGCAGCCCAGCTCTGATGTTTAAATGTATTTATAGGCATGAATACTACACATTATATAAACACACACTCTCCTGTCAAGCAGTTAGAGCTAATTTTCCTACAGAGCAACAGCCGCTTTATGCAAGTGCACATAAAGCCAAACGAGATTTTTTTATATGTTTAATAAGTATAGAGAAGAGACAAGTGGGATCCTTTCCTTGCAAGTGGCAATTAACAAAATTATCACAGATAGCCTGTCAAAAAAAATCACTAAAGAAAACAAACATTTAGTACTCAGCAATGATTATTTACACAACTCCACCTTGCAAGGATATCTCTATTTGTAGAAAAGAAGCAGTGGAATAAGGAACTCCTCCAGTACACAGCCCCCAGTGCAGAAGCCAGCAGCTGCCTGTGAGCACTGACTTTGCAAAGGTGGAGAAAACAGATGCCCGAGGCCACAGTCAAAGTCAACACTATCAGAAGCTCCCACAGATGAAGGGATTTAACATTACACCAGTGCAGCTGAGTTCCCCCTCCTCCAACCTTTGGTGGTAAAATGAGTGACCGACATGCCAACCAAATACAATTAATAAAAAACAGGCTTAAAAGTGAATACAGAAATTCAGTACCTGGAAACTTTCCAGCAGCCAGCTCTAATCACAAGAAATTACAATGTCCAGTATACCCAGCAGGACAGTGGCTCATCATTCACACCACTAGGTCACAGCCACGTGTGAATGCCACTCTGATGGTCATGAACTTCTTGCAGTCTGCTGTTTGGAGTACGTTATGGTCTTTACACCTCACAGGTCTGCATTCTTACACCAGCATCTTCATTATATTCTCCCTACTCCTGGCATCTTTGCCCAGCTCTCTATCATTTGTTTTACTCAGTTGGATAGGGTATATTAGCATCTTGCTTTCCATCCACCACAGCCATTAAAACAAATGTATTCTGCTGCGAAACATCCATGTCACCCCCTGGACCTAATTTGCTCTCCTGTAGTCCCAGAACCAGAGAAAAGTGCTGCTCCCTCCTAGTTCAGCAGCCTCCAAGCTATGGACCCATCACCTCTTGCAATACAGCAGTTTAACCTGGTCACCCATATATTTTTTTAATACACTCATAATAAAAAGTTTATTCAGGAATACCTTGGGGTTTCATGAGATTCTCATTTTAAGAGGGTTGTTTTCTTCTGTGTGCTACTGAACAACAGTGGGAAAGGCCTGATGCAGAACAGAGGAAAGACTTGTCACACCAACAGCTCAACTGTCAATACAAACCATTGTGTGCTTGAGGCTCTATGCCATAAACCAGAACTCATTCATTCTCAGGACATCGAAAACTTCTGACCAAGGACTGAGATTTCATCCTGTAAATGTAAATTAACCCAGCTAAAAGGCCAAAACCAAATCATAAAGCCAGACAAAACATTCTTGAGGCAGATGACCCATACCTTTTACACTACTATGGTCCGTCTCTTCAGCAAGGACACTTGTGGCTTCCCCTACAGTGAATCTCACCTGCCACAGCAGTCAGTTCTCAAGTCCTCACTTCAGCACTGTCACAGACGCAGAGCCTGTAGTATTTTGAAAGGGCTACTCAAACAAAGGTCCCTTGACTGATGCTGTTTGGGGGATTCTCGGTGAATTTGCACTTGTATATATGTCTTTTTTCATTATAAATTTGTACCAACATGAGCGGAGTCATTATAATGAACAAAGGGATTTTCATCAAATTAGAAGGCTGGGCTATCTCAAGTTACTCTGCCTCTTAAAACTTGTAGCACAACATGCTACTGTCTATTACTCATGACATTTCCTCGTTACTTCCATCCTACTGAAATCACTTAGGCATGTGAAGACAGAATCTGTACGTGTCTAACTTACAGAATAGCCATAATGAAGATGTGTTTCATCACCCAGGAATAAAAATCAGATCAACAGTTACAGAATGACCTATAAAGAATTCCTAATATTCTCAAAATGAAATCTGAAATTCCAGCACCAAAACAGAATAAGAGAATAGATTTTTTAAAACCCAACTAATTAAACAAGCAGATACATCAGAGAGAATAATATAGAACATGTCATTAGCAGTAAAAATAACCTGGTTTAGAAGGGACTTTGACTTCTCTTCAATTCAAATTGTTCCTTTCAGCTTTGGAAAGAAATTGCCCAGAGTTTGGCCAAGAAGATACGAATGTGATTTGAAATACATCCATTACCAGTGTGAGGGCAGGTTCAGACTTGAACAGCATCAAACTGTTTCAATCCACTACTGCAAAGCAAATGTCACCATGCTGTTATTACAGTCCAACGGCAGCGTCAAGCCATCACCACATAGTGGTCATCGAATCTTTGAAAAAGTTATGTGGAAGAACAAACCTCTTGGTCACAAGTTTTATCAGACGTAACAGGAAAACACTGTCTTGTATGGCATCACCTACAACTCAGCTTCGCCACTGATAGCGTAAATCACCAGAGAGATGTTTTGGTTTAACTAGAGCAACGGTTGCTCTGGCCTCATAACCAAAAGCACAGGTTTACACTTCAGTTCATGAAGTGCTTTGTTGAGTGAGACAACACACAAGCAAATTAGTTTACAGCTTTCACTTGTAAAAAGCTGTTAAGTTTCCCCAGAGCTGTGAAGCCTTGTTAGAGATACACTCTACACCAGGGAAAAGCTCTGAAGAGTAAGAGTTCGTCATTTAACTTCCACACACAAAGACAACATGCCTGCCATCTCCCTCCAGGAATTGTCGTACCTTTGCTTTTTGTTTTTAAATCAGGATTCACTACTGCTTTAGAAAAAATACACTGATGCAGAACACGATCATTGCAACACATGGCTTGAGAAAACAGGCGAAATAAGTGCAAGTGAGGCAGTTTGCGTGGGCTAAGAAGGAACCTGAAGCACACTGAAGATGCTGTGAAGTCTTAGAATGACAGACGCATACCCTAGATAGGGTCTGGAAGAACTGCTTGTTCTCATCCTACGAAATGGCTGCTCAGCCTTGAGTCCATCCAGGCTTTGCGTAAAGTGGGCTGCTGCTGTTTTAATCTCAGCAGTTCCTATTAGTTTAAGTGGAATACTGTTTTGGTTATGAAGAGAGCTTGGGTTCAAGGGCTGCTGCTTTAGAGAGTCTCATACTGTGCATGTTATTACCCTCGTCTGCTAAGAAAATCCCAACAAAACCAAAATCCTTGCCCTACCAGAAACCCCCAGCCACCCAAAGACACTTGACATGAGTCAGTGCTTCCCTCCCCAGTCGGGGAAATGCAGCTGAATACTATTCTCTCTCTGCAACAGTATGAAAATAGTTTTGAAAACGAAGAGCAAACAGGAAAAAAGTTGATTCAAGGCAAGCACACAATTCTGCCAGACAGTCTTCCTGCGATTCAGGACTCTGATTTGCTGGAGATGCTGTTTGATATTGATCTTTTGCTTGAACTTAAGTTTCCAATCTGCTGGAGGGGTGATGAAAAGTGCAATAGCACTCATAAAGTGGCACACAAATTTCTTGATTGTTCCACACACTCACTGATTTCCCAGCACATTATCAACAGGGAGATGCAAGCACATGTCTTGGCTCTTCCCCAGAGCATCCTACGTGTTTTTAGAGTTCATTACTACTAGTTCAGAAGACCCTGCTCCCAACAATTACCATTCACAAGGCATAAAAAGCATTTTTTTCCAGTTGAATTTGAAGTAGCTGTCACATGTGTTCTATTTATTTACTTCCAAGGCACAACTCTTGGCTTTCATTTACCTTTGCTTACAAAGATACAAATTCAAGAGATTCTTGAGCCCACAATAGGTTTTAATGCAATGTGAACCTAATTAATTAAATATTTCATTCAATAAGGCTAGAATAAAGCATTGCTTTGATAGCTGAATTGGGGACCCCATTAATAGAATATGACAGAATTTTTGATGTTGGGGTTTCTGGAGCTCACCTTATCTGACATCCCTGCTCAAACTGGGTCCAAACCAGGTCCAGAGTACTTCTCAATCATTCTAAAGTTCCTAAGTTCCTATTAAAAACTTATTAAGAACTTCCTCAAATTGATTGCTCATTAGGATGACCAATTCATATCAGATTTTGCTAGATCACCTTTTCATATACCTTCTCTCACATGAGAAAAGTAGTTTAAAAGTTCATACCAAAACTTCATTGGCCTTTATTTCCTCCTAGAACCAGTATAGCGTAAGCACCTAAAACTCCAAATAGGTGAAAGATGACACAAGCTACATATCTGAATGCACCCAAAGCCTACAAATACTTTAAACAAGGCTACTTCAGAACAAACACTGCCTGGGGATGTTTGCATCACACCACTGTCTCATTCTGAAGTTCTGCTTTTATGGATTTTTCATCATTTGCCTCAGCATTGAGATTCCATAACAGAGCTGAATTTTAAAAGCCTTTACAATTCTTAAGAACTTCTAAAAAACATGTCCGTCTCTCTCCATAATCTCGGATCAGATTTATGGATAACTTATACGTGCAAACTCTAGACAAACACACTTACTTCTGTGCTTAAGGCCAGTGCAGTAACAGCATTACTTCCACTGGTAATCTGGTTACACAAAGTAATGACAAAGAAATGAAGTCAGGTAGCAGCAGCCAGTGTAGCCAAACACAGTTCTTCACATCCCTACCCATCTGTCAAGCACCAGAGAGAAAAATGTAATGCCTACAGAATAAAGCCAGTACGAGTCATAGTCCTCAGCACTACCTCTAGCGTAATGATGGGGACACTGTGCAGGATCCTTTGCAGTGTGGTGCAGATGTGAACTCTTCAAGACATCAGTGGCTTCGTGGGTTCTTCACTCTACACAAAAAACAAAGCTCAGGAACCTCCACTTGCAAAGAAACCAAAAATCACCTACGGTTTTGGCCAGACTGGACATGTTTTTACAGGATTTCAGTATCTTCTATTAAATCTTTCAGAATGACAAATCCAGGTATCAAGCCAGATAGAAACAATGGAACAATTAATTTACACTTAGCTGTGGAGAATCCACAGCCCAAAGTTACTCTCTTTGAATCTCAGATACCATTAGGACTGCATTTGCAAAATCCCTACTCACAGCTGTGAAGCTCTCGCAGCAGGTGATCCAGCAGTAATGAAACAACTGGATGCAAAAACGAGACAGGAGGAGTTTGCTGTGAGTTAACTAAGGCTTTTTTCACTGAGCTCACCAATTACCTGCAGAGGCCTCAGAAGCACTCTCTTCACTGCAGGCATAAACCCCAAAGTGCAGCAAAACAACTTAAACTTGCAAAGGCACATTAAAGCAGATCTCATAAAAACTGTCTGTCAGAATCAAGATGTATGGACATGAGCGAAGGCCACAAATCAATCCAGACTGCACTGTCTAAAAGAGAGATTTGAAGACATCTGAGAAGTAACCAAGATCATTAATCTTGCATGTGCCAGGCTGGGGAAACACAAGTGATCCTGATTCACAGCAACAAGATGATGGAGATGAGTTACTGTCTACACTCCTCACAAGGGTGGTTCCCCTAAGTTCTACCTTCTGTTTCAACAACTGCTTAAGCATTTTATATTAAAGAGTTTTTTTTATGTAAGTAGTGGTAGGAACTGAAGAGCAGTCTATTACTTCGTTTCTCCCACGAGAACTCCGCTCACCAGGTACAAGGCCACATCTCCACTAGATTGCTCTCCCTCTACAATTTTATTTGCCAGACTGCAGCTCAGTTTACACCAGAAAAGCCTCAAATTCCTTCCCTTAACTTACTTCTTAATCTGCTGAGGAGGAGACTAATGTGACAACACACCTAAAGCAGGAAAGGAGAGAGCAATGGCAAACAGAGCAATGGCTGGAGAAAACTGCACAGCGCAAAGGCTTCAGACAACAGAGAAAGCCCTCGAGGACAAGAAACACTTGAGGATTGCTTGCTTAACAAACTGGGTGCTAAAAGAGGTAAACCCTGGGCACCTCAGTAATTGACTGCTTTACCAATAAGCCTTATTTGAGAACCCCGGTAAACTCCTGAAGGACATTTAATTCTCTGCAATACTCGCAGATTGCTATATTTTATATTGAGGTTCAGCAATTATTTGTGATGTGTGGCCTACATGACAAACAAGCAGGTGGAGATGACTTCATAAACCATTTGAGATCTATTATGGGCATTTTTATGCCACCATAGTTTGCAATAATAGTGACAATAAATGAATGATGACAGAAAGGTTGTGGAAATGAGTGATTTAATTGTATTTATAATACACAGTAGTAGCAACATGAAACCAGCTACCAAGGCTTAATAAATGTTTTAGCAACATATGTTATAAATTATAAATGGGTGACTATATATGCCATATAAAATATGCATACTGCTTTCAGATGTTTGCTAATCGTATGCTATAGCTGTTTAAAAAACTATTAATAACAAAGTGACTAGAAATATAAAAGTTTCCAGTCAAGTTCATGAGACAATTTCTAATTAAACAAGTAAATTTTAAAATAAACTAAAAGCATTTTTATTGGTCTCTGACCTACTGTTTAGTAGGGCTTTTATTCTAAGCTACAGACAGATACCACATGCAATAATGCTGCAGTTTGAAGACTACATAGGAGAAATTTCCTTTGCTACTATCTGCTGCTGAGTGCCTTAATTCCAAACTTTTATATTCAAAGACAAAATATCTCCTTTCTAATAAATATTTGAGTAGAAGACAACACATTGATTTCTGTAGAATCTTTGTAGGGCAATATCACATCTGCTTCCAAATGTGCAGGAATCAATAAGCCCATTCTAATCACAAGAAATTTCCTATAATAAGGAAAAAGTCTCTGCGTTATTATCATAAGTTCTGGGGGTATTAGGTGTAAATAGATTACACATGAAAATGAAATCACCTTTATAGATATTGATGTATTTAAGTCAGAAATATCATAAGGGACCTTGAAAGATCATCTAGTCCAATCCTCTGCCTCAGCAGGATCACCTAGGCCAAGTCGCACAGGAACACATCCAGGTGAGTCTGGAACGTCTCCAGAGAAGGAGACTCCACAACCCCCCTGGGCAGCCTGTTCCAATGCTCTAGTACCCTCACTGTGAAGGAGTTTCTGCTGATATTTATATGGAACCTCCTCTGTTCCAACCTGCACCCATTGTCCCTTGTCCCATCACTAGATGACCTTGAGAAGAGCCTGGCTCCATCCTCCTGTCACCCACCCCTCACATATTTGTAGACATTAATGAGGTCATGCCTCAGCCTCCCCTTCTGCATACTCAGGAGACCCAACTCCCTCAGCCTTTCTTAGTAAGGGAGCTGTTCTACTTCCTTCACCATCTTGTTGCTCTACACTGGACACCCTCCAGCAGCTCTGCGTCCTTCTTGAGCTGAGGGACCCAGAACTGGTCACAATACTCCAGATGGAGTCTCACCAGTGCAGAGTGGAGTACTATTTCAAATGTTACCTTCTCATGTGTCAGTAGAGTCAAGACTTTCACATCTGGTCAAACCACAGTAGTTTAGGTTCACCATAACTACTAAAGGGAGCTTGTTGTGTAAATGTGAGATGACTACTTAAAAGCAAACAGCAGTACATTTCCTTTCATTCACTTCAATTGTTTGATTTTCTAGAATTTTGGGGCTGTGGGAAGTGTTCATTTTCACTGGCCCAGCTTGCTGAGAGACTCAAAGCAGTTTCTACTGCTCACACAGAGGCCAAGTCACAAATTTAATTCCTAAAAATAGTTTTCTTTAGGGAATAGTAGAATAGTATGATTCAGAAAACCAAACAAGCTAAGAATAAGGGAGAACATTTTACTTCTCTAATGAGGAGCGTGAACACACACACACCTGACACAGCTCCTTCCAAGCCATCACAATAAATGAGCTTGCAAATCGAAATGGAGCCCAAATCCCTTTACAGCTCATCTGTCATGTTTTACTTTGTAATAAATCGGTCCTGTTAGAGCAGGACACTGATTTCACTCTCTCAAAAAAATGTTCATTGCCACCTGTGAAGTTGCAGACTGTATGCCATGGTTAGTAAATCATAGAATCATAGAATCATCAGGGATCGGAAGGGACTGTGAAAGATCATCTAGTCCAGTCCCCCTTCCACAGCAGGATCATCCAGACCAAGTTACACAGAAACTCCTCCAGGCAGGTCCTGGACATCTCCAGAGAAAGAGACTCCACAATACCCTGGGCAGCTTGGTACCCTCACAACAAAGCCCCACTACCCTCACAACACAAGCCAGTAGTTGCCAAGCCCATCCGTTTTGGCTCCATTAGGACTCTGTCATCAGACTCAATGCCTTTGTAAAGGTTTGATTGGTTTCCTATGCTAAGTTTATGCCCAAGGATGCTTTTTTCTGTCCGCTTTCTGACAACAATATTACCTGGAGGGGGACAAGCTTCTCCAATAACTGGAGCAACATCATAAAATAGAGTTTAAATTAGCTAAACTCAAATATATATAGCCATGTGGAAATTGTTTGCAAGCATAAAATTTCATTCCCATCTGATCTATTGATTGTACACGTACTCCAAATTTCAATTAACCTACTGCCTGAGACAGGACTACACAAGTACGTACAACTAAGCACGTGGGTAATTGTTTGCAAGATCAGGTCAGTGATCCATCTATGGTATTAAGCTGTTCAGAATTGAAGAGCTTATGTGTGTGTCTGAATTCCAAGGGCTCACACCTTCCATATACAATAATATACAATTACCATTCACGTCTCCCAGTTTGTCTTCACACATTCACTGATGAACACATATTTACATCATTTAAATGAAAGCTGATATATCTTTCACTTTAAAATTGTACCAGCTCCGTATTCCTCCCATCTGGATTAGAGCAGGCAACCCCATTAATGTTCTAGTCATGCAAAACCTCCTCAGAAAAATGACAGAAAGAGAATCAAATGGCAAAGGAATGGACTAAAGGGACATTTCTACCTGTTTCTTCTTCAAAAGGAACCCCAACCCAGATCTCTGAGTTCATTTTATTAGTTTTATCAGTATTAGTAGTTTTATTTTGCTTATTATAGTTAATTTTACAGCTGGACATAGCAATAGAAATTCCTAAAAAATACAAAAATGAAGCTTATTTTCTCAGAAAGTGAAATGTTTCTTGCCACTCCCTTTCCTGGGAGTCTCCTTACAACTAGATTGCAAGAGACCTTCCTATCTAAAACTATAAGCAATCAATCCCAATACAGTAGCATCAATCCCCATACGGTAGCACTGAGCAACTCCCAGACTGAACACCACAAGTGAATTCTGATAACTAGAACTAAGGAAAAGAAAGGCTTTTCACGTTGATACAGGAGCAGAGCGGGGTGACAGATATGTTGCAGTGGCTCTAGTGAGTAAATGATAAGCAATTGCTAATAACATCATTTTCATTAGCCCAAACACGGTGAGGATACCCAAGCTGCCCCCTCCTGAAATAAAAACATTTGTGAGATGGTCTTCAGAATGTTCAGATCATTTAACTGCATTCTCTTTCTGTATATTTTTATGATTTTTTTCAGCACCCCAAATGTGTTAGCAGGTTGATGAGGAATCAAATCAGTGTTCCCTGTACCTACAATTTGTATCACACCATAAATAACCCTCCCCAGGGGAGTCATCATTTCCCTGAGCACCAAAGGGAGTGTCATAAGCCTTTTCTCTGTTTAGAAAGCTTTGCAAAGTTGAACTGCAATTTTAATGTGGTCGGAGAACATCAGGGCAAACATCTGTGATTGTTTATGGTTTATTACTAAGCACAGTGATCTACACATCTTGAGCATTTTATTTGAAAAATAGAGAGCAGTAAACAAACAATGTGACTCCTTATTGCCCTTGCAATTCCCAAACTGCTAAGAGGTTTTCTGTCTGGTTTCAGGATATGTTTATTGCACGTTTCACAGTTCATGTAATCAGAACTGGGAATCATTTACCTCTAAAATAATCACAAGCTAAAGAATATAGATATCCAACTAGAACTATAAAAAATAAAACCATCCTGGCAGCAAAAAGAGGTACCCAAGGTTTTCTTGGTAGGTAACTCCCCCACTTCACCAGCATCCTGTTGGCAATAAGACCAACTTTTGTTTCCCGTGTCTCATGTTTTCCTTTAGAGGACAGCAGGACACTTCTCAAGTCTACTGTAAAATTCTGTACGTGACCTTCTGCAGTGTGAACAGAACTCAAAGCAGATGGTTACGAAGTTACAGGGAACATTTAAGTTGTGCTCTGATCTGGAGGTCAATCTTGTTTTCAATAGCTGTTTCAGCTTCTTACAAAAAAAACCATCATCCACTTCTCACAGAAGCTAATGGGAATCTTTCAGCTTATTTCCACAGGGTTTGAATTTATCCTCAGTTTAATTGTTTGCTACAACACAGCCAAAGAAATAAAAGGACCACAGCACACAGTGTGTTAGTGTACCCTGTTAAACATCAACAAGTATACACAATACGATGGTGTGTCTTCACTGGTGTACATTCTGCTATACCAGTACTAGAAGACCTATTCACCATTGCTGTATGAGGATCCCCAAAGCAGCTGAATACCAAAATGTTTGGCTACAGCAGACCTGCAAATGTATTCCCACAGAACCACCCCACAACAACCACCTGATTATGGAACAAATGGCTAAAGAACAGAGGAAGGCAATCTTCGAGAACTTATAAAATGCTCCTACAATTTTGGAAATCTACAATCCTGTGCGTGTTCCACCAACATCCTTCCCAACTCATAAGAAAGGGAAGAAAATACTCTATACTTTACAGTTAAAACAGGAGATCCTGACCCCACTGAGCTTTGCCACTGGAAAAGCAGAAGTTTTCAGGAGGTCTACCAGGGTGCATGCTATGCTACACTAGCAGCATTGGATTTTGAGCAAGAGGTTCAGCAGGATAAAAACAATAAATGAACTAGATCAGATTAAATAGTCAGTCATCCTCATTTGAAAAAGAAAATAATCTAATTGAAAAAAAAAAATTACAAACCAGAAACTGCTGAGGCTGATCTTTTGAATCCTTTCATTTCTGCACAAGTGGAGTAATTTCACATTTGGAAATATCTAGTAGCTTCCGGGAAAGCCTATTATTTGTGCAGACCCAGGTTTAGGATAAAAGCCCTCCTTTCTGATACTATAATAAATGCCTTTTCATTATCTATCCCTAGCTGTTGAGTTTAGATAAAGTTCATAAGCTAGAAAACTTTCTACCATAGTTATTGAAGTGGATGGTCTGGGTAATTCCAAACCTGATAAGAAGGTTCCTTCCATGTTACTGACCATATTTCTTAGGTAGCACCTAAAGACCAAGCCAGTCTAATAGCAAATTGTCAGTCTCTGACCCAATAAGGTTCTAAATTACAGTGCAGAGACACAACCTGGGCTTGAAATGGATAAAAGCTAATGAGCATCTTGTTCTATCTGCTGTGTTTTGTCTGTCAAGTAGAGTGGGGGGTTACTAGGACCATCGAAGCTAAAGAGAAAGAGGACAGAGGTGGACAAGACTTTTCATCCTGTGGATTACAGGACACAAGGAATGGATGGAGAAGGAGATTGTACGCAAGGCAGCGTAGCATAGGGAATCCTAAGTAAAGACTTCAAAGTTTCTAACCACCAAGATGGTCCCTGCATATTAGTTTGAGTTCTCTAAAATTGTCAAGTTAAGCTCATCCAGGGTCAACAAGAGAATCAATGTGCAGATCCTAGTGCCCCTGGCAACAAAGAGGGATTTATCCTGCACACTGTTGGACCAAGGGAAAGATACTGACTGTCAGTATCCCTATTCCAGTCATTTGCAGAGCTCCCCTGAATTTGTGCTACTTTGTGGATTACTACTATAATTTTCTTTCTCTAATTCTACTCTTGCTTTCTCTAGACATAAAATCTCAATTTTCAGATTTCTCAGAACTAGACAAAAATTAGTCTAATTTTGTAAAAAAACATAATAAAATTGCATGTAAAATTGTCTCTAACTTTTAGCCAGCAGTCTTTGAGCAGTTTCTTTAAATTAGACTTAAAATGAACCTTCCATAACCTCAAGCTTTGATAAATTCTATCCTGTGTTTTATCCATAATTCTTTATTTTAGCCCTGGGGAAGGGGGAACCCAATCAAACCACCAAGATGCCATAAAAGAAACTGCACTCTGTGATTCCTCTGCCTGTCTGACAAACTCCATGACTGCTCCAGGCTCCTGGGCCATCATCCTAACACCACTTCCAACCACCTAAAATTACTTGCTACACAGACTCGCAGATTCCCGTCCAGAACAAACAGCTACAATTACCTGTAATAAACATAAACCAAAAAAATGCTGCACATTAGAGCTTATTCTTTTGTTCTTGTATCATCCAAGCATGGTGCAGCCAGCCAGCGTGGATCTCTGTTTTGCTAGCAGAGAGGCTGGGCGGCACTAGAAATTGTTTTGTGTTAATACTTCGGCTACTAATGGATTGATGCCCAAAGCTTTTAGTTTACAGTGACTAAGACCACTTGCTTATCTTAGCCTGCAAGTCATTCACCCACAGAGAAAAAAATCATGTTATGGATAAGAGTGATATTTAAACTGACAATCATTTAAAGCCAGATTTTCAATGAGACTGAAGTTTGGCACTCACTGCATTGAATGTTGAGCCACTAGCCAGAGCCCCACAGGCTGCTTTCAATATTGCAGATGGGTCAGCAGTAGACAAACACCCCCAGAATACAACAAGGCAAAGAGCTGTAGTGGCTTAGGCTTCAACAGCTGCTTTCCCACTCTTTTAAATAGCTCCATAGCTGCTTTTAAAAGCATTTTAATCCTCCTGCCACCCCTTTACCACATTACATTACAAAATGCACTCTTCTGGGTACAATGCCAAGGTCCATGTTTCCTTAAGTATTGGTCATTCCTCAAGCGCAACCACTTGTTTTCCTTCCATATCTCACAGGGCTAAAGCCAAGGAGGCTTTTATGCCCTTCATAATGTAATTCCTGACCCTACACAAATCTCTCCCTCTCTCCAGTGCTGATCAATACAACACTAAAGATGTCACTGCCCATGCATTTGTGCAAACCTGCCACTGACCTCTCTGCTGTTCCATTGCCATTTGCTTCAAGAGCAGTCCCCTTAAATCAATTATTTATCAGATCCACAGGGACTTCAGTAATAAGTGCAATGAGATTTGTGGCTTCTGGGCCAAAATGCAATCCCATAACATAAAAAGTTTTCTGTTCATACCTCATTTTCCAATTTCTTTTAAAGTCCCTACAACACAGCCAAACTCTTGAGTGGGCTGAGATTGAATAGCTCTTTGTTAGCACTTACTGAAATCATCCCATATAACACGAGAACTCCAATGTTAAAAGCAAGATGACATTGTCTTCTTCCCAAACTGCCAAGCCAGCTAAGCCCTAACAACTTTATGTCCAACTACCTGCAATGCCCCTCTTCTATCTCACAATATTCAGCTCCATGAGAATCCTCACACATTATTTCTAATGTGCTGTCTCAAGTCCTGTGAGCTCACCTCCAGAAACGATTTAAGTTACCCATGCTGGACAGAACACTTGATATTTTGTTCTTCAGAAATGGTAGCAGAGCTAAACGCTTTTGCAAGAAAAAACAATTCAATAGAGAGAAACTTTAGTACTGGGAATGAGGAGGCTTTTAAAAGATTCAAGATAACATGCCAGATTCCCCACTGCATTCTTCCATTTCAGGCTGGTTGTGGTAGCAAAGAAAAAGGGTCTCCATGGTGAATTAGTACTCTTATCTGTACAATCCCTGTGTGAGAAATGTATTCTTATCAAAGTCTCTTCGGCACTGCTGTACTTGCTTTGAGCAACCTTCAGGTATAAACAATCCCATTAGTCAACAGGTTGTCTACAGCAAATATCCATGAACAGTGCAACAGCACAGAAAACTACAATTCCCACAGTGTGTACTAAAAGAACAAGTTCTACTCAGCTAGATCCTACATCATCAGCTTTTATACGTTAAGAATTTTAACTGAGAGCCTGACTGCAGCAAAGGGGAACCGACCAAAAAGCCCTGAAGAAACAACTCCCCTGTGAATCTCATCCTGCATATTTATTTATTTACTCAGCTCTGAATTACAGCCATACGTGGGACCTATACAATCAAAATCCCATCCTTCCCAGGGCATCTTTCACAGTTCCCTGCCTGCTCAACGTTCAGGTTTGGAATCAGGTTTGGTTTTTTATTTCCCAGCTACAGTGTTCAGGTTGTACATTCACCCTGGCATGACATTAAAAAACACCAGAGTGAGCCCTATTATTTTTATTTTATCTGACAAATATAATTGACTAGGTCAGAAATTATAGAATCATAGAATCATTAGAGATCGGAAGGGACCTCGAAAAATCATATAGTCCAGTCCCCCTGCCACAGCAGGATCTTCTAGACCAAATCACACAGGAACACATCCAGGTGGATCTTGAACATCTCTAGAGAAGGAGACTCCACAACCCCCCTGGGCAGCCTGTTCCAGTGCTTCATTACCCTCACTGGGAAGAAGTTCCTGCTGATATTTAGAGGGAAACTCCTCTGTTCCAGCTGGCACCCATTGCCCCTCAACCTATCACCAGATGACCTCGAGAAGAGCCTGACATCCACCCCTCACATATTTGTAGATATTAATGAAGTCACCCCTCAGCCTCCTCTTGTCCAAGCTCAAGAGACCCAGCTCCCTCAGCCTTTCCTCATGAGGGAGGTGTTCTGCTTCCTTCATCATCCTTGTTATTCTACACTGGACACCCTCCAGCAGCTCTGTGTCCTTCTTGACCTGAGGGGCCCAGAACTGGACACAAGACTCCAGATGTGGTCTCAGCAGTGTAGAGCAGAAGGGGAGAATAATTCTCTCAATCTGTTAACCGCCCCCCTTCTGATCCCCCCCTCCAGGATGCTGTTGGTCCTCTTAGCTACAAGAGCACATTGCTGGCTCATAGTCATCCTGCTGGCCACTAGGACCCCCAGGTCCCTTTCTCCTGCACTTCTCTCCAACAGGTCAGGCCCCAACCTATAGTGGTCCCTGGGGTTCTTTTTGTCCAGATACCAGGCTCTACACTGATCCTTTTTGTACCTAATTACATTTCTCTCTGCCCAGCTCTCTAGCCTGTCCAGGTCTCATTGAACGGCAGCACAGTCTGCTGGGATGTCAGTGACACCACCCAGCTTCATGTTATCAGAAACTTGCTGACAGTGCACTCTAATCCCTCATCCAAGTCATTGGTGAATACACTGAAGAGGATTGGTCCCAGTACCGATCCTCAGGGGACTCCACTAGATACAGTTCTCCAACTAGACTCTGTCCCATTGACCACTAATCTCTGTCTTCTATCCTACAGCCAGTTCACAATCCACCTCACTACCCAATCACCCAGTCCACACTGCCTCAGTTTGGCTGTGAGGATGCTATGTGAGACTGTGTCAAATGCCTTACTGAAGTCAAGATAGACCACATCCACTGCTCTGCCATCATCTATCCACCTGGTTATGCCTTCATAAAAGCCTATTAGATTAGTCAAGCATGACTTTGCCTTGCTGAAGTCATACTGACTGTCCCTAATGACCCTCTTGTCAGAGTCCAGGACAAATTGTTACATCATCTTTCCTGGGGTGGAGGTGAAGCTGACTGGTCTATAGTTACAGGGCCTTCCTTTTTACCCTTTTTGAAGATTGGAGTGACAAATTATTAACTTTCTAATAATAGCAGCATACAAACACAGAATACTGAACCAGAACAGGCACTGGATTGTCATCCGTGCTTGAACTGCATATTATACTTGGTCACTTGTTCCATTTCCAATTTTATCCTATTGACCTTCCCTGTATATAATCAGTCATACATAAATACATGGATTTCTCTTCTGCCATGATATTTACTTCTAATAAACACATTACTTCGTCTCTTGTTCTCACTCTGAACAAGGTATCATCACTGTGCGTGTGGACATCCATGCTGTAAAATCTGGAAAAGAGTGGAACCTTTGGCAGTGCCTGAATTCCCAACCCAGCCTGGGAGACAAGAGCCCAGACAACATGAAGACATCAAGCAGAGATAATATAAAGCAGGGTGGGGAAGTAGAAATTGTTAATGCAAAAGACAAAGAAAACAGGATTCTTTTTCTACTCCCTCACAGATGTTTAAAGGGATTTTTTTTTTTTTTTGCCACAGTTAAACACTATTTTTCTTTCAAAACTATTTGTGGAAAATAAACTTCATGCCTCGAAGCAGAAGGGAGAGGAGGGGCTGGAAGGATTATTCCACGCTGCCTGGCACACCATGTGCTCACCACAGGAAGGGCTCAAAGGGGAAAGAAGTCTGATAGATAGCTACAGGAAGAATATATATTATAACTTGATCAGCAGATAGAGCATTAGTATGTGAAAATGGAAGGCTTTTTCTTGGATGGATACGATGATAGGCTTTGGAGACCAGAGAATCAGTGCATGAAATACTATGCCTGCCAGCATTGAATCCTTACACTGAAAAGCAACTCCAACTTCTTCCATTCCATCCCAGAAACCAACAGTCTAAGTTTCTAACCTTTTCTGTAATGCAGGTTTATTTATTCCATTCTGCATCCATTTCCTTTTTCAAGCTTCTTTTAATGAACATTTTTGCCTTTCCCCTCCCATTAGGATGAAAGAGAGTCGGAAAAGTTATAGCTTTCTATGTGAAATTTCTTCCTTCAGGAAAAGATGTGATAGTTATCATTCAGCAAATCTCTAGCTCTCCCTCCTTAGGAATCTGTCAGAATCAGGAATTCAGCATGTTCTAGGTAAAAAACCTCAATGGCATGAATCATAGAATCATTAAGGATTGGAAGGGACCTCAAAAGATTATCCAGTCCAATCCCCCACCACAGCAGGATCAGCTGGGCCCAGTCACACAGGAACACAAGCAGGTGGGTCTGGAATATCTCCAGAGAAGACGGCACTACAACCCCCCTAGGAAGCCTGTTCCAATGCTTCATTACCCTCACTGTGAAGGAGTTTCTGCTGATATTTATAAGGGAACCTACTCTGTTCCAGCTGGCACCCATTGCCCCTTGTCCTATCCCCAGATGACCTTGAGAAGAGCCTGGCTCCATCCTCCTGACACCCACTCCTCACATATTTGTAAACATGAATGAGGTCAACCCTCAGCTTCCTCTTCTCCAAGCTCAAGAGACCCAGCTCTCTCAGCCTCTCCTCATGAGGGAGGTGCTTATTTCCTTAATCATCTTTGTTACTTTATGCTGGACATCCTCCAGCAGCTCTGTGTCCTTCCTGACCTGAGGGGCCCAGAACTGGTCAAAATACTCCAGATGTGGTCTCGCTAGTGCAGAACAGAGGGGGAGAAGAACCCCTCTTGATCAGCTAACTAACCCCCTCTGATGCACCCCAGGATGCTGTTGGCCCTCTCGGCCACCAGAGCTCATACTCATCCTGCTGTCCACTAGGAAGCCCCCAGGTCCATTCCTCCTACACTGCTGTCCAACAGGTCAGTCCCCAACCTATCCTGGTCCCTGGGGTTGTTCTTGCCCAGATGCCAGACTCTACACTGACCCTTGTTGTACCTCATTAAGTTTCTCTCTGCCCAGCTCTCTAGCCTGTCCAGGTCTCACTGAACGGCAGCACAGTCTGCTGGGGTGTCAGCAACACAACCCAGCTTTGTGTCATCAGCAAACTTGCTGACAGTGCAGCCTAATGCCTCATCCAAGTCATTAATGAATACATTGAAGAGCACTGGTCCCAGTACTGATCCTTGGAGGACCCCACTAGATGCACGCCTCCAACTAGACCCACTGGGTCATTTTGTAAATAGATTAGCATACACTTTGCTAGTGAAGAAGCATTCCTCAGTAACACACAGTTTGTCCTCAGGGTCAAATTTTTAGCAATATTCTACATTAGTGGGAAATTACTCCAAGTGTTTGGTTACCTAATTCCTGCTGGTTGTAAAAAAGCTGGATACACTTAACCACTGGAGCTTCAGAAACTCAGGAAAATCACCTCGAGCACATTTTGCTGTAGCTTACGTCAGGGTTTACAGAGCAGTTTCTGATTGTGTAGCAAAGCCAGCTCCTAGAAGCACCCTCAGCAAACTTTCTCCTGCCTCTGCATGTTTACCTCACCGTATTCCAGAGCCACATCAAATAAAACAGATAGTTTCAGTGAGTACTGCAGAGTCAAACAGCTGCTGCTACTGAATGATACTGCAACAGGCAAGCTTTTTTCCCCCCTTAAACCTTTATCACAGCCGTTTTGCTGATTCACCACAGGCCTAGTGCAATGTGCTTCTTGACCAGGTCCCTTACGCACAGGTCTGGGGTGTGCAAAACAAGGGCTGCATTTGTTCTGCATGTTCAAGTACACACCGTGGAGTTACAGAGAGATGCCAGCACCGGCGAGATGTCTTAGGGCAGTGTCAAAACCTGGATATGAGCCCTCAAAATTCCATAAATCCCTGACACATGATACAAAGAGAATCCATTGTTGGAATTCAGAGTAAAATGCAGGATTTATCAAGAGACACTGAAGAAACAGAGGACTTTAGAGAAGCAGCATTTTGTGCCGACACCAGTTCACCGCTACCACCAGCCATGCTGGGACCAAGGGAGTACTCCATCAGTACTCTGTTCTCTCAGTTAATATACAAGCTTTTCTATCATTATAACAGCCTAGATATATGGAGCAAAAGACACTACTCATTACAGAATTAACCACTCCATATATATCCATGCTAGAGGGCAGGTGCGCTGCTCCTGACAGACTTGAAAATTGTGGTAGATTTGAAGACTGGAGTCCGGCAGGGAATGACAGCAAATCACAAACTCGAGAGCAATGCCCAGTGATACAATGCATTCATTACTGTCAATAAAAACACAGACAGAAGTGATGAAGTCCTCTATGTAACAAGCAGGGGTTAAGCAATGCCAAGGTCCTGAGTTGTGCATAGAAAATATGTCAGAAGTTAAGAAAATCAGTGATTCTTGTAGCTGGCTAGTCAGTGAAAGCTACAGTGCTCCAGCACAACAGTACTTAAGCTATTGCTGAAATACAACATAAAGACCCTTAAGGTTCCAAGCAGGAAGTAATAACAGATCAGGGGAGATGCAACGCTGACATCCCAGAAACTAAACGGGTCACTCCTGTACCAGCCCTGTGATTTGTGAATGATTCACTGACTCATAAAGTAAATAATCACTAATTTACTGCTGAAAAATTAATTACAATTTCATAATAAATATACAACACCTACAATTCCTGAATCTTTCACTGCACTAATTTGGGAAAAAACACCCCAATATCACCAAAACACACCTTCAAATAGATTCAAATAGAATGAAATATTAAAAAAACAACTCTTCCAAAGGAGATAATTGAGCTCAACTTTGTCTAGGAGAAAGGGAAGGAAACTGACCAAGAGCAAAAACATAGAAGTAGTTATTTTTTTACCAGTCAGTTGAAGAAATATATTCAAAGTATCCTAAATGTAAGTGGCTTGAGGGATATTAAAGCAGAACAAATTAAACAATATAACTAGAGAGTGAAACACAATGCTACAGACATCTCTGAAACACAAGATGTCTTAGAATCTCTCAACTAGACTTGAGTATCTACTGTTTAGCATAAAATGGTAAAGGAAAATCTTGTACACAAAAGGATTGGCTCAAAAGACAAAAAACCCCACAAAATATTAATAAGATGAAAACCCTAACATGTGCAACAGAGACCAATCGCTTACACATCTCCAAAGATTATGCTTCAGCTTTTATTCAAAAAGTTTTAGAGGTTTGCAGAAGAGAACAGGCTTAAGAATTGGGTGGCTGCACAACTCTCAGCTCCAAGGAACTTAGCAGCGCATTTCGTTTTCAACAGTAATGTTGTAGAAACATGTGTGGTGTGTGCATTTCCAGCACAATAATGTTTCCAGGAGAAAGCAGGGCAATTATGCCCTCGAGCAGTTCTGCAATTTCATATTTAATCTTACGAAATACGCTCTTTCGGTTTAACAAATCATCTCTAAATTGCCAATCAAATCACTCCAGGAAACGAGACTCTCCATCTCCTAGACTTGCAAGAAGTAATTTGCCAATTAAAGCCAAAGAGTTACAGGAATAATTTAGGGAGGCTTTCTTGGAATATATTCCTTTAACTGTGTGCAAAATAAAGCAGAAAACAAAGTAGCCTAAAAACCTAGTCATCATTATCCACACACAAACACTCTTTGTTTAAATAACATGATCAAGGCTGCAGAGCTGAGTGTTCTGAGGTCAGAGAAAGCCAGAAGAAAGCTGACCTAAGCAACCATAATCCAGCCCCATTGTGTGGCTACACTACTGCCTTTTGAAGGGACAGATATTATTCTAACAAACTAACTCAGCACACACATTGCCTGGTGCTCCATTTCTGAACTGCTGTTCAACTCTATTAAGTAGCACTGATTTGATCCCTACGGCTTAGTCTGCCTGTGTGTCCATGGGGTGGAGCAATGCTCCATTCACATACACAGATTTTGTTTGTAGGAGGGTCAGATATGCTTTGAAACAGATTTCAGAGTTACCTATGATGGAAAGAAAACTGAAGCACCTTGTTCAGTATTTTAACAAAAAAAAATAAAATAAAATACAGAAACAGGTGTTCACATTTCAGAGTTTAAAGTATCCTCACTACTCTCTCCTCCTGTAATGTCTACATAAACCAGCTTCCTTAACTATCCAGCCAAAGTGGTCCCAACCTGTTCTTCTTGGGTCTCAATCTGTTTGCTCAGACATTTTCAGGTTCTGTATTCAGCTGCTAAACCTGCACAGCAGATGCCTAGGGGAGAACACAACATGGACCAGATACCAACACTTCAGTTCTGCTGTTTTTCCTAATTTGTGTATCAGAAAGGCTCTAGTTTACACATTTCTTTACTATCGCAATGCCTTGGATGTACAGAGCCTGCTTTCTGAAAATCATTCATTTCAAACTCCACTTCCATGCAGAAGTGAACGTTTTCAGCCAGTGCTATCCGGACTATCAGTTAAGAAGTGTCATTGCCCTACCAAGGCAATGCCTGGCTCTGCAGGCACTGCTGTGCTCAGAGACACCTGTGATTAGAGAAAAGGACATGGCCAAGACTCTGCAAGAGCCAATTGCTGTCCATTTTGGCAGCCACTGGAGCTCATTAAAACAACTTTAAGGAGAGTAAGTTCAGCACCTTCAGCTTTGTCTAAGGAAAGTATAAAGACAAATCAAAGCTGCTTTTCTGAGCTATACCAGACACTACCGAAAATTTGCCCTGAAGACTGCAGCGACTTACCCAGGGCAGCCTAACAAGGCAGCCAAAAATATCCCCATTCTCAAAGTTAAATTTTTCTGTAGCAGAAAAACAAGGATAATACTGCTAGCATCAGTTCTGTCCTTTAACACTACATGTCTGAAGGACACTAGTTACCTCATTCTTCAAAAGAATTAATTTCTCAACCCCTTTCCTTTGTAGCATGTCCTGCCAGGCAATGGCTAAACAAGTCAACAGAAGCAGCCTCTGTGACAACATAGTGTGGTCTATACAGGCCACGGTTGAGAATGGGAATTTACTGAGGAATTGTTTGTAAAGCCCTTGACTACAGCTGTGTAAGTGTGAGGCACACAGTGAAAATTCCTGCAATAGATCTTCTTGCTGTTTTCCCTAGATTGGCATTATTTGGATTTGTATAATTTGTCTCACTCAGTACATAAACCACAGAGGTGTAAAAATTAGGTTAGATAAAAGCCCCAGGCCTAACCTATATGTTCTACATGTGAAATGAGATTTCATGAGCTAATTTTGCTTGCAGGCTCATTGTAGTAATTTATAGATGGCAAGACCAGAACACTGCACTGGTTATTTTAGGCACTGTTCAATCACCCAGCTGTAAATATTTAGACCCAACCAGCTTAGACTGTTCCATGCAACAGAAGAATGGCTCTGAGATGAAACGTGAACAAAGATAGCACATACAATATTGGTCACAATGGCAATTCATCTTATCTGTCACATGAGAAACTGTAGCTTTGTGCCATTTGCAGACCCAGTCATCTAATGAAAGCTCTGCCTGACTAAGGTGCATCACATCTCAATATCCTCAGTGAAGGTCCTGTGTGAGAAGTTAAAGTGCTAGCAGACTCCTCCTTGTCAGGTTAAGTCTTCTGTGGATGAGCACCCTTACTCTGCACACCACTCAGGGGCTAAGTACAAGGAACTACTCAAGACTGTTTTGCCTGAAAGATGAAAATACCCATTCTTTATTTTTTCAGTATTCCAGGAGTTCCAGGACACAAGAGACAGAAATTGTTGATAATGACTTACCGTCAGGTGTGTCCAAGAAGACAGAAAACCTTTGGAAGTATCACAAAAGGAAAAGTGAACGGTACATGATGAACAGGAAGCATTGCATGAACTAATGAGGTGCAGATTGAAAGCTAAGGATGTCTATACCCACAAAAGATGCAGGCAGGTTCTGGAACTCTTCACCACAAGACATCACAGATGCTAATTATTCATTAGACAAATTCTTGGACAAAGTGGAAGAAGACAAACTTAGTGTCTAGCTATAATCTCCAGAAATCATTTACCAGTGAGGTTTGGCCTTAGCTTAACTTTAAGTTAGCGATTAGCTAAAGATAGCCTGTTATCAAGACTGGGATTTATCATATCACCAATATCTCTAGTCACCATGGCTGGTAACTGTAGCATTAATCTGCCTGAATAGCTTGAAATGAGTAAGTGCTATTACATGTCTTAAAGTGGGACAAAATAAAGATCTATCCTGTACAGAAATACCCCAAAGGTCCCTTCCTATGCAGAACTATAGCATTTCCTGACAAACACCAACAATTGCAATCACTGAACGGGCAGATGTTTATTCAGACGATTGCAAAGATGACGAGCAGCATCCCAGTGCTTCCACTCCCCCTTCCTATGCCTCGCTGTATTTCAGCTTCTAGGCTAGGGTTTAAAAGAAGTTTGACAAACACCTGTTATCACAGAAAATAACAACTTGATGGAGCATTCCTGGTCATGATATGATTTCTCTGTAGCTGAACTGGCTCAAGAAAAATAGAGGGTCAACATTTTAGAAAGATTTACTTGGTGGGGACATCAAGTTTTTATCTAAAAAACCTGACAGCCTTTCAGGTATTTATACAGCTACAGTTTATAGGTTGCAATGCATGACATTATCAATGTATTCTGCCCTTTGAAGGAACTGCTTTATTTTTACAATTTAATATTCACTGCTGAGCTGTCCTTGCTTGTAAAGGACTGTCAGGTTCAAATGTGGAATTAGATGATCCAAGACATCCTGTCTCTGGTGAATATAAATTTTAGAATACTAAAAGTTGCCAGAAGGGTAATAAAGATGCCTATTCTGCATTTGCAGGCTATTATCGGTATCTCACAATGTTGCACAAACAGTAGGATTTGCACACGTGCACACGGCGTTGTTATTCCTGAACCTCAAGAATGGCTTGGCAATCTCCCTGTTCATTGTGCCAGCTCTTGTGTGTCACAGCATTAATTTAGATTTAAATGTTAAGTAGCAATAATCAATTCACAGAACTGAAAAGTGTTCCAAATTATGCGTAACTACAGAATTCCAAGACTGATTATTCTTCAGCAGAGTTACCACAGGCAGTTGGAGCTTCTGAGAATAACAATGCTCTCATTGCGAGTGTTGAAGGGAGAAAACAGCTCTGCAATATGGTTTAAGTGACTTTGTGAAATAACTTCAGTTACATAAAGCTCCCTGCACTGAGGCAACATCTGCGAGGAAGAATTTCTACACGTGTAAGTAACTACTCCAGGTGTATGACAGCAGTCCACTCCCAATTTTCTCTCTGCCTTCACTAAAAGAGAAGAGACATAATTCACACTAGGAATTCTGCTGTAGAATTATGTTGGAAACTCTGGTATTAGCTTGGTGCAGATAGACAAGAAAAACCCTGTGTTGATAGACCATTGATCTCAACAGAATACAACTGTTATCTGAGTCAGCATGGGAAGCACAACCTTGCTCTATGATCTAATTTTCAATCATGCCCACCACCAGCCTTTTCACTGGTATACTAGAGATGTCATTAATCTGCCGATCCTAGATGAATGGAAGTTTGAAATAGATGATGGAGGCTTCTCTGCCCTGTTTTCCTTCTAGGGATTTTGCTCCACAGCATGACTTACAGCTCCTTTCACTTGGCTCAGCCACCAAGATGATATACTTTTTAATTTTTCCTTGCAGCAGTCAATATTGGTGTAAAACAATACAGTTAGGAACATCATAAAACGAGACAAGAATAAGATATTTTGTGCTAAAGTGCCTGTAAATGCTTTGATTTTGAAATAACCATACTAATTAAGGTAAACAGAGTGATAAATAAACTTCTAGAACACTTCAACAGTAAAAGCCATTAAAGAGAGCTGAAGTACCCGGTAAGATGTAGAAGCTTGTTAAGACATTGCTGCTGTTCATCTGAAGCTACTTAAGCCTTTAAATTCTTACTTGTTACAGAAAATAAGCGTGCCATAAATTATATATGTTTAGGGAAACTTTGATTACAGTCACCAATGGCTTAAGGCCATTTAGCATTTCAATAAACATCTAGAACTCTATAGGAACAATTGCAAACATTCACTTTATCACAACACTGGGTTCTTTTTAAAGATTCAGGGTATTGGGGGGTTTATGTCTTTCAGTGCCCAAACCCACTAATCTCTGGGCTTCCCCCATAACCATTGCATATTCCAACAATAATATGAGTTGTCTAGGATAATAGTTTGTTGACTCACAAAGTTAACAACGAGTAAAGCAGAAGAGTCAAAATGCCCTAGAAAATACGCAAGAAATATATTTCTGTACACAACCTGTGTTTTCCATGAGATTTGTTTGTAAAGCATCTTCCCATAAAACTGTACCCTCATCTCTTTCGTGATAGACGCTTCACTGTCACAGCCGCTGCCTTTCTATAGACAGCTTTCTGGTGAAGTTCCTTCCAACCCAATACATTCTATGCTTCTTGTTAATCTTTGCCAACATGTATTTTTTCATAGTGCTTCAACAAGAACATTCTGTCACCACAGCCACCTCTCCAGCCCAGGTGATTCACTACAGCACTAAGGACTTCATCCAAATTTTGTCAAAGCCATTAAGATAGGGTCATCATCAAACAGCCCTCTTTCAGCTGTACAAATGGGACTGATTCACAACAGTTTATTCACAAAGAGTCTTATTGGTCTAGGAAGTACAGAAAGGAAAGAAAATATAGTATTAACTACATAAAATTCACAGAGAAGATCAATAAGCACCTATTTTCCCTCCTCTCCCAGTAAGCTTATTTAGTAGTGCAGTAGTGAAAAACCACTGATTTCAAAAGGAATCATCTTGTCTTCAAACTACCCTACCGCTAAGCCTGAAAAGAAACTGTAATAAAAAGAAGTGATATTCACACCTTAGAACAGTCACACACACCTAAGAATTTCTTTGAAAATAATAAAATCCATTTAGAAAACAATCCACAAAAATATACTAATCAATACATACACGGGAGTGCTCGTGGGAAATCAATGGAAACTGCAGCACAACAGGTATGTCTTTGCTGTGAATTACTGTGATTACCATTGTAAATGGTAGAAATGGGGCTGAGTCAGAAAACTGGGATCCAGTCTTGGAACTGAACTTGGCCAAAACTGAAAGAGCTTTTCCATTGCTGGAAAAACATTTCCATATTTGACTTGTTGCAGGAGGAAGAGCAAAACACACTAAGAGCCACCAGTCCATCCCTTACGGTCACTCAGTTGTCCCTCACCCATTAAGAAAGAGGCATAAAAATAGGTCATAAGAGCCAATCTTCAGATATTGATGGGGACTTTCTTGTTACTGTAGTTCTAAAGGTTTTGGGGTCAAATATTATAAAATGATAGCCTAGAGCTGTCAGACAATGCTGCTTGGAGTAAAAACATTTTACTAATGAACACGTGACATACAACACAAATGTTGTTCAATAGCTTTCATAAACTCCACACAAGCACAGATTGAGATTTGGGATTTGTTAATTGGAATTGTGCCATGATGATTTTTAGCTCTGCCCACTTGGTCCTTACCAGAACAATCTATGCCGTAAAAATCTGAAGACCATCCAGTTTCTTCCTACAACATTCCAACTACTTCACTATTTGACAGCAACCACATCCCAAAAGCCTTGTGAAAGACCTGAGCAGACTTTCTCCTGTAACACTTCAAAAAGAAAATCGCCTGGGCTGTTTACAGAGTAGAACTTGCTGGAAATTGGGGAAAGAGAAATACACAATCCTCTGTGCTAAAAATAATGAAACACACATGCGGATGGCTTAGCAGAAGAAACAGCATTCCCATTTTCAGTGTTTACCATTTGAGCCCTGCTCTGCTGTATTGATTTTATGTTGCAACAATTTAAAACAAATAGCCTAAAAGGCAATGGTTGCAAAATAACGGTCACTCTGGAATAGACTTGCAGTACAGAACTGAATGCAAAATTATTGACCAGATCCCAGCTATCAGGTGATGTAGCTGCACTAGTAGGAGAGGGGCTGTAGGCTTTTCACACTAAAAGATTGATATCCTGTAAAACTGCAGACAAGATCTTACAGACTTTTAAGACAACTGATAATGGAACCTCCACTTGTTCATCAGGGCATTCAGAGCTACACACCATATATTTGTTTTAAATAATTTGTTTAAAATCAGACCTGTCAAGTCTTTTTCATTGAGTCACATTCAATTTGAGGCTTCTAGTTTTCCAGCAGCAGGACTGTAGGTTTTGACTGTCCTATCATACAGTTTGTTTGCATTTCCAGTGGTGAAAACTTCCTAAAGCACAGGGGCGTTCTGGGGGGTGTGCTGTTCAACGTTCTTGGAGCTGGCCTGGCCTGACGAATGCAGTAACACCAGCACACTGCCAGCCTGGTGAAGGTTAATGTCTCTGAACACCTCAGTGTTAATCGCCCCTCTGAACTCTTAAGTACTCAGCACATCTCCTCCTAATGCTGCTAATGTTCATTTCATTAAGGCAAAAGTAATTATAGATTTGCATGCTTCTCTCTTTACCTTTATTCACAATTCCAACAGCTCATATGAGGTGCCAGACCACCGCTAAATTGAAAATTGATTTTAGATTCAATTAAATGGCCAGCTCAGAAGGGAAGTACACATACCCCAGTCTCATCAGCTGACTCACTCCCCTGCCAGCACCCATGCTGAATTTCACTGACATAATCAGTATCTGAAACAGCAGTGGCAGCTGCAGATGATGTCTAAGGATTTCACATAATAAAACTTCAGCTTTTAATTGCTGAGGAACAAGAGATGCACTTAAATAATCTCAGGTACTACTCAGCCTTGTGACAGCAACAATTTGTGTTTGTCAGGAAGTGCTAGAGCTGGAAGATGAGTCCACACACTGGACTACTGCTTTAACAGGCCTGCTGTTTGGTTTTTTTTAATAAAATTACCTTTGCACAAGAATCAGTGATGTTTATTTGGCTTTTGTTTCAATAGTAAGTTCCGTAACTCTTGGAAGAAGAGAACACATTTTTACTTGAGTTTGATCTCAGATTCTGTAGTCTGTCTTGTCATCCCAACTACATTTTCTCCACCTTTTCTCCCTAACAGTGGTATAAGAGTCAGCCCAAAACATGAAGATATGAAGGCTAGAGCTAGGAGTGAATGTACTACTTTTAAGTATTAGGAATCTCTCTCTGCTTTTCTCTACCTTCTAGTTTTTGTGTGTGTGAGCATTTTCTCTGTGTGTGTGAGCAGTGTTATTACGTGGGAAACAAAGGCTGTCTTACATTACACATTTGCACGGTACCTGACGCAGTAGGTTGGCTGAGCTACAAGCCTCCCAGTACTGCCACACCAGCAAGAGCCATTTCCTGCAGGAGCAGGAAAACACATCAGGCATGTACATGAGAATTGAACCTATTGAAGACATATTTTTCTTACTGAAAACACATTCTAGTTCAGAATGATGGAAAAACTGCCTGCTATCACAACACTGGCATCAATTTGTTTGTAATTTACTCTGCTCTAATGGACGAAATGGCAGGCATGGTGTCCATGCAGCCCTATCCACTGTAAAGATATCCTTCACCTACATTCAAGTCAAACCCAATTTACGTTTAATTTCTAAACACCCATGTTCCAGGGCAGCTGTGCATTAATAACATGCAAGTCGGCATCAGCCCTGTTCATTTTCCTTATTAGCAAAATCAATGACAATAGAGAGCCCAGATACAGCTTCTTCAGCAGTTTGCAGATTTCAGCTGGGTACCTCACTAAGCAGACAGACACCACATTTGTGCCTGATCTTGGATGTCGCTGCTTTTAAAAACATGTGCAACAGAAATCAATGGCTGTTTGTTCAGTAACAGGGTAAATGAGAGAACACCACGTTTACAAACAGCAGGTGAGGCATTCAATTTGAAAAGCAATCAGATTGTCTGCTGTCTGCCTTCAAGGGCAACGCTCATAACCACATTGCTGGTATCAGGAGGAAGATAATTTTTTTGGTACCCAGACCAAGGCTTCTAATCTGAACATTTAGGGCCATTGAGTAATGCTTTCCCTGGTGAGCAGGACCATTGATTTTACCTACCTGAGAACTTATCTGTAGCACTTATTTATGGATTAATGTGTTACACTGATGCCCAATCTTGAATGCTGCTCCATGCAAATGGACATGAACAGATAACCCTCCTGCTTCAAACTGGGCTCCACACAAGACCTGGATGCTCAGTTTCCAAAGCTACAACCAGGACTTGGTATTTAAAGCTCATAGCTTTTGTTCTTTCTGAAAAAGTATCATTGTTCAGTTTTAGAGAAACAGGGGAATGCTCACAGAGACTTCATCTCTGCACAGACTTCTGAACACACCTCATGTTATGAGGAATGGCTCTTATCCTGAATTGTTGCATTTAGTCAGAAATTATTAATGGCTTTGTGAACATTGGAACAACTCCAGCTTGATTCTATGATTCTATGTGACCTCAGCTGCTCGGAAGACCTGACGTTTGTGCATGAGTCAGCTTGGAATGTACTAGAATGCATCAGCAAACTTACTGCTCTAAGGCTTTTCTTCTCATATGATGCCTCTTTCAGTGTTAAGGTTGCTTTAGATATCTTACAACTATCACAACGAGAAAGCACAACACATCACACCGCTGTTCTGTACCCAAGGAACACTTAGGCTTTTGTAAAATACACTCTCTCGAATGTCTCCCAAATTAAATTCTCAGCATTCATTTGAGGTGCTAGTTTAGTTCTGCCATGGAGCATAATGCACCCAAACTGGCACAAAACAAGTATAATAATCCAAAACTATTACAACAGTTCAGAAATTAGAGAAAAAAACCCAAATCACTATCACAGAGTAGAATGAGTTGAACAGATGTAGGTCTGGGTCAGCACAGGAGGACCAGAACATGACCCATGTCATGGCAGAGAAGGTTTTGCAACTGTACTAACTCATCTGTCATCGCTGACCAGGCATTTCAAGACAAATCATGTCTGAATGGTAACAAAAATAACCTCATAAGGCAAGACTCAAAAATGAGCAGATCCATATAGAACAAGCTTAAGATATACCCGCTGATCCTATGAACAAGGCCAGGAGAACTGGCCACATTAAGCAGGTGTCAAGTCAGTGAAAAGCCCCCAAGTCTGAACTCTGCACTCAGAAGTCCCACTAAACAGCAAGGTTAAAAGACTTCCAGTTTGATAACCATATTGGTTCATTTTATCCTCTCAACGAATAAACCTGGAGTGTTTTTTTTGTTTGCTTGGGTGTTGGGGTTTTGTTTGTTTGAGGGTTTTTTTCCCTAAATTAAAAAAAAAAAGAAAAAAATCCAGCTTGCCAAGAGCAATTTTCCTGTCATGATGAGTCATTCCGAAACAGCACAAGACAAAACGACAAGGGAGATGAATAACAGAAAACTAGATTAATCTCTGTTATCCTCAAGAACATTGTGATAAGGACAACCTTAGAGGTGAGGAAAGCTAAAGTAAATTTGAGACCAAGAATCAACTGTGATAAGAAAAATAATGAAAATTATTTAAATGCATACAGAGCCTTTAAGCACCATTTATGACCTATGTGTAAAACAGGCTGATGAAACTTTTCATGCTCCACAGCCTGCTGTTTTTACCTGCAGCAATCCAGCCACCTTTACACTGGTAGGCAGCAATCTGCCAGGGATGAATACCAATGCCACGTGAAGTATTTTAGGCAGATTCATTCATCCCACTCTCAAACTGTGGTATTAAAGGAACTGAGTGTCTGGGTACCAAATGTGGTACTAACATCGCTAAGGTTTAGACAGACCTGTACAATCCAGGAAAAGGTGAAACAGAAGAGGAAAGGTTCAGAGGTGCGGGATGAGAAATCAAAAATCCTATCATCAATGCAATAGATCAAAACTGAAAGGAAGTGGGAGAAAAATGCACTTATCCATTTGCTTTTCTACTTTAAGGTGTTCAGGCTAAACCAGTTGTTAACATCTGTGTCTCTGCTGTTTGACTTCGGAATCAAAGCATGGCAAGAGGACTTGGTCAAGATCAAAACAAAGAATGAAATTGCAGACCACTCATATAACTGTGGTGGGGAGAAACCCACAGAAGACTCAATGCTACAACTCAGAGCAGCCGTGGGTCTGTTACTGTGATTTTAAATGTTATCTCTGACAAGGACCTACCTACCAGAACCTTTAGATGTTCAGCCTTCAGCAACAGTGGGCACTACAGATTCAGCATGTTGACGTTTGCTGCAGAAGAAAACACTGAAACATCTATAAATTTCTCTGTGAGTACTCTGTACTATGACAAAGTAATCCAAGTCTCAGAAGAATTTAATTCCAACTTTACCTGCCTTGGATCCATTACTAGATACACACAGAGAAGGCTAAATAAGGTTGCCAGTTCTTTTTGTTGCAGAAGTCATCCAGATGCACATTTCTGAGCGCATCTGACAAGGTGCAGTACAGCATCTGTTCAAAAAGCATTTGTCAGTAGAGGCACAAGAAGGTGCTGAAACCTGTGAAAAGTTGAAAGTGAGGGGAGCTGCAAATGCAGGAGAAGAGGTATCGTTGATTGACACAGGCTGGGATTAGGTAAGGCTGGCTGCTGAAGGTGATAAAGCAGCAGAGTGAAGGAGCCAGCATGGAGAAGTCTCTGTGCAGGGAAGAGCAAATCAACTGCAGAAAGCCTTTGCATCAGTTCCTCAGCAAACTGAGACCTGCTGCTCTCCGAAAGCCAGCTGGGAGGTGGTGACAAAGAAGTCTACTGTTATGACAGAATTAATAGTCCCTGGAAAGAGAAGAGAAAAGCAGAATTAAAAGGAAAATAAGCTTTGTGTCAGAGCAGAGCTGAACAGCACAGGAGGGTACACAGTACTTTCCAAAAATATAGGAAAAGTAAGGAATTCACGGAGCTGTTGCTGCAACAAGGACAACAAGTGCATTTAGAGCTGCAGGTAATGAAAACTGCCTGGCACTTATCATTTCTTGAGAACACATTAAGTAACGTGATAAAGTCCCACGTAACACAGGAAGGTAATTTTAGTCTGGGTTCCTCAAGGAAACAAGGAGCATGGGGTCGCAACATCTGCCAGTCGACTGTAACAGCTTTTGAACCTGGCCAACCACGATTACTTGTGACAAGGCAACAGAGGCCTTGAGTATTACATCCCAAGTGACTTCATGATAAACAGCACCTGGAGACAGATAAGGCAGCATCTAAAATAAGCTGCTTCCCAGGTCTGACTGACCATCAGGGTTTAACACTGGACTGGGGTACAGGGAACACAGGAGGTAAGGCAGGAGGAAACCAAGCTTTATCAGATCTATTGTTTGAGGAACAGCTTGTACATATTGAAAACTTTTGTTAACTCAGCACATGGAAATGCTTTATCTTACTGGAAAAGGTAACACTGAACAGTCTAAAAATCAGAAGTGAGTAGAGGGTAGAATTAGAAGGTCTGTAATGAGCATTCCCCACATTATAACAAGGGACTTAGAGGGCTTAAGGCTCACACTCCAGTCTTCATGTTATTATCTCAGTGGCAACAAGTGGGACTGTAGGTTTTTTCTGCAGGGCAGCAGCAGATGAATACAAGGAATAATCGACCACCAGCAGAAGACAAACCTTTGTGAAACCACTCGTATCAGAATTTCTTTTTAACAAGTGCACCACAGCTGTCAAATCCGTCGTTCTGTTTCTTCAATACACAAGACTAGAGTTTTAAACTGTTAATGACGTTAACTGACGTCCTCCTTTAAATTACCCTTGTACAGCTACATCTTGGGATGAGCGCCCATCTGCTCCAATTCAGGGAAGACATTAGAGGCAATTAGTCATATAAGTGCTCCAGCACATAAGAACAGGAGAAATCAGGAATGTTTTTAAAAGGGGTAGGAGAAACAAGACAATTCCAATAAACTAAGCAAAAAGTTAGAGCACTTAAATGCCCTTCAGTACTACAACTATTTACTTATCTGAAAACAAAATAACATTTGGCAAATTACTCAAGTCCTTCAATGGATGCCTCTGATAATTGCCCTGTGGTCCCAGCGTGGCACAGAAAGCTGTGTACACAGCAGAACATGCCAATTTACAATAAGCTCATTTCTGTAAAAATAGAACAAATTCCCAATTTTCAAGAAGGAAATGTGCTGTCAGAAACATGGCTTAAAAGGACATAATAGCTGATGCTAAGAAAGCTGCATGCCCTAATGTACTTATTTCACAGAGTAGTGCTCTGATAGCCATAATGCAAAATTTGATTCTAGCTTATACCTGCTTTTTTTGTGGAAACCACTTTCGCTGATAATTTACTTACACCAGCATGGCACCATTCATTTCCTCCCAGTAATTTCTAGATTAAGAATATATCAACATGGGCTTACCTGGAGGACCACTCACATAGAACTTAGTTCCAAACTATTCTTAACCTTGCAAGACTTTTTTCCACAAAGATCTAGAGAGGGTTTCACCATGACTTTTTCCTCTTATACAATTTACTTTCACAATGCCCCTTATAGAATCATAAAGAAGGTAGCTCTACCAGAATGCAGCCCTTTGGTTCTTGCTCATGATTTTCAAGCCACCTAATCCATGAAATAGCTTTTTTCAAGAAGTTTCAAATGCAGATTTCTTCTTGAAATGCAAAAAACCATTTGGCTATTGCCACATTAAAGAATTGCCTTGACAGCACTGCTTACAGCTCCTTAGAGTGGGCTTCCACTGATCTGGGGATGAAGACATGGACTCCAGAACCTGCTGCACACACATATTTAATTTCCCTTTCACTCCTATGGAGAGCATCCCCACTTCCCTTGAACGATGTGTAACCCATAGGGAGAGCACATCACTAGCCAAGCATTGCCCAGAAAGACTGAGGTGTAATCGGGGTCTTTAAAGTTCCTAGCTATTAACAACTGCACTGCCCTTTTACATCAAGCTACAGGCATAGAAACAGGCAAATGAAAGAAAAACTGGGCTAAATGAAAGGGCCCAAGGCAAGAAACAGGTCTTGGAGAAGTAGATTCTAATGTACCAGTTGGACAGATTATCCTGTATGCACTGCCAGGACAGCCCAGATGGATTGTATTCTGGCATGCTGTTATAAAAAGGAACTTTTTATGTTAGATAAACAAGATTTAAGAGTAGGTGTTGGTCCTTAACTCTGGATCACATCAACCTGCATTGTCTGCTCAGCATGGGCTAAAAGAAATTGTTTTAGCTGAGAATGCAGAAGCATTCTAATCCTTCTAATCTGTGAGCATCACTGACTCCTGAGTGGTATCTTACTGACTGCAGAAGCCTTGTAGAAGCTCCTGAACTGAGTCAAGCCAGGATTGTCAAAATAAAAGAGCTGGCACCTACACAAGTCACAGTCCTACCTGCTCACCACACCCAGGGTTGCCTGCTCTGTGGGTTGATTGCAATGAACAACGCTACATAATAAAATTTAAACTTAAGATTTCCCAAACCATTTAAGGCATTTAACTGTGGGTAATTCTAGTCTAAATGAATCGAACTGTGCATCTTATTCCTCTTGAGATCACTTTGAAAATCTCAGAACAAATCAATGAAATTAAAAAAAAGCTCTTTCTGCTAAATGTGAATAATTTTAAAGGGCCAGCCCGAGGAGAAGCTGTTCATGTGCAGTGTTGCATTTCTCACGTAGCACACAAGACCCTCTCCCAGCAGTGGGCACCTCACTTCCAAGAAGTTATATGTATCACAGTCTCTAAAATAAGAGACAAGAAACTTCCTTTGACTGATTAATCCATGTAACCACTTAACATGGTAGAACAACAGCATGGCAGGAGGTTAGCCCAACATCTGGAGTCTCAACAGAAAAGCTCTTGACTGAATCAGAAAAAAACCCCCACACATAACAGAAACCCAACCAATCACTTTCCCTTCTCCTCATTTTGAATGAGGACAAAACTCACCAAGGAAAAACTTTAAGAGACAAATAAAATTTCTACCTAGATTCTGAACAAGAGCCAAGATCAAGAGGATACAATTTAGGTGATAATTCCCTCTCATAGGCAGAAATTCCACAGCACTTATGTGATAGAGCCCAGTTTCTAACAAGCACATGAATACAAATGCCTCTGGGGAAGCACAGTCCTGGGTAAAAGGGGAGAGGATGAAGGCGGATAGCACTCAAGAGCAGCTCTACAATTCACATAGACAGGCTGTGTTTTGCTTTTGGGTTTCCAGCCCATGTGTGAGGTGAACCCTTAGAAACTGCAGTGAATGAAAAAGTAAGTTACTGCGTATCAGTGCAGAGTTCAATAAAGCCTTAACTTCAAGGAGTGTAAGACCCGGGGTGGTGTGAAATCTGGCACTTCAGTCAGACATCACATTGTCATTAGTGGAACTTGTTGCAGCAACAGACATCCATAGAGCTACTAAACTAAGTGGAGTCTTTTATCTCACACTTTTCCAGTTGTTACAGCAGCTCAGCTTTGCACAACCCCAAAACTTGATCAAGAAAAAGGGACTGGAAGTAGCTTTAAAGAGATAGTGCACCATTATTTAATATGCACGAAGAACAGCACCATTAACTGGTGTTCATTAGTATATTTTATTATTTATATTAGTCTATTTCATATGCTAAAGAAAGTAAATTCCTTAGGCTGAAATACACTGACTTTAAACCCACTTGCGGTGAAGCGCACTGAAGTCTTAATACAAACACATCACAAGATAGTGGCTGTAAGATGTCAAGGGAACCCCAGCAGCTACAACTGTTTTGCTCTCACAGAAATGCAAACTGTTGCTCCATCTCCAGAAAGATGAGAAGAGCATAGATTAATGATGCAGAGCTAATTAAAGAGGTAAATAATTGTGGTGATGCACCCTGAACCAGAGGCAACAAAAATGCAGCTGCTAACAAGATGAAATATGGGGGTTTGATTAATTAAGCCACTTTTCTAAAGGTAGGTAGGGATATAAAATGCCACCTATGCTATTAATGCAGAACAAGCTTATTAGGGAAATAAATTATGGTTTAATATAAGTTAGATTAAAAGTTTGTTTTCTGTAGCCAGTACTGTCATACTTAACTGCTTTAGCTTACTTTTTTGGGGAAAAGCTGCCCATGACTAATGAGAACACACTGATAATGTCCCACAGGGGTGGGCTACTGGGGATGAAGAAAGCAACTCAGTAGAATCTTGTGTCTAGGAAAAAGCTCGACCCATCTCCTGGAGCAGCACATATGCATTAATGCAAATTATTTCAAATATTATTGTAACCCTGAAACAAAATATCCTTCACAAATTAAGATTAGAGCATCAAATCTTTGGCACCCTTACCCTTCCTTTCCCTCAAAAATAAGATAATGAAAACAAAAGTCTTTTCAAGCAGGTCTCCTTGGCACAGAGGTTTGGCCAGACACTACAAAAGCAGGAATTAGTCCGTCATATACCAAAGCACCCAACCTGAGAATGTGAGTCTGTTGGTTACAAGTTGATTAATCAAACATTACACCAACCTTGGTTCTTCTCATTACTGCAATCCTAATTCAACAGCATCACCATGGTTACACTATTATTACATTTTAGCCTTGCAGGTGTCTTAGCAAGAAGCCTGGTACCAAAACAACCCCAGTATTCATTCTATATATGTTCTGGACAATTAATCTAGCTATCATATCTCCTCTATTAACACAAGGTCACAATCTCTATTCCTTAATTGACACAGAACCATAAAAAAGCAAAAAGCTTTGTGTCAAAAGCAAGCTATTGTGTCTCATCTTCCACACAGTCCCATCCCCAATACAAAATAGCAACACTCCTAATTAGTGGCCCATATTAAGGAGCTCATTTCCTTCCACCAACATGCCCGCATTAAGAACCCTTTCTGTCTCCTCCATCAGGAAGGCCATTCAAGTTATAAAAACATCTACAACACCACGGAGAAAGAAAACTTAATGGACTTTTGTCAAAAGAGGTAAAAGTTGAAGATACACTGTAAAAATTATTTGAGAAATAGTGAATACCTCTCAAATACAAAACGAACACAGGTCTGCAGTCCCAGCTGAGGCACCACCTGAACGCATAAGGAAACTTAAATCACGTAAGGTACCTAAGGTGGGACTAACTCTCAAAGTTCAGGCAGACTTTGGGGATTTTACCTCATTTAATTGAACTTGTTGCTATCTTACATGGCTCAAGCCAAAGCCAAGCATTAGCATTTCTCATACAGAAAGGCCCTTTCCTGCTATGGATGTCACGATGTGGAATAGGTTGCCCTTGTGACTTAGAAGGAAGCAGTAAGAAACTCACAAAACCAGTCAAAAATTCCTAAAGCCAAGTTTCTCAGCTTCATAATTGTTAGGTATTTTGCAAATTTCCAGACCTTTTAACAAACCTCTCCCTTTGGTATTATCACCTTTGTATTCCCATTGCTCTTCGCTTGACATATTTCTCAGCAATGTTTCATCTCCTTGTGACCGTGAATCAGAATGTTAATTATCTGATGATTGAATCGGTAAACACTGACTCATTCTCTCTTACTTCATTAAGCTTGTCTGTTTTGCTCCCCATTTATTCTACGCCTGAGAATTCACCTGCATCTTCTGGTCTCAAGTTTTTAGAAGTGCTTTACATAAGTCCCATATCTGGTGTTTGGGTTTTACAGCTGAATTGTGCCCTGGATGTAACAGGACTACGACTATATGTCCTCATTGAGCAGAATCCTAGAATCTCTGGGAGCCAAGTTGAAATAACACAGATTATGAGAAAAATGTTATAAAAATACTTTGAATTGATGTGAAAGATTCAATTTTCAGCAAGAGTGAGTCCCAACTTTGCATTTATAACCCAGACACAATTCCTCTGTGAAAACTGGGGAGAAAATATTGAGTAGTAGAAGCATGCCTGCAACTAGATCTGCTCCAAACTGGGAACTCAAGGTTAAAGTACTGAGATAACTACACTGAAGGGACTGCACATTAATATGGCCAGATATTTCCCGCAGTACAGAATATCTCTATTCGTGAGGTTTAGGGACTGCATTTATTCCTCCCAAACAGCTGAGCTTATTTCCAGGATTAATTAAACGACAGGAACCTGTGACTAAAGCACAACGATTACAACAATCACAGTATGTTTAAAACCTCATTTTCAGAAATATTTCCGTAGAGCACTAAAAATAAGCATTTCTAAACTGATTTTACTACCAGCATACAGTAGATAGTGCAATTGCTGTACTAATAGAGCCAAAGTATTTGCAATTAAAGGGTGTTCTGCCTTTTAATTGTACCTGAATGGAAGTTGGTTTTCTGCAATACATATCTTATTCAAAACAAAATTTGTATGTTATATCAGTTTTGGAACTGAACTGAAACCTTTGGTCAAGAAATAGGTGTTATTTCCTACAGGTGAGTTAGTGATTTAATATCTGTGGAAGCAAATGCACACATTCAAATTGACCTACAAATTGCATTGGCAAACCAAACGGTGACTCGTGCCCATGGTATTTAGATAGTAATGGGCAGAGGAAAAGTCAGATCCACATCACTTATAAGAACAGGAAAATTTATCTTATTTTCTTCCCTGTGATTACCCAAATCATTCTTGCAATTTCATGGCTAGCACAGGTTTTCAAAATGAGATAACAGTAATATATTTATGTGGCAAAATAATTCTTGCAGTCAAAAGAAAACTCTGACTCTATTTTACTTCAGCTAACAGGGTGATAATTGCTCAGGTTGGCATTCCTCAAAATCACACAGTGCAGAGAACCACAAGCTACCAGCAGCAAGAGCTTTTCTGAAAATCTGATGCCTGAATATAATTCACAAAATCAGTAAGAGAAAAGCAGCACTTAAACAATGATTTTTATTGGCTTATTCCTCATTGGCACTGCTGATAAAAAGGACGGAATATAACCCTGCTACGACAACTGCAGCGCTCAGATTGGAATGTGCTTCCTCATGCTTGCAGCTCCAGATTTGATCTGGCATAGCTGATAGCAGAACCAGCCCTTAACATGGACAATTTTCCAGCAATAAGGAAAAGATTACAAGACAAGTGACTCTATAAAGCAGCAGGGGGAAAGGGGGATGAGAATTGAAACAAAAGCAATAGATTCTATGGAGTCCCAGTGTATTACAAGAATCAGTGAAGTAAATGCTGCCATTACAAGCTCAAACCAAGCAGTGTTATTTATGAGAGAACACATTTGGCTGACTAGTAACTGTGCTAGTATTGCCTGACATGCATACTTAGGGCAAGGAACACAGCCTGGCTTGACATCAGAAAGATGTCACTTAGTGTGCTCTCAGGAATGAGTGAATATAATCCCTTAATATCTGTATTGGGTGGAACTACTGAGTTTCTGCTGTTTTTTGTAACACTAGGCTTCACCCACCATTCTACCCCTGTTCTTTATACCCCTAACCTCATGCTTTAGGTACACAAAGTTGTACTTTACCTTAATCTAAATGTAAGCACCCCATTCAAGTCTCCCTTTTTTTTTTTTACTGGAATGGTTAGTGAAAAATGTGTGTTCACATAAGGAACTGGAGGAAAATAAACACGTCAGAAACAGCTGAGCCAATCACACATTTAATTCTTTAATTCAAAATGACTAACAGTTTTGCAAGAACAAGAAGGTAAATGAAAAATATCCTCTTCTGTCAGAACTGCTTAAGGGAAAGTAATCTAGAGTGACTTCTACACATAGAAAACACAGTACCAAAAATGAACTGGTGTGGATTCTCTCATGTCCATTGATGGAGCCCACGCCACACGTTCATGGAACCATTACCCTGTCTTCACTGAAAGGTTTTTTTCGTAAAACTTTTGTTCTTGTAGACGTCTATTTATCTACCTTGTGCTGGAGTTAGCCCATTGGTACTACAGTTATAACTCCCTGGCTAGTGGTGTGGGGATACGGTTAATCTTATAAAAGTCACATTTGACTTCTAGGTGGCATCCTGTGGCAACCGGTATACCACGAGTTCCAGCTTACACAATATGCTGCTTAAACTCAATTATAAACACACAAGCATTTTATTACTTATTTTGTTAGAATTTATACTTGCTTAAGTCTTATTGCTGGAGAGCATGCAACACACCATGACACATAACTGCATCAAAGCAAGTTTCATAAATTCATTGACATAAAGATTTATGGGATTGCAACCTGATAGAAGATCTTGTAATGACATCTTTGTGACTACAATGTCCGATCTTTATGCAACCATAAAATCAGACATTTACGTACCCTGTTTCAAAGGAAAACTGCCTCTTGGCTTTGTAGCATCGTTTAATGGCAAAGCTTTTTATATATTTTCGTGTCTTCATAGTAGTATTTCCTAACAACCATTTTGCTAGTGTTATAAAAAATGCTTGGATACCAGTTATGTGACAACAACATCATCCTCAAAACCAGATTCAAATAGTCATGGTAATAGGTTTCATTAATTGTGACTGAAATCAATAGGAATGGCAGAATTTTTTTTTGTAGTCTAAGTCAAAAAGGCTCCTTGCATCGGTCCTGCAGTCCCCCCCATCGTCATCCTCTGCCTTGGGGAATTATTTAAGATAGTTTAAAAATAATACTAAGCACAGCAGAACGATCGCACTGTTCTATAAATGAGGGTGCAAAGTACAGGGCAGCACAGATCTATTCCAAGCCATCAGAACTGTTCTGTCTTCTGTGGATGATAATTTCTTTTGTGTGCCCCAATGGCAGGATCAGACTATTAACTTGTGCCATCTGCATGAGGGTTAGTCCTTATCCCAGACTTTTGACTACAGACTGTAACCCTCTGACTCAGCAGGTAATACCTGCTTGATTGTGTTAATGCAGCCTGAACGCTTTTCTTTCTGTATTTATGCCATGGTGTCAAATTGTATTAATGAAGCCAAAACACCTTATAGAACACCAGACTAATGGCTTTTCCTTGCTAATACAAAGCAAGCCAATATTCCACGCACAGTACACGAAGACAGTTTAAGCTACTACTGGAAGCAGGGAAAAGTATTCTCATTGGCACTTAGCACAGTTCAGCTTCTTCCACAAATCCCTACAACTCTTATATCCAGGTTTTTTCCCCATTCTCCCCACCTTCCTTCCTGTCCCCCCACCCCCCAAATACTTAATCCTCAAATCTTTTATGGAGAAGTCCCTAAATCTGCAGCCTTCTTAGCTTGTAATCTCAGATTTACCAGGCTACTGAAGGAGAATCACAGCAGTCAATACAAGAGATGACATACTAACACCAGCTTAAAAGCAACAGAAAAAGTTCAACTGTATTTTCCAATGAGTTTCAGGTACAGCAGTTTCTACTTAGGGGGTTTTCTGCTTTTTGGCCCTAAGAAACATACCTACCACACCTCTTGAGTCCTGCTACAGTGCTTAACTAGAGCCTCAAGCATTAAACTGACTTCCAAATTATCTGGACTAACAGGTAAAGGATTGGAAGCACTTAGTTCCATAAGTCACCCACATAGCCAGGACACAAACTCCATACCTCACCTTGGTTTTGGCAGCATGATCCACATATAAGAAGGTTTCAAGTCATGATCATTAAAACACCCAACTGGCAGAAGCTGACATCGATCCCAAGAGAAAGTGACAAGCAGCAGAAATTCTGCAGGCAGTTACCTGCCCTGTCATTCCCAGCAGGACTGACCATCTGTCTCAGTAACCACACTGCCATTCATAACACCACCAAGCAGGACCAGGTGAGATAGTCTGTCACCCTTGTCTTCACACCCCAGAAAGTCCAGGATGCATTAGGCTCAGTCATCAAACCAGCAGTTTGTCACATCTCCAGATGACTGTAACAGCATAACTAATGCAGTCATTGAGCTTATCATGTTGTTTAAAATCTTATTTCATGTCTACTTTTTCCAAAATTACTTTCAATGGCAGTGTGGCTTGGAACTTCCATTCCTGACTAGAGAGTAGTTAGTCTGTCTCAAAAGCTCCCCTTACTTCCTAAGTGGTTTCTATACCTCACATTAAAATAAATGAATTTACTCTCGTAGATTACTACTTCAAAGGCAAGTAATACTCCAGTAACTTAGATGAGGTGGAACCAATGGGATCATATAGAGAAGCAAAGGAAGCAGAGTTTGGCCCACAGTTAAAATTAGGCAAGGGTAATAAAATTCAGCTATGACTTGGCCATCTATTCAGGGAGCTGTGACAATGTACAAACCAATTTAGAGCTCAGTATTGCAGGGTTCTTGGTGTCAAAGTTTATGAAACCAGTGGGAAGCGAAAACGTTCAGTACTTTAAATATATGCAGTCTGTCAGTCAGCACAGAGCTCACAGGCTTCTTGGTTAGGGACTAGGAAAGACCTCCAAGCTACAGATACAGCAAACTTCCCCCATTTGATGGGTTTGAAATTATATTCATCCTCTTTCCCTGTCTCTCTCCCAGGTTACATCCCCACCTCACAAGGAAGCATCCCAGCAGCCCAATCTGTAGTCTGTTTAATCCATGGTCTAGTGTAGTAGTGTAGTCTTCTCACTTTTACTCTTTTGATGTCTGTAGAAGAGTCTGGAATAATCCCAGCAGATGATTATCCAATTCTAGTAACTGGAAGAACAGCCATAACTTCAACAGGAGGCAATTAGGTTGCAACACAAACTCTCTGTCTTCAAGACAGCAGAATTTTTTGATCATTTTAATGTTTATAATTAAAGACAGACAAAAAAGGAAATTTCACAGACAAATCCAGTGGCTTCCTCATTCTTGTGCATATTGACCTAGGGGAGGTTTAGGCTGCATGTTAGGAAGCTCTTCCTCAGGGAAAGGGTGATCAGACACTGGAATGGACTGCCCAGGGTGAAGTTCCCATCGCTGGAGGCCTTTAAGAAATGGTTGCATGTAGCCCTTAGTGCCATGGTCTAGCCAATGTAGTGAAGTTAGGTTACAGACTGGACTTCATGGTCTTATAGGTGTCTCAGTAATTCTGTAATTGTGATATTTTTCAAGATAGATGTTAAGGACTTGTTCAACACTGAAAGTTGGAAATGCCTTCACTTCACTGTCTGATCCCTCTGACAGCAGAGAAATCAACATGTGCTTTTTCAGTATCTTTCATATTATTCGAAGATCATGTCTATGTGCTCAGTAAGAGAGCAGAACGTATTTCTGAAATGCCCATCTCTTCTCATAATTCTTTTGTTTCAACCATTTCTGTTGGTTCCTTCAAGGTGGTAAATCTAGATATGCACGAAAGGCAAAGTGATTATGGTTCAGCATGTCTTCATCCTTAACTCTACACGAGAAGACATTTGTTTCTCCTGACTTTTTTTACCCTTCACACTGAAAACCTAAGGCAAAAGGAAAAAGATCAAAAGAAAATCCTTCCTTTTGGCCTGAATCCCTCGGAACTTTTGTGAAGCACAGTGGGAGCAGTGGCCCCACCTGAGAAAACAACAGATCAAATCCATCCATTTTCTTGACAAATGGCCAATAACTGGTAAGTCAAACCCTGAGACTGTGCCAGCATTAAATCAGACCTGAAGGACATTACAGGACTTGGGTCACACCATAAATCAGGAAAAATCATTCTTTGCTCCACTTAGGTTTGTATTTACATAAGAGCCAAGTTTTATAAAGGAGCTGACCTTGTCTTGTACCTAGATAAAATGTCTGGCCTTCTATCAATAGATCCTGAAGTTCAAAGCAGGGATTGATCTTCTGTAGGTCTAGGTATTAGGCCAATCTGGCTGGAACAAGGGTAAAAAGTTAATTCTGCTATTTCTTTTTAAACCAAACACTCCCAAATCCCTATTAAGAAATTTCTAACAATTAATAGCAGTCAATTTTTTGATCTCATAAATGAGCTGGTAAGCAAACTTTGCTTGGGAATCAATCAATAGGGTGTGCAAGGAGTTAAGCTTGTTTTTAGTTTGGATTAGAGGACCTGCTATTTGAAGTTCTCTTTCAGATAAAGAATTCTTACTTCTCAGACTCAAATCCAGAGGCTTTTTTACCTCTGATCCCTCAAAGACTAGGTGATCTAGTTCAAAGTTACCAAAATATTGCTTATGAATGTTGGATTCACGGCACACTGACCAGGTGCAGACCTAAAACAATTACAGCCAAAATTGAGTGGTTTATTTCAAGTTTACGAGTTCTTACACAACAATTTTACAGTATCTGAACTCCTGAAAGCTCCATACCAGACACTTCCTCAAGTGAAGCAGGTGGAATATGTAGTAAGAAGACTTCAGAGTAGTGAGCAAGTTTGCTGATGACACAAAGCTGGGTGGTGTCACTGACACTCCAGCAGACTGTGCTGCCATTCAGCGAGACCTGGACAGGCTAGAGAGCTGGGCAGAGAGAAACTGAATGAGGTACAGCAAGGGTCAGTGTAGAGTCTGGCATCTGGGCAAGAACAACCCCAGGGACCAGGATAGGTTGGGGACTGACCTGTTGGACAGCAGTGTAGGAGAANCCAGTGTAGAGCAACAAAGATGATGAAGGAAGAACACTTCCCTTATGAGGAAAGGCTGAGGGAGCTGGGTCTCTTGAGCTTGGAGAAGAGGAGGCTGAGGGGTGACCTCATGAATGTCTATAAATATGTGATGGATGGGTGTCACGAGGATGAAGCCAAGCTCTTCTCAAGGTTATCTAGTGACAGGACAGGGGGCAATGGGTGGAAGCTGGAACACAGGAGGGTCCTTATAAATCTCAGCAGGAACTTCTTCCCAGTGAGGGTAACAGAGCATTGGAACAGGCTGCCCAGGAGACTTGTGGAGTCTCCTTCTCTGGAGATGTTCCAGACCCACCTGGATCTGTTCCTGTGTGACTTGGTCTAGGTGATCCTGCTGTGGCAGAGGGACCGGACTAGATGATTTTTCGAGGTCCCTTCTGATCCCTAATGATTCCATGATTCTGTTCACCAGATCAAGACCATTCCTTTTAAGAGGATTTGCTAAATAAATTAATTCTGAGGAATCACCTCTGAGCTGTTCTCAGGTTTGAGGCTTAAGAAAATACATTTTTTTCTTCTTTTTTAGGAATTATAGGAATGATAGGAAATATTTCATCATTAGCTGTTGGCAGCTGTATTGAGATCCAGCCAGACTGTCGGAAAAAATAACTTCAAAAAGCATTAGCTCATGTAGTTCATCTGCAGGTGCCCTGTGTACACAAATGTGCACTGCCCTGATATCCCTTTTACAGAAAAGCAGCCACATTTTCTTTCTGCTGTGAAGAAAGGGTCCGCTTCATTTTTTTCATATAAAAACACTAAAAGAACTGAATGACAAACGTTACAAGTCCCTGATTCACCCGGCTTTGACAGCAGTTTCATAACACTTTTCTCTTGAATCGCTCCTTCTGTTAAAAGGTGAATATATTCTGACGTTTGTTCCACTATCTTGATCCTGCTGCACCAGCTGCCAAGCTGCCTGGTGCTCTTCGTGTCTATCCTGCATCTACATACATCAATACAGACAAACAGCATGCCAGGAGAATGGTATTTTTAGAAACATCTCCCATCTCTGCCTCAAGATTTCGCAATAAAACCATTACTTGCACTCGGCCAAAGCAGCACCTAACTGCTTGTGGATTCTTCACAAAGGTGGAGCAAAAGCCTTTGGGAGATTTTAATGTAAAAATAAAAATCTCCTGACATACACCCCTCCCTGCAAGTTCTGGGCTCCAATGTAACTCCCCAACCACTAGAAATCCTCAGTTCCCTTTGCAATAGCAAAAGCTATGCTCATCCTTTATGTAGTTAGAGCAGCCCCTTTCACCATGTTTTATGCAGCCTTCAAAAGGGACATTTCCATGTAAAATTATCACTTCTAACTGGGAATTCTTCTGGAATTCTAACCTCAATATCTTGGGAACTTGGTTGGTAGGATTCAGAAGCACCACATATATGTTTCAAGATGAGCAAAATTTATTCTCCAAGATAGGAGGAGATCCTTTAATATTCTTTCTGTGTTTGGAATTGTTAAATCATCATGGATCTATTATCCAGTAGCACTTCACTTCTGTGGTGCAGTACAGGGCAGGCATCTCTAAGGTGTCTTTACCATAGCTGCCCCAGATACTGCTAGAAACACATCTTCACCAATTCCAGCCTTGACAGGTATTAACCTCCTGAGCATTTACTTATTTCTCCAGATAGTTTTAGCAGAATGCATGTCTCTGTAGTGCTCCAGCTACTAGGAAACACCTCATGAATGCACTAGTTGAAAGCCAGTCCACATGTGCCAGCACATCAACACTGGCACTAAGCAAAACTGAAGTGAAAGCAGTGACTCTTCTCCAGACATGGTAGATGTGCAACAGTTGTGCTCCTTACCTGCAGGACTGACCAGTCCCAGGAGCTTCAATTCCAAATCACACACAACACTGACTGGTCACAGTCACTTAGGGCTGATAAGAAGCAATTACTAACCACCCTTTGAGTTCTAGCAGAGCTATCCAAGTCTGTGGTCCACCAATAATGATGGGAGGTGGAACTTGTGAGAAGCCAGAAGTGCTTCAGAGTTCAGATTTCTCAGCACAATCTCAGTAGGTCACAAGGACTTCCTAAGCCTCACAAAAGTCCAGGACCTGCCACCTTAAGCCCATCATACAGGTGATAACAGGTTAGAACTCAGTACAAATAAAAGAACACAGATTCTGTGATTCTATGAAAATGGCAAAGGACCTTGAAACCTCATCCAGTCCAATCCCCCTGCCAGAGCAGGATCACCTACACCAAATTGCACAGGAAGATGTTCAGGCGAGTTTTAAACATCTCCAGAGAGAGAGAGACAGACTTCACAATCTCCCTGGGCAGACCTTTCCGGTGCTCTGTCACCATCACCATCAAGAAGCTCCAGAAGCTTCTCGTATTTATGAGGATCCTCTTACATTCCAGCTGACACCCGTTGCTCCTTGTCCTAACATTGGATGATACTGAGCAGAGCCTGACTCTTTCCATCCTCCTGACATCTGCCCTTTACATATTGATCAACATTAATGAGGTCACTTTAAAGTCCTTGACAACACTAGTATGATAATCACTCTTCTGAAGAGAAAATATTGTCATGAAATTGAGCTATAAGGGCCGACACAGTCATAAACCAGAGATTTTTTTACGTAGACCAACCACCAAATTAATCACTACTGGAATGTGTGCCAGATACCTAACTGGAAAGCGTCAAGTGACGAGAGGCAGAAAGCTGATCATTTGATTAACCTACAATAAGGGCAATATTCAAAAAGGAAATTATAGATCTAAATAGAGAAAGACAGTCTGTGTTTATGACACATCTGCACATCCTACGGAGCACTACAGTAACGCTCCATAAAAAAGTACACAGTCCGTAAACACACTGCTGTATGATAAGTAGATGAGGGAGACAGGCGTCGTATTGCAGTTTCTATTACTGTTATTCCAGGAGGAATATTTACCCATGCAATTAACTATCTTTGCAATATACCAGAGACAAACAAAGGTAAATTGAAAAAATCCAATTAAATTAGACAACCACAAGGGACACATTCAGTGACCAATAAATAACACATAAAGCACTACTGGAGTAGGTCAATGAGCAGAGCTGGTTATCAGGCATCGAAGGGAATTCCTGGAATAACAACTGAGGGGAGACGTGATGCTCCCATTTGTTAAGGAGATGCAAAAGTTACGAGGAAGTGAGCTAGGGTAGATTCATGACACAGGTACTGGGTGATTGATCAGAGGAGCTGTGTTTAGGACCAGGGTTCCACAGTGAACAGATCATGCATATTAATTTCTCAGCTGAACAGTAGAGATACAAGTGCATGCTTCCACTGCCTATCGCACTGTAGGACCAACCTGATTTCACAGCAGCCACTTCCATCACCTACTAACAGATATCTAAATTCCAACAAACACTTTTGTGCTTTTCCTCACATTGTTTCTCATGCTAAACTAGAGGTCCCAAAATTTCTACATCATTGCAAAGCTCCTTTCCCTACAACTTGCCTTTACTGAGATGTAAGATGCTGAGAAGCAGGACAACACAGGGTTTATTATTTCACTACTTTTGAGTTCTTGAGACTTCATTGACTGAACTTCTGATCATGAAAGCAAGCAATGGGAAATCTGTATTTCTCAGGCATTTATTCACTCTGAACTACTACCCAGTGCTTAGCAGTGGGGAGTCTCAGCCCATAGGTCTCTTCAGTTAATTTTCTGTCAATAGGCCAACACTGGATCTATCCAGACAATCAGGTTTAGGACACTGAGTGTCCTTTAGTCTCCTTAGTCTGAAAGATTCTCTTTTGGAACCTCATTAAAAATACTCTTAGCTAAAATATTTAACTAAAGCCAAATGGAAAGAAATCTGGCAATTGCAAAGGTATTTCAACAGAACAGCTTTAAAATTACCTAACAGCTCAGCAAATTCTATCACTCAGCGACCACCTCTGGAGTTTGACCATACCTGAGTCTGCAGTAGTGGGGGGCTGTCAGGTAGAAATCCACTCTTAAGTGAACAACTTTGAGTCCAATGATGTGTGCCTGCAGTTGCAGAGTTTCTGCAGTTTCCAATTAAATGCACTCATCTGCCTTAGGAGCAAACTGAAAGAACGGCGTGTACCAGCAACACAGGAGTCCCTCTAGCTAAAGGAGAACCTGTATGGAGCCTCAGCAGCACAAACTTTCTTACAAGTGTAGTAGTTGGAGAGCAACACAATTGAATTTGTTCATAGTGGTGCTTTTAAAATATATCTAGTAAGGCAGAAGCGCCCCTACCCTAAGTCTGACCCTTCTGTCATCATAAATTTAGGGAACATCTTTTTCTCATTTGTAGTAAACCGTACCTGTGCACGATTACATTACTCACACATGTACTCTGGCCTCTTCAGTCCTTGTAAAGCTTAAGATCACCTGGTGAAATGTGCTTTAAGATGAATAAAATAANTTTTATTTTAGAAATGCTGATGCAATTAGGAATAAAAAGCAGTCACAGACCAAGGGGATGTTTCAAACCATAAGTGGCGGGGACAATGACTCTTGGGATGCTTTTCTCTCATAGGAAATCTCAAACAGATTGTAAGAACCCTGGACTGATCTCCTTTAGGTTACAGTCAAAACATTTCACAGCTTCCCGTCTATCACATAATATTCTTATGGTGAATTCCACTCAGCTTCACCATGTTCTGTGACTTGGTCTAGGTGTCCTGCTGTGGCAGGGGGATTGGACTATGTGATCTTTCAAGGTCCCTTCCGATCCTTGTACTTTTTGTGTTGCAAAGGCCTCTCTCTCAAGACCTTAAGCTCAGCTTTCAGAACAAACCTTCAGAAAAATTAATTCATCATAGCTGCTCCAAGGATTCTCACATATTCTTGGGAATCCTGGAAAGCTGCATCCCATTTAGATGTTTAAGAAAGTGAGTTGTATGAATGTATCAGCCCTGGGACATCTCTCGCCTTAAGGGGCACGAGCTCTGTGATCCAGCATGTACGATTTTTGCAGCAAAGCTAGTAAGGATTTAGTCATTTTGGAGGTAACAGCAAATCCTGAGATCCTTTCATTTACTTCATTACTCAGGATAATCCTCAGCTTTTATAACTATATTCACCTCAAGGGATAGTCCCTGCAGCTTCAATAGGATTTTGCTATCTCCTCCACTTCCTCTCCTGGACTTTTCTTTGGTTGCTCAGTTACCTGAAGGAGTCCAGCCATTCCTGTGAAAATGAAACTGGCTTCCTCTACTTGAGAGCACCTCATTCAAGTCTTTCCAAATATTCTCCTTTCTTACCATGCCAAGCTTTAACCTGCTCTTCCCACTAATCCTCTGCACAGTTGTGTACCACCAACACTGCATTCATCACTAGCCAACTCTTCAATGTTTTCATAGAATCATAGAATTATTGAGGCTGGAAAAGACCCTCACCTGTCTACAACCTCCCTTCAGGGAGTTATAGAGAGCATGATAAGGTCCCTGTTGAGTCACCTCCAGGCTAAACAACCCCCCCACTCCCTCAGCCTCTCCTCATCAGACTTCCCCTCCAGTTCTTTCCCCAGCCTCATTGCTCTCCTCTGGACCCACTCCAGCACCTCCATCTATTCCTTGAAACAAGGGGGGCCCAGTACTGCACACAGGCCTCAAGGCGAGGCCTCACTAGCACCCAGTGCAGGGGGAGAATGATGTCCCTAGTCCTGCTGGCCACACTATTGCTGATCCAAGCCAGGATACCATTGGCCTTTCGTGCCACCTGGGCACTCTGTTAGATCCTGTTCAGCCAATTGTCAATCGGTACTCCCAAGTCCCTCCCTGCCAGGCCAGTTTCCAGCCACTCATCCCTCAGTCTGCAGCTGTGATGGGGGTTATTGTGGCCAAAGCGTAGTACCCCACACTTGGTCCTGTTAGACCTCATCATGTTGAGTCAATGGGCAGAGGCCAGCGTGTTCAGATCTCTCTGAAGCATCCTCCTCCCCTCTAGTAGATCAACACCGCCCACCAACTTAGTGTCATCTGCAAATGCACTAAGGGTAGATTCCATGACTGGAAGGTGTATGATGTGATGCCTATCTGTGGACTGGAAGGAATATTCGTGGAACTACAGGCCTGTCAACCTGATTTTGTTATCAGGACAGATCATGGAGAAGATCATCTTGAGTGAGCTCTCA